>CM039088.1:46460580-46869856 GCA_022113865.1 Chimonanthus praecox | reverse complement strand
GAAAACGGTACCGGGTGTTAGATCATTTTAAGAGTGAACTAGATATTTCATTTCACTTCAAAACAAGATTTACAAATTAGTTATTTTTACATTAGTTTAATTAAGCAATTATGGGTAAAATGTGATTTTTATTTAAATCAAGGGTTTTTAGTAAGAGATAAAATCCGAAAATTTTATGGTGACTAAAGTTTTCAAAACCTAACCCATCTGTAAGGTTGGATCAAAGTTTTGAGGTCTTAAATTAGTACTTTTAGTTTTAAAAATCAAAATTTCTTAAAATAAGGCCTTTCTGCAAAATTGAAAGATGTGAGGGACTGATCTGCAAAACCATAGCAGCCTGCACACGCCATGCAGCGTGCACTGGCCACTCGGCGGTGATGATCACCTTCTACCGTCCTGTCCCATTGGTTTCAGCCGATTTTCCTGCTGGAAATCCTATAAATTCAGGCCCTTTCCTCGGTTTGAATTCCCAGCATTTCTTCTCTCCCTCTGCTCTCTGTTTTAAACCCGGCCGAGACCCTGCTGTGCTTCTGTTTTTCAGTAACAGTAAGCTTAAGGAAAAATTTTCAAAACTCAGAATTTCAACTCAGGAATCGAAACCAAGGTACCCATTGTATTCCTTTTGAAATTCTAACCGATTTAGAATCAAGAAAATAAAAAATTGACCCTGTTTTGATGGAGAAAAACCAGTTTTAAAAACTAAGAAAAACCATGGGTTTCATGTACCCGTGATGATCTACCCTTAAAATCGGATGGCCCTTTAAGCTTTTGAGCTCCAAACCAATCCCTATAGGAAGAGGACTCCCAGAGGAGTCCATCTGACCGGACGGATGTGAAAAACGAATCCGGGAAGCCCTCCCTTCTTGGAATCGTATTTCACCCTGTTTCCGTCGTCACTGTCTGCTGGTGCAGACAGTTTGAGGAAGACGACTCTCGGAAGGTCCGAGAGCCGTTCTTCGGAAGGTCCGAACCCTCGGACTGTCCGAGCCGTGACCCTCGGACGTTCCGAGCTTCAACCCGAAGCCCAGACCGCCCGAGGCGAGTCCAACCTCTCTCGGACGCACTGAGCCGAGCTCGGAAGGATCGTCAGCCTTCGGACGTTCCGAGCTCACCCGAAGCCCAGAACGCCCGAGGCAAGCCTTTCGGAAGGACCGACCCTCTCGGACGTTCCGAACCCAGTATTCGGACGTTCCGAGCCTTATAGACATTGTTTTCTGTTTTTCTGTTTCGGACGGACTTCGGAAGATCCGAAACCCAGTCTTCGGACGATCCGAAGTCAGGCCTCAAGATCCGAGGCCAGTAACCCAGTTTTGAGTGGTTCGGATGATCCGAAGCCACTACCCAAGTTCCGAAGTGATGTTCTGAGAAACACAGTTTTGAAAATGATAAATTATTGTTTAAAGTACTGTTTTAATTTTGATTATTGATGTGTTTTATTAATTGTTGTGATTTATACCCCTTGTTAATTAAAATTGTACTAACCCATTTTCCTCTTATTATTTATAGTGTAAATATTATTGTATACGCTTTCAGTCCGACACTAGTCGGGAACTGAGTGATTCACTTTCAGGCCGACACTATAGTCGGGCACTGAGTGACCTCGAGGCTTACTCAAAATGTCAGCTCTGGTCCATATCCAGAAGACAACCGAGAAGTGACCCGAGGATCTAGACCTCATTCAATAAGTCAATCTGGTCAATGCCCAGAAGACAATATGAGTTTTGGACTGAGCCCCTTATGTTTATTATATTATTATCTTGTGGATAATTTAAAAAGGATAGAAACCAAGTAGGAGACTCATTTCCATTAACCCTTGATATTTTGTGGGAAAACGTGTGATTTTCAAATACTATGTATGTGTATGTATTTGTTATGTATATTGATTGAGCACTTGTATGTTGTTTGACAGAGACCGCGTAAACCACACAAATCGGTGAGGGAACTTAACTCTGCAGATTTTGTAAACAGGTGTTATATTGAGCAATGAGTGGTTTCGGTTTTGATGAACCCACTCATATGCCTATACATGATGCACTATGGTAAGAGTGCTGTGATGATTATGGTATTACGGTGTTGACCGTATGTGTATGAAAGACTGCTTCCACGTACTTGGGCTATTGAACCAATATCGGCCATATAAGAGATGGTTTATGTCTACTGGACCATGGGCGGACCATGATGTCGTCAGTTGCTGACTTGAGGGTGTCAGTATCGGCTAAGTTTAAGAGCCGGAGATGTACTTGCAAGGATGTATTTTGACCGTGTCGGGACTTAATACTGGTCTCAGTGTAGTCGGCAGGCGTTACGGTGGATAATGGCAGTGATTGATAGTCTGATGATGTTATTATCTTATTTGAAATTATGCTTACTGTTATCAAGCATGTGATATTAAACTGTTGCTAACCTGTTTTACTATTTACTTAATGTGCATTGTTAATTATCTTTCACTGGGCTAGTTAGCTCACACCACTCACCTTTCAGGCAATGAACCCGAGGAGGAGGACCCTCTCTTTCAGGCTTAGGGCGTTTAAGTTGAAGCAGTGCCTTGGGATTCCCCCAGGGGAATGCCCTGATCTTTCTGTTGGTTCTTGGAACCGTTGTTTTTGTATTAAGTACCGGATGTGGTACTTAATTTATGTTGTAATCGGCTATGTTGCCATTTGAGACAATGTTAGGATTGATTAATCAATGATGTTTGATTTTGATTATGTTATGTGTTGTTGTTGTTTATGTCTTGGCTTTTGGAGGCAGACATATGGTACATGTTTGAGATCACTTAACGGACTAATGTGTAACCGCTGGGCTTAACTGTTGATCCGGCCCAGCAAGAATGCTTGTGGTTTAGTTACTTATCTTTCAAAAAAAAAAAAAATCAGTCGCGTTCCGGGCCCACCGGTCGGGTCGGGGCGTGACATATATCATTACAGTATAGTTTGTCATTACATTAGTATATAGGTACCTCATCATTCATACATTTCAATTTAATTTGGGTTAAAACCCGACCCAAGTTTCAGCCCTAGTGGCTGGGATTTTTAACCCAGGATTGACCAAGATTATACAGCAGATTAAGGTGGTTTTGGGGCACCTAAAATCTGTAATTAAATTGATTCAGGGGGCTGCTTTTACTGCATAGATCTATCGAACAGATTTAGAAGAAGTCAAGCCCAATTCGGGCAGGCACAAACAGGGGTTTAAATATCATTTTTGGATGTTATCGGTCAAATCGGCCGATATCTCGGATACCCGCTGAGATATCGACCGATATCATTCTCTCTAATCCGATTTATTTTTATATATTTTTTTTTCAAAAAAATTATAGAAAATGCAGAAATTTATGAGCTTATTGACTATGTAATTTTTTCATTAAATATCGGTCATTTACATGGTCAAATGTAATTTTGAAGTTATGACATTGAGAATTTCCAAAATTATTAATAAATTGATGAAAAATTACAAAAAAAAATCAGAAAATAAGAAAAAAATTGTAGAATTTTTTTTATAATTTACTGACTTAATTAATGAGTGTTTTTTAAGTTATAAAATTTTAAAAATTAATTAATAAAACCGATAACCAGCACATCATGTGGGACGCGACCCTCTTCAAATGCTGGCTGATTTCTTGTTTATTTCCTTTTATTTTGAATTCAACTCCATCTCTACAAAATCGCCAAATTTGCTGCTGAGATTTGGCATGTAAATTGGGTGCTTAGATAAGGTAATTTTTAATGTCAAGGTCAACGTTAATTCTTAGATAAGGTAATTTTTGTAACGGTAAATTTTATTAATGTCTACTTCTTAATGTAAGCCCACGGTCCTAACACTTAAGGTATGACAACTAAGTAAATGCAGGCATCTTAGTTGTGTTAATTATTGAGGTTAGAAAGACAATGTCAATGCATGTGTGTTTTTAGATAAGGTAATACAGATAAACGTAAATGGACAGATAAAGTAATTTGTTTTGATAAATGTCATTCCAATGTGATAAAATCATTTAAGAATGAAATCTTTTAGTTGGATGATTGGAAGTGAGAGGGGGCGTGTAGAGTCCTTAGTCGAGGAATTTTTTTAGAAGAGTTAAAGTTCAGAGGTAATTTTCATTAATCGAAATATTGGCATTTTTTTTTTCAATAGAAATATCGGTAATTTTTTTAAATCAAAATATCGGCTCATATCGAAAGTATAATATTATTTTTTCTTTTTGAAAAAAAATTAAGTGATTTTTTTGAAATATCGACCATTTTTTTTTGGAATAATATTTTTTGAAAACAATGTTGTTTTTTTTTTTTTTACTTTTAAAAAAAAAAATTTGGATCGATATTAAAGCATATCGGCCGATATTCAGGCCGATATGATGGTCGAAATATCGGCCGAGATGCTCGATAATAAATATGTACGGCCAATACATATCGTATCGGCCGATATGTATCGAGTACTAAAACCCATACATATCGATACATATGTATCGACCGATATACCTGATAATAAATAGGATTGAGTTGTTATTTTTATTTTTTTTTTATTTTTTATTTTCAGTCATACAAGGTCTACAAATTCAGTGTTTAGCTAGAACATTGTATAGAACAATTGAACTTGAATGAAATTTTGAGCAAAGATTTCTTGTGGGCCTCTCGAATGTGTTGGTGAGTCTTAATTGAGTTTCTTTTGGGTCTTATTGAATTTGTTTTGAATTAAATTTTAATTTATGTGTTGAATGTTTGCATGGTTAATTTAATATGTTCATATTGTGCATCTTTCAATTACCTGATTAAATTCTTGTTCTATATTCAAATGATTCATTAATGGGTTCTTCGATTTTCAATCCGAATTCAAACTAGATTAGAATTCATGTGCACTAATGATTTAATTGCATTTGATTCAGTTTAATTATATGCATTAGAACTTAATACTTGAATTTCTAATTTCTCATTTGAATTGAATTCTTAGAACACCTAATTTTTTTGGTAAATTTATTCTGTTAAAATTAGAACTACCTCTTCATTTCAGAGTGAGTGAGAGTGAGATTTGGATATCTGGTGTTTCATTTCAAAATCCTTGATGTAGATTCGAAAATCTAGAGTCTAAAACCATAATTTCACATTGATGATTTAAGTAGATATTAAATCCGACCTTAGCGGTAGAATATCCTCAACACTGGGTTGTCAGAATCATAGAATCTAGTCGTAGACTAATATTTAAACTGAAACCCTGCAGTTATTTTTTGATTTAAGTTAATGAATGGATGGCCTTGTTAAAAGCCTAAATGGGTTGCGAGGTCTGATTTTGAATGAGAAAGTGCAGGTCACCTATGAAGTTAGAGACTTGTTGGGACTCAATATCCATCAAGTTATAGTAAGAGGACAAGCAATAGCTTTCTCATGTGTATTCTTACACATGGTGAATTGACAAGAAAATGTAATCTGTGTGGACTTTTCTCTTGCCAATGTTCAAATGAGTTGCATTTGATTCTATAAACCAAAGCACTTCGATTAATTTTATAAGCCACCAACTTTACTTTCTTTTATCGAAGAATCTCTATAAAGTTAAAAAAAAACTGTCCAATATACCCGTGCCAATGGATAAAGTCTTTGATATGAAGTTGGGCATTGAATCAAAGAGAAAGTGATTTATCTTTTGATCTTTTATTAAGGATAACATCAATAATCTCCTTATTAAAGAACAAATGACATTGTATATAAATTTATTTTTTTTCCTTCGGCATTTGTGTGAATCCAGGCTAGCCAACTAAGCATTTTTTTTTATCTATCTAACTTGATTTTAAGATTTGTAATTGAATAAGGTTAATCGTGGCTCTAACTCCCAACTAATATAGCTGAACTAACCGAGACAAAGAAGAGGGTCATCTTTTTCTAGAACTCGAAGATTTAAAGAAGAAAGAACCAAAATATTTCAGACTTTCCTTATAAATCAATCACTCTACATGCATTCTTATTTAATGACTTTAAAACATAATGAAAATAGCTTTCTAATTAACAAAAGTCCTAATTCATCTTATTTATGTGAAATAATATAGAAAATTTGGTGTGTCTTCCTCAAATGAGGAGAGACCTGTGAATGATGTATTTATAGAGAACTTGCTCCTCCTGTCGTGCAAATCCATGCGGAAGCATCATATAGACTTTTTCATCAAGATCACCTTCTAATAAGGCGTTGTTAACATCAAGTTGATGAAGATGCCATTACTTGACAGAGGCAATAGAAAGAAGAGCACAAACTATTACCAGTTTAGCAATGGGAGCAAAAATGTCACGATAATCTAGCCCTTCAACTTGATTGAATCCTTTCATAACCAAGCGAGCCTTATAACGTTCAATGGAACCTTTCCGACTCACTCTTGATTTTGTACACCCATTTACAACCAATGGGTTTCTTATTGGGAAGCAGAGAAGTGACCCCCCAAGTGTTATTCTTTCAAGGGCTCAAGGGCTACAATTTCGTTCTCCATAACCCCCTTTCAGTGTGGAGATGAATAACTTGGGAGAAGGTACGGGACTCATTTGTGGAACAAATAGTGGAAAGAAAAGCACTATATATGCAATAGAGAAGTTAGAAGTAGAAAGATAATGATGGAGCGGGTAAGGCGTACTTGTTAACTCAGAATCGGATAGAAAGTAAAAGTGAGAATGAAACTGAGTCTGAACCATGTCAAACAATGATTCGAGAATGGATTTGGTTTCAGATTGAAATGCATAAGGTAAAGCCATGTGCATCTGGTGAAATCATCAACAAAGATTAAAAAGAAAAACGAGGACGATTTAAAGATGGTTGAGAAAAAAGGGCCACATATATCATATTGAATTAAGGCAAATGGTCTACCACTTGTGATAGAACTAGAAGAAAAGGGTACATGTGTTTGTTTAGTTTGAGGACAAATTTTACAAATTATATTTTTTGAATATAAAATAAAGGGAACATCATCAGCTAAATTGTGCATAATGCGATGATTCAAATGACCAAGTTGCAAATGTCAAAGATAAAGGGAGGGAGGTGGGATAACTGTCATTTCATGATTGTTACACTATCCAATCGTCTTCCTTGTTGACGGGTCATGAAAAAAGATAAAAGGTGGAAGAAAAAGTCACTAACAAGTATTGGATGTGGTAAGTTGACTCACAGACAATAGATTAAATTTGAATGACGGGATAATGATAACATGCTCAAGTACAATGGAAGAAGAAAGATGAACAATCCCAATGTGTCTGATAGATACATGTGAGCCATCCGAAAGTTAACCAGAGGATGGGGTAGAACAAGTTTTATAGGAAGAAAACAAGGATAAAGCAGAACACATATGATTACTAGCAACCGTATCAATATTCTAGACGGAATGAAAAGGAACTGTTAGGGCAGTACCTGGGAGATAAGCAGTAGAACTGATCCTACCTGAGTAAGGAATAGAAGGAGGATCATTGTTGGATACTTGCACGTCAGACAAATAGGTGAAAACAGGACGTTTGTCAGCCATAGAAGGGGAAACAAAAGAACCACGAACTGATTGCGGACCGGTTGTGAACTGTGTGCACACTAACTGTTTGCGAATATGTGCACACTATAGTTTGTGAATTGCAAAATGTTTGTGCATACAGTAGCCAGAAGCAATTAGGCCGGTGAAGGAGACAAGTGGAGATCAAAGTCCACAATATAGCTGCAAAGATAAGGCCTCGGTATGAGAAACAACAGATGCACCGGCGAGAGAAAGAGGTGAAGCTGGGAGGCGAATACAGGGGCAACCACTTGTGCGTCCTCTATATGAATTGCTGAAATTGAGAAAAGGACCTGATAAAAAAAATAGACTCAAAAGCTGCTTCCTAGCCAGACAAAGCGCTTGAGAGAATGGCAATCTGTCAAGCCTGAGAATGATTATATGCAGAGCGGAGAGTAGAAACACAGTAAGGATCGTCCATCGATCAAAATGAAGGAATGGTCACTTGTTGAGATAAAGGGGGCCCCAGGTGAGAGAGACTGAAAGAGGGGCAATCCAAATCTCAGTTTGAGCAGGCAGACAAAGAAACCAACAGGCAAGCGACCAGGATCGGTCTGAGGCGGTGATGGTCCGGTGAGACAATCGATGCAGGGGAGAGGACGGAGAGATCCAGAGAGAAGAGTTACTGTTCAAAACGGCAACCCAGATTGGAAAGAAAGTCCGTCTGTTTCTCTGGGTAGAAAAGAAAAAAAGGAGGGAAAAAATTAACCTGTCTCCAGTACCATGTGAAAAAACATAGAAAATTTGGTGTGTTTTTTTTCAAATGAGGAGAGACTTGTGAATGATGTATTTATAGAGAATCATAAATATAAGAGACAGAAAAGGAAAATGAATACACAAAAGGAATAAATGAATGAAAAGGGAAGATAACACTAATTACACAAATAAAATCCCACAATTAAGATGCTAATTGGGAAAGTCAACTCTAATAATTTCAAGATTAACCGTATTTACAATAGTTATAATCTAAATAAACTATATTTAGATTCTCTAACTTGTCAGAAAGAAAAGTAACAAAAATAATAATTAATAAGAGGTTAAAATTTCTAGAAGCTTTTTACAGTAATTTCGAGTTAAAATTTCAAAAATTTGGATGAAATTTTTTATTGAAAGTTTCAGCTAAAATCTCGGCTAAAATTTCAATTGAAATTTTGCCTAATATTTTTAGCTGAAATTATAATTGAAATTTCAAAATTTTTAAAACTAAAATTTTCAAAAAATCATATTGACTTAGTTTTTTAGCTAAAGTTTTGGTTGGATTTTTAAATTGAAATTTCAAAAAATGTTACCTAAAATTTTGAATAAAACTAAAATTTTAAATTTTTTTGGCATAATTCTTTAAATTAAAATTTTGAGTGAAATTTCTAGCTGTAATTTTGGCTGAAATTTTAAAAAAATTGACTGAATTTTTTGATAAAATATTTTTATATGTAAAATTTTATTTATTTTTCAGCTCATATTTATTGGTGAGACTTCATTTTAACTTATAATTATAGGATGAAACCTATAGACAATTGTATAATATTATCCCTTGAGATATTTTTATTTTTTATAGATTTTTTTAATAATTTTATTTATGTCAAAGTTTAAATTTTAATTATTTATATTATATAGCTCAACTAAACATCAGTGATTATCAACAAATTAACAATATTGAGTTGTGTGGCTAACACCTTATGGAGGAGGGGGGCAAAGTACAAGCGTTATGCGTGGCAGAGAGAGAGAAATCGCGAGTGGAAGGAGGGTAGAACTCCACTAGACATGGATGAAGATTGAAAATTTCACCACTGAGCGTTAAAATTTTTGTCCCGCAATGTCTAGGAGGCTGTCCAGATCTTGGAATATAAGTAACACTCTTCATTCTCATAGTGTGAGGCTTCATAGGGGTATGTTGTAGGGACAGAGTCCGAGGGCCACATACTAGGATCAAAACCTTGAGGGATGGTCTTGGTTGGCGCTATGTGGAGCTCCTAAAGAGGACAATATCATGCCTATGGGTGGTTTAGTCATAGTTGTGCACTCTAATACCAGGACGATGCCTTTGGGGGTGTGTGTATGAGCGCACATCTCAATGCAAACATTGAGGGTGTGGGCTCCATATAATGGGAATGGGGGTAAAGCCATGAACTACGAATGGGGTTAAAAGTCCCACTACCCAAAGAGGACAATATTGTGCTAGGCGGGTCAGCGTCGTTACAGATGGTATCACAACCGAGGACGACTCTAGGTGGGGGATTGTGATGGCCCACACCTTGTGGAGGAGGTGGGTTGGGTGGGGGTGGGGGTATTGGGAACTCCATGAATTGTGAGTGACAGAGAGAGAGAAATCACTAGTGGAAAAAGGGGGAGAACTCCACTGGGCATGGATGAGGAGAGAAAATTTCGCTAATGAGGTGCTAGAATATTCTCCCACATCACCTGAGAGGCTGTTTGGATCTTGGGATATAAGTAACAATTTTCCTTCTCTCAGCACGAGGCCTTTTAGGCGTGTGTTGCCGGGTCAGAGCCCGAGGGCGACGTACTAGGATCAAAACCTTGAGGGTTGGCCATCGTTGGAGACATGTGGAGCTTCCCAAAGAGGACAATATCATACATGAGGCCTTTTGGGGTGTGTGTGTATGGACGCACATCCTAATGCAAAACCTTGGCGGTGTGGGATCCATGTGCTACGAATGGGGTTGAAAGTCTCACTACACAAAAAGGACAATATCGTGCTTGGCGGGGCAGGGTCGTTACAGATGGTATAAGAGCCGAGGATGGTTCTAGTCCAAGGTCAGGGGATTGTGATGGCCCACACTTTGTGGAGGAGAGGGGAAACTCCAAGCGTCGTTCATGGGAGAGAGATAGAGAAATCTCTAGTGGAAAGAGGGGGGAGAACAACATTGGGAGTGGATTTTGAGAGAAAATTTCGCCAATGAGGTGTTAGAATGTTGTCCAACATTGCCTAGGAGGTTGTCTGGATCTTAAGATATAAATAACATTTTTCCTTCTCTCAACATGAAGCATCCTAGGCGTGTGTTTCAGGGTCGACCCCCGAGGGCCATGTACTAGGAACAAAACCATAAGGGATGACTGTGGAGCTTCTAAAGAGGATAATATCATGCTTGTGGGTGGGTTTAGTCGTAGTTGTGCACTCTAATAACATGATGATGCCTTTTGGGGTGTTTGCATGGGCGCATATCCCAATGCAAAACCTTGAGGGTGTGGGATCGATGTGTTGCGAATGGGCTGAAGCCATGGACTATGAATGTGGTTGAAAGTCCCACTATCCAAAGAAAACAATATCGAGCTGAGCGGGGCAGGATTGTTACAAATGGTATTAGAGCCAAGGACGACTTTAGTCCCAAGTGAGGGGATTGTGATGACCTGCACCTTGTGATGGAGGGAGGGAACTCCAAGTATCATGCGTAACAGAGAGATAAATCGCCAATGGAAGGAGGGGGGGAACTCTATTGGGCGTGGAAGAGGAAAGAAAATTTCACTACTGATGCGCTAGAATGTTGTCCCACATCACCTGGGAGACTGTCCGGATCTTGGGATATAAGTAACACTCTTCCTTTTCTAAAGATGAGGCCTTGTAGGCATGTGTCGCCTGGTCGGAGCATGAGACCAAGTACTAGGAAGAAAACCTTAGGGGATGGCCATGGTTGGAACCATGTGGAGTTTCCAAAGAGGACAATATCATGCTTGCGGGTGGGTTCGGCTGTAGTTTTCCACTTTAATACCAGGATGAGGTCCTTTTGTGGTATGTGTACAGGTGCAAATCCCAATGCAAAACCTTGAGGGTGTGAGCTCCATGTGCTGCGAATGGTGCTGAAGCCATGAACTGCGAATGGGGTTGAAAGTCCCACTATCCAAAGAGAACAATATCGTTCTGGACATGACAAGGACGGTCTCGACACAAGATGAGGCCTAATGTAAAAATTCTAGATGGGACCTTCTTGGTATTTAACATATTATTGTAAGTAATATTTAATTAGAATTTTAATTATATATACTAAAAAAATTTATCTAAAATCTATTTTCCTTACTTTTTGCGATGCAAAATTACTAATTAATTTTTTGTATTCAAGTTTTGCTAAAATATCATTTTCAATTGATAATATGGCTAATTCACTTAATCTTTCTTTTGACATTGTTGATCATAAGTAAAGTTTTATCAATTTTAGTTTTGAAAAACTTTTTTCTGTAGAAGAAACTGTTACAGGTACTGTCAATAATATTCGGTATGCAATATATGCATTTGGAAAAGAATCTAGTCATTTAATATAATTCAGGATTTCAATTGGAGTTATTATTTATGTTTGTAAAATTTCTCTATAGACTTTTAACTTTAAAAACAAATCTAAAACATCTATATCAGAAAGCTCTGAGATTTATGTCTCTTTTAAATTTCGAGGACGAAATTTCTAAAAGGAGTTAGTGTTGTAATGACCCGACACGTCATTTCGGGTTAAATTGCGAAATTTTAAATCCTTAACACAACATGTTATGTTTCGGATTACATAATTAAATTTTGCCTGGGATTTCAATGATTTTAAAGACCCTATTTTCATGAGTTATAACTATATATTTATATATATATAAGCAAAAAAAAAGAAGGGAGAATATATAAATAAATAAATAAATCTCAATTTGAGGGGCCCCACTCGGCCTATTCTCACTTGTGCACACAGACAAAAAGGGGGTGTGAAAGAAAAATGGTCTCTCCCTCTTTCTTTCTATCTCTTCCTTTTTATCCTCCCATCTCCCTTTCAACTTTCCCCAAAATCCCTCAACCATTTCCATCTTCTTCGCCCAAATCCTCTCTTCAACGGTAAAATTACCCAAAGTTTAGGACCTTCCTAAATGGGGGGCTTAAAGCAATGACATTAGTTGCTTTATGCTTCCGTCATTCCTGGACGGGACAAGTGTTGTGTTTTAAATTTAACTCGCAAACGCACGAACCATTAAATAGTGTTGTGTTTTAAATTTAACTTGTAAGCGCACGAACCAGTTAATAGTGTAGTGAATGAGTGCGAGGTTGTACCCAAGGGAAATCAACAAAATATATGTATGGAAATAAAAATGGTACCATTAAATTACCGTGATTTAAGAAAATAAAATTTTGGAATTTAAGCATGATAAATTTTCTAAAACATGGAGTTATAATCTTAACTTAGCAAAATTCTAGATTTAGATATCCAATATTAAATTAATTATCTAACTTTGGAATTTAACAAAATATGAGATTTAATTTTATCATACAAACCATTGATTTATAAATTTGATTAAAATGGTGGAGTGAATTTAAATAACCTCAATCTAATTTAAAATGTAAAGTTAAGAAACAAATAAAATATTTCTAACCTAGTTCCATCATTTCAAGGATTTTTATGAATAAATAAAAGAATAAAATAAAACAATAATAATGAATTATTTACATAGTTTACAATGGAATTGATACAAGTATCTAAGGCTGCATGTTATCCCATTTAAAAATAAAATTATGGTCTAGAGTATGAAATCATCTAAAATTATTAAATATAAATTCAAGTTTAGCATTTATTAAAATTCTAATTAGAAAAATTACGATGTCCATTAAATTAGAATTTTTCAATTCAAGCCTTAGGCTTGAGTGGGATTTACACCTGCGTTTTCCAAATCTAAAATAAATTGTTCTTCAAAAGAACCTTAGACTGGAAAAGTCGAGTCCCACCGATCCTAACATTGGATTTACTTTTCTTTGAAAATTTATTAAAATAACCTTTTTCATAACATTAATAAGAAGAATTAAAATAAAATTAAAACCATCATCATATCATATCAAATAATTTGGAAGACCATACATCTAATAAAGCTACCATAAATTTCATTTAAAAATTAGAATATAAGAAAATACAGTTCTTTGGAACTTATTATATAAAAATAAAATAAATGACTTACAAGAAATCAAATATATTTCTTTGTCCTTTAGCCGTCCAAATTCAGCCCCTTCAATACCTTGCTTGGTTTCCTTTTTTCATTGTTGGAGAGGTGCTCAATTTATAAATATGAGGTGAGAAAATAAAGCAAGCAATGTGTCCCTTTGATTTCAACCGATTCTCTCCTTCAAGATTTCATTCTATTGTAATGACCTCCGTCCCAACTAGCCCTGGATTTTCTCTCTCCTGTGTTGGCATGCGTGGATTAACAACGTGTGGATCCCAGCTGGCAGCAAGATATTTTCTTATCTATCATTCTCTTATTCGGTCACAACAAACCCCTTTTTTTTCTTTTTTCTATTATTATCTCTCAATATTGTAGGACTTCCTATTAACGGCAGCACACCATCTAATTCAAATTTGAACTCTTCAAATTTGAATTCTATTTTATCCTAATCCTTTTGTGTTAATCCTCAAAGAGGTTGTACAAATTTGAACTCTTCAAATTTGAATTCTATTTTATCCTTATTCCATTGTGTTAATCCTCAAAGAGGTTGTATTGTAATCCTATTTCCATCCTAGGATTGGCCAGCTATAGCCACCTTCCTTTATTTCCCATCTCCTTTACGTGGTTCAAGCAAATCTTCTCCTTTTTCCATTTATGGGACAGTGGGTAGAAGGATCGCCCATCACAACCTTTTCTTTCTTTCTTTCCTGGCTTTCATCTATTCTCTTTCCATTCCATTCTTCTATTGGACTTGGATAGAACAGTGGACCCATTGAAGATTTTGTAAAATTAACCACCTTTGTAAAAAGAATATAAAAGGTATTATTTTAATTCAAGTTCTTATAATGGATGTGAATTAAAATAATACAATGAATCCCAAAATTAGGTGGTAAAATTACAAACTTTTCAAATTTGACATTATGACCCACTTTCTCCAATTTTTATACCAATTTCTTGTAATTTTCAGAATATTCTGCAAAACTCAAAAACATATTAAACATATCTAATATTTACAAAATAAAGACTAATTAATCTAATATTTAAAGGGTAAACTACCACAGTGTTTATCAAATAGTATAGCGATTTAGTGCGAGGTCGAACTCAAGGGAAATCAACAAAATATATGTATAAAAATTAAATTGGCACCATTTAAAGTTAATTTGATATAAGAAAACATAGTTAGGGAATTAAATCTAAACATGAAATCTAATATTCTAAAACATAGAATTCTGTTCTTAATTTATCAAAATCCAACATAACATCTAACATTGGAAATTAATTAAATATGAGATCTAAAGTTATTATATTCAAAGTTTAATTAAAATGGTAGAGAGAAGTTAAACCATCTCAACTTAACTTAAAACCAATTAATTAAGAAGCAAATAGAATATTTCTAATCTAGTTTCAAATAATTTGAATGAATTGAATAAGTGAAATAAAAATAAAAAGAATTAAAATATGAACAAACGCAAAGTATTTACAATTGGACAGAGTCAAGTTCTCAGGCCGGCATCATATCCCACACTCTAAGTAAAATAAATTTAAGACCTAGACTATGGAACTCACATTAATTTACAAATTTTATTTCATGTCTTTCTTTTAAATTTAATCTTAGAAGAAACAAAATGAGTTCCATTAAACAAAAATTAATCAAATTAAACCTTAGGTTAACTTGAATTTTCACTTGAAATTTGATGTCTAATTATTTCAAATACCCTAAAAAGAGTCTTAGAATGAAAGATTTCTCCTAAAATCACAATGTTTAATTTTGAAAAAAATTAGATTAACTCTTCAACATACATCCATAAAAAGATTAAAATTAAAATTCACACATTCATAAATAAAATTCGTAAATAGGAAAAACCAATAGTCTTAATAACTATGCTTAAATTTATTTCATTAATGGGAAAAGAATTCAAAATTACAATACAAGGATTTGAATTGAAGATTCAAAGTTACAATGCATGAATTAAAAAAATGCTAACCTGAAATTTGAATTTAGCACTGCTCATCTTGATCTTCTCTTCTCCTATTTCAATACATTGGTTTAGCCCTTGAATCTGGTCCACATCTCATCCAACTCTCCATTGCCTTACACGATTTTCCTTGTAGCTATTTTCGTGTCATGCGCGCGTGTTGCATATATCATTTAGCACCATAAGGATGTAACACATGGAATTTGGAGAAGATTTTTCCAAAAGTTTCTCATTCCTTTATTTTCTCCTTATTCTCCAAACCTTCATACGTATTTTACTTGTGTCATGCGCATATCCCGTTGTTTTTTAGCTTCCAACGATTTTCGCATATGGGATTTTGAGAGTTTTTCTCCTCAAGTCTCTCTATAATAGTCTCTAATTTTTCTCTAAACAAATCCAATCCTAATCACCTCATACGATTGTCCCCTTTTTCATGCGCATATCTCTTTGCCATATAAGCATCATAAGAATTTTGCACATGGGTCAGTGGGGCTCCACTTGGATCTGTAGAATTCAAATTTGCTAGGCTTCTTTCTTGGGTTTCTTACTTGGATCACATCTTCAGTTTTATCTGGCCTGGGGTGGACTTGGATCAGGCTTCAAGTGAGCTTGGATTGCAGACTTAGAACAATGGGCCTAC
This sequence comes from Chimonanthus praecox, assembly GCA_022113865.1. Classification (NCBI taxonomy): domain Eukaryota; kingdom Viridiplantae; phylum Streptophyta; class Magnoliopsida; order Laurales; family Calycanthaceae; genus Chimonanthus; species Chimonanthus praecox. The sequence continues at coordinate 46,853,829 of CM039088.1, read as the reverse complement.
ATATATAAAATTTGTAATTTTTATTACCATGCAATTATAACTCAATAAATGCATTATCTCAATTCAAACTCTCATAAGTGGATTTGAATTTTGACAATTTACAATAATTTCCAAAATTAGGTGATAAATTTATAAACTTTCCATATATAGCATTTATGACCCACACACTACATTTATCATCAATTTCAGCTCATTTCCTTGTATTTTCTAAAATACACTGCAAAATTCAAAAACAACATTAAATGTATCTAATATAAAGAAAATAAAGACTAACTAATCCAATTATTAAGGGTAAAATGGTAATTTCTCAGTGTTCATCAACAAGGTTGTTAGATAAGTTTTCCCTACTATCAATTACCAAAAAAGATTTCTTACCGTCATAGAAAATTATTTTTCTCTTGTACCTTTTTTACTCTAATTACCAAATAAAATATGAAAAATTACTTAATAGCAGAAACCCCTCCACAAGAGAAATCCTATAGAATTTTCCCCACTCAAATGCAACCGATCTGTCATATACCCGCTTTTAGTTAATTCAGATGATTCAAATAGTTGTCTATGTCTCGGTGAAGAGCATCATGTCCATACAATATACAATATGAGTGAATAATTTGGACATGGTGCTTGAAATTCATTATTATTTTCCTACTTAGATTGAAATTGGTTTGAATTGATACATTGATGTATATGAGATTTTAGAAAAAAGTTCATAATCAGAATGTTATGAGTGTGGCTTAATAAATAAATAAAAGATAAAGATAAAAATAAAAAAAAATAAAATCTCCACCAACATGCCAGAATCCATGAAATCTGAATTCATGCAAAAGTAGCAAGTGCTTCACATTTCGGTTCAGTTTGTGTACTGTGAATGGGTTGACAAAATTGATTCAACTCATCATGTTGAGTGACTCGATTGAGTGTGACTCTTGTAAGATTCAGTGACCAGCTTACTTAACTAATACCAGCCCATCGACTCATCTAATTACTGTGACTTTTTTATCTGACAATTTGAACTGGAAGAAAGAAAGAAGAAAAAAAGCCCTAAGAACTCTTTTACCTCAGTTATTTCATAATATACTAGCTGTTGGGTCCTGCTTCAAGCACTGGCGAATTAAAATTAGAAATTTATTAAACATTGTTATTGGTGTTCATCATTTAAATTAACTATTGATACATAATTTAAAAGTTTTGTGAAAAGAGACTTGATATACATGGATTTTTTTCATAACTTTATAAAATACAATTTAGTCCAATCCAATTACTCTAGAACAATATAATATTTAGACATTTATTTTAATTTTTGAGAAAATTTTGAAATAATAAAATGACAAACAAGAAAAACTTTCAAACCATTTTATTTTAAATTTTCATTAAAAATCATATATCAATTTATATTAAAATTTTGACCTAAAATTTCAGTGCATAGAATACCAAAATATTGTTTACAACTTGAAAACAAACATGAGTATACATGAAATACAAAGGAAAGAGCCTCATTAAGTAAAGGAGACTTTCATGAACAACATGCAGAGAGAGCGAGAGCGAGAGAGAGAGAGTTTTTTTTGCAGGGACCCCGCTACTGGTAGACGGTGGGCTCGACGGGAGAGGGACTCAGGAGGACGCTAGAGAGGAGGGTTGGCAGCTTCAGTAGGGCAGGAAGGGGAGGAACAGTGGGGAGGATCCCTCGATCTCTCTCTTTGTGGCCAACCTACCGGAATGGTCGGAAGTTGCATTATGAGGTTGGCTTCATGATCTCTTCAAACAATGGGGGGTTGTAACGGACGTGTTTATCCCCCGGAAGAAAGATGTAGGTGGAAGAAGGTTTGCCTTCGTCCGCATGGCTAGAGGTAGCCATGCAGAAAATGCGGCAAGGGCCCTCCATGATCGTGTCCTTGATGGTAAGAAGCTGTGTGTAAACCTAGCCAGGTTTAATAGAAAAGACGACAAGTTGGGAGTCTCCTCCATGCCTTTCAAGATCTCTTCGGTTCCCTTGAACAATTTTTACAAGCCAGACTTTCAGCCAGTTACCAAAAGATCGGGTGCAGGTGGTAATCCTAAGATGGCAGGTAGTAGAATGGCTATTGAAAACGAGAGAGAGGCAATGGAAAGGCTTTGGAAGCCAGTGGGGACTCGTAAATCTTGGGCGGAGGTTGCCCAAATGACTGATAAAAATCGGGAAGACAATCAGCCTAAGTATGAAGACCCTCCTATCAATCTTATGCTCAGCCTAGAGGACGAACTTCATGGATGGCTGTCTAATGCAGTGGTGGTGGCACCGTTTCACGATTTGTCCTGTACTCAGGTGGCGAAAGCTCTCGAATTGGAAGGTATACCGGTCATAAACTGCTGCCAAATTGGTGAGAAGAGGTTCCTGGCATCCCTTCCTGGGATCCAGGAAGTGAGTATGGCAGTGAAGATTGTTTCAGCCCAGTTCAGGATCCTTGGACAGTGGTGACGAGATATTTTCTGCCATTCGAGGTATGTTTGGATTAGATGTTTTGGCTTCCCTCTCGAAGGTTGGACGGAGAAGGTTATTACGGCTTTCGGGCAAAAGATCGGTAAACTGATTGAGATCCATTCAAGGAATCTTCACAAGGTAGACTGCTCCTCACTGCATCTGTTGCTAGAGCTGGGTATCCATGAGAACCTGCCTCAGCTGGTAACGGTATGCATCAATGGAAAATCATTTCCAGTCAGGATCATGGAGGTGGTTTCTCCGACGGATTGGCTTGTCGCTCCATTGGAAAAGGAGGGCTCTCCACCGGCGGTAGTGGCATCCTGCCTGTTTAAAGATCTTTCTTCGTCAGTTTCTCAGGCCGGTCTTCAACTGAGAGATATGTTGGAGGAAGGTGATGAGTATGCTGACGTGTCAAACGTGGAAATTCAAAAATCTCATGGGGTGGCTCCTCTGCATGCGCCGAATTTGGAGCTTGCGTGTGCCGCTCCATCTGCTGGTAGGTGTGAGTCCAGTCACCATTTAATGAAGACAGAGAAAAGGGTGGCTAAAGCAACTGGTTTGGGTCAGGCATACATTATCGGGTCCCGACCCGAAAGACTTCTAACTCATCTACCCCAACCGATGGGCTCGGGTCTGTCTGTATGGCTGGATAGACACCATTCGGGTAAGTTATTTGGAGGTGGGGACTGGGGTATGCAAAGGTCACCCAGTTATTTTCCTATTCCTCAAGAGAGCATATCTGGTTCTGATGGCGGGAGGACGGGGCTGGTAGCTTTGAGTGTCGATGGAGGGCCGGGGTTTCCTATTCATCAGACTGTTGACTCAGTGCTGCGAAAGTGTTTCAGCTCCGAAGCGGCAGCTCCTTCTTTCGGTTGGGCTTTTCCCTTTAAGAGGCTGATGCGAGTGGAAGATCTGGTGGCCGATCGGCAACAGCAGGCAGAAGCAGTCTCTGAGTCCACCGCTCCTGTTTTCAGTCAGGTTTTCAATTTGCCAGGTTCCCCATCCAAGGTTGACCGTTCGGGCGAGCAACACCGAGACGCTCTGGCATCAAGGTCAGGCTTTGGTTCTGCTTCTAATCCCTTACTTCTTTACAACAGCAATACAAATGGAATTCCAAATTATAAAAAAATTAATAATAGGAATTTGCTGAAGGTAGGAGAAGGAGAAATTGACTGTCTTAGGAGAAAGGGTTATTCAGAGCAAATGAGTAAGGAAATTCTCAAGATGGGCCAAGATTTGGGGATTAATTTTTTGAATGAAAATTTGGCCTTAGAAAATCTAGCCAATATAGAAGCTTCAGACCGCCGCTCAGTTTCCCACTCTATGAAAAATCCAATTCGAAGAAGACAAGCTCTCTCTTGTCAGGGTTCTCATCCAAGATTCTCTGTGTTTTGTAAAAGAAAGCTTCGGCATGCAAATAAAAAATCTAGGAGTGCCGGAGTTTCCCAATGAAGGTTCTGAGTTGGAATATTAGGGGTCTCGGACTCCAAGAAAAAAAAGGGGCAATCTGGAGATTTATCCGTAAAAACAAAATTGACATTCTTCTTCTCCAAGAAACAAAAAAAGAGGAAATCTCAATGCAGCTGATCAGAGGGATTTGGGGAGCCCGAGACAGTGGTTCATTTTACAAACCGGTAATTGGACGATCAGGTGGCCTACTCAGTCTTTGGAATCCTGCAGTTCTAAATGTATCAGTTACGAGGATGGATACTAGATCAATTTCAATCAAGGGTGAGTCGATTGAGGAAGGAGTGGAAATTTGCATTACAAATGTGTACGGGCCAAAGATGGATGGGGAAAGGGCTGCTTTTTGAAGTGAGTTAGAAGACATCAAAGTTTGGGCCTCTTCAAGGTGGTGTGTAGGAGGAGACTTCAATGCTATCTGGTTTCCATCAGAAAAGAAGGGCGGTAGGGAATTTACTAGATCAATGGAGCACCTTTTTTACGTGCATCGATAACTGTAACCTCATTGATTTACCGCTAAATGGCGGGAGATTTACGTGGTTTAACGGACAGTCCAGGACAACCATGAGTAGACTTGGTAGATTTCTCATTTCGGCAGAATGGGACTCCATTTTTCCTGGGGAAAGCAAGGTGAAGCTCTTCTGCCCAATCTCAGACCATTGGCCAATTATTTTGGATTCGGAGGAGGTCGACTGGGGCCCAAAGCCCTTTCGATTTAATAATGCTTGGTTAAAGGATCCCACTTTTATCAAGCTTGTGAAATCTTGGTAAGACAGCTTTGACATTCATGGATGGGTGGGTTTTGTGTTAGCACAAAAGCTTAAGCTGTTGAAATAAAAAATCTAGGAGTGGGTGGTCTCAAGCGGGGGTAGTGTTCAAGAAAAAAAGGAAGCAGCGGCCGGCAAGTTGGAATTTTGGGCTAACATAGAGGAGGATCGTGACCTCGAAGAGAATGAATTAGCTTTCAAGAAAGAGGCGAGATCTTGTCTGTGGGATTGTCTTAGATTGGAGGAGGTGGAATGGAGATAAAAATCAAGGGCTCTTTAGCTTAAGGAGGGGGATAAAAACACCAAATTCTTCCATGCTTGCGCTTCCAATCGCAGAGTCAATAATGGTATCAGATCAGTGTTAGTGGATGGTGCTCGTCTTTTTTACATGGTTGGCATTAGGGGAGCGGTTGAGCGGTTTTTCTCAGCCATTTTTCGGCCGCCTTCTGGGGTCGTGCCTTCCTCTCTCCCTTCTCAGTTTGGGCCTCCTCCCTGTCCCTCTTCAGGTTCTCAGCTGCCATCAGTTGCCACGGGTTTGTCCTTTCCTTTCTTTTCTACTACCATGAGTGATTTGATTGTTTGGAAACCCGGTGCTCTGTTTGCTTCTTCCTTTCCACAGGCGCTGGAGTATGGGACTGGCAGACGTCTTCCTTATGCTTCTGTATTGTTGGCGTGCTTCTCGTCGGTAGCTTTCTGCTCGTGGAGGAACCTCCCATGGGTGAATCCCCGAACTTTGTATGGTGGTGCCGAACTCCTTACTCTTACGGAGTTCCTTCCAGGGTCTAGGAGTTTTGGGCTTGAGTCGGAAGGGGTGAGCTCATGGATATTTGATGTCGGCGCCTTACGGGGCTTTTCAGAGTCGTCTCAACAGCTGGTCGATGGATGCTGGGACTTTTTCCGGCCGAGCTTTTCCTTTGTGAGCTTATCTTCTTTGTTACGGATCGCTTCTTCTGAGGCTCGGGTACTATCCTTCCCTGTTTTTCCTTATTCCTCTTCTGTTGGTGAGCAGTCTCTAGGGGTATTCTCTTCACCTGGGTCATTGGTTGGAGTGTTATCTTCCCTCTATTTAATTTCTTCTCCCTTTTCGCATACTAGGTACATTAGCTCCCCTTTTTCCTGTTAAGTTCCGCCTCCAAAATTAACTCTAGTTGCAGTAGACCTACTTTGGAAGGACTTAGGTTTCCTAGGATTAGCAGGGTGATGACGGGCTGGTTAGAGAGGGAGTTCACTTCGGAGGAAATTGTGGCAGCCTTGGACAATTTGAATGGAGACAAGGCTCCTGGTCCCGATAGTTTTAATTTTGCAGTTTTTAAGGCTTGTTGGGAATCAGTCAGCCCGCTGATCGTCAGGTTCTTTAAGGGATTCTTCTCAGATGGGATTATATATAAGGGTTTGAAAAATTCCTTTATCTCGTTAATTCCAAAACGGTTGGGACCATCTGAATTATCCCACTACCGTCCGATTAGTTTGGTGGGGAGCATATACAAACTGTTAACTAAGGTGCTAGCGGAGAGGCTTAAAAAGGCACTGCCCCAGGTCATTGATAACTCACAAGGAGCCTTTATTGAGAATAGACAAATCTTGGACGGTATTTTGGTTGCTAACGAATTGGTGCACATGAGGAAAAAAGAGAGGAAACCAGGGTTATTGTTCAAAATAGATATGGAAAAAGCTTATGATTGCGTCGATTGGATGTTTGTAAGGTATCTATTTGAGAGAATGGGTTTTGGTAGAAGATGGCAGAAGTGGATGAAGGCTTGTGTGGAGGGGTCCAGGTATTCAATTCTGGTTAATGGTTCACCCACTTCAATGCTACTAGGGGCTTGAGACAGGGGGATCCTCTATCTCTTTTCATCTTTACGATGGTAGGGGAAAGCTTGAATAGATTGGTGGTGAAGGCTAAAGAATTGGGTATAGTGAGGGGTTTCGAGGTCGGGTCAGAGGGTCCGGTGATCACCCACTTACAATTTGCTGATGATACCCTTTTTTTTTGTGACAATAGGAGATCAGAGGTCTTTGGTTTTCGCGCGATCTTGAGATGCTTTGAGTTGGTCTCTGTACTTCGGATTAACTTAGGCAAAAGCACCCTCATCGGGATTAGTATGGAAGATTTGGTGATCTGGGATTGGGCAGACGAAGTCGGGTGTGGGATCGGGAAACTTCCCTTTTTGTACCTTGGTCTGCCGGTTGGAGGTAATCCTAGGCTCAAAAGTTTTTGGTCACCGGTACTTGAGAAAGTTGAGAAACGACTAGCAGGTTGGGGTAAGAGGTATTTATCGTTGGGTGGTAGGGTCACACTACTCAAGTCAGTTCTGATAAACGTGCCGTTGTACTTTTTGTCACTCTTCAAGATGCCCATAGGGGTAGCCAACGCAATGGAAAAACTTTTTAGACTATTCTTATGGGGTGATCAAGCGGGGAAGAGGAAAGTCCATTTGGTGGCCTGGTCCGAGATCACCAAGCCTAAGCACAAAGGTGGCTTAAGTCTTATCCCTATTAGAGTGAAGAACGAAGCCTTGTTATGCAAGTGGGGCTGGCGTTTTGGTTCAGAAAGGAACGCCCTTTTGGTTCAGTTACTCTCAACGAAGTATAGTGTAGCGAATCCGAATGGTTGGACCTTGAGAGAAGGTGTTACACGGGCTGGCTCAAGGGTTCTTAAAGATTGGTGGAAGGTGTACGAAGGGGGGACTGAGATTGATATGTTATTCCGGAGGAACCTTTGGCTGTTGGTCGGCAAGGGGGACCAAACTTATTTCTGGGAAGATCTTTGGTTGGGGGATAGACCTTTGAAAGAGTCTTTCCCTAGACTGTTTAGAGATTCTAGGAACAAACAGGCTTCAGTTCAAGATATGGTCAAGGTGGACAGGCATGGTACTTCGTGGACTTTTTATTTTAGGAGAGAGCTTCAGACCTTTGAGATTGATTCCTTAAATGATCTTAAGGCGAACTTGAGAGAGTTCAAGTTAGATATGGAGAGTGGGGACGAGAGGGTGTGGATGGGGGATTCTTCTGGGGTTTTTTCAGTCAAGTCTCTATCTGAGCTTACTCAACTAAGTTTGGAGGGCTCCCTAGTTTCTCAGGCCATTATTTGGAACAATCTAGCCCCTCCTAGAGTTCAGATGTTCACATGGTGTAGGGCAAAACGAAGGATTCTGACTAGACTGGAACTGTGTCGAAGAGGACTTTTAGGTCCTGACGGGGACTTAAGTTGCCCTCTTTGTGAATTGCCTGAAGAGTCTTTGGACCACCTCTTTGTCACTTGCCTAGTGGCCTGGAGATTATGTAGTAGGTTTGTAAACCTATTGGGAGTTTCGTGGGTAAGCCTTGGTTCGTGGGAGGGTTTGTTGGATTCTTGGTCGTTGGCTAGTCTGCATCGTCGGAAGAAAGTGGTGTGGAATACTATTCCGGTGGCAGTATTGTGGTCCATTTGGAGAGAGAGGAACTTTAGGGTTTTTGAGGGTAGTAGGGCGGAGTTCAGTGAGCTTTTTGATAGCGCAAAGTGGAGATTATATTCGTGGATTTGCGCTAACCAGGAATTCAAGGACTGTAAAGCAGAGGATTTGTACCGTTCTCACTGTAACGCCCCGCCCTCTTTTTAAATTTCAGAGTCTAATTTTTTTTTTTTTTTTTTTTAAATAAACATCGGAAGAGAGCGGGCGGCGTCACGACGCGAGTTAAGTTCAGACTACCCAAGTCTGAACCTTAACTGGCCACCCATGTGTACATGGAATAGACCATGATAGTGAATCACACATGGAACTAACATCAACATGCGGAATAATCTAGATAATTGCAGAATAGAAAGACGAGATAGCAAGTAACAGTCTTAAATATTAAATAACATAGATCAACCATCCACATGTTATTATCCTAATCAAACCAGAGCAAATAACTAATTATTACATGTCTAACAATAGTATTCAAATGACAGTAATATAATGTAATCCAAAATCCATCATTAAAGCACTTAGGCTCAGCTCCCCTCCCGATCAATGACCTTTCCTTTCCCCTTGCTTGTACCTGCAATCTCCTCTGACGATAGAATTAGGGCGTTAGATCAACGCGCCCAGTAGGTTCCCGAATCAGGGCTACCACATGTTAGCATATAAAACATGCATATACATATCATAATACATGATCATCAAAACAGGTAAAAACAATGCTATGAAATATGCACATGCAATGAGCATCCCCCATCATGTACTTTCATAGCCATCACTTGACGTGCCTTGCACCGACAAGGTAAATTACAACACACCTTCATCTCTTCTATAAGCGATGTACATGTAATGAGCAACCCCCATCATGTACCCTCGTAGCCATCACTTGAAGTGCCTTGCCGACAAGGTAAATTACAACAACATTCATCTCTTCTATACAATATGTACATGCAATGGGCAACCCCCATCATGTACAATCGTAGCCATCACTGTAGAACTTCATTCATTATCCCATGACTATGCATGAGATGCCAATGCCTGTATGCCATTTGTTAATGCATAATATATATTTGAAACACATATATTAAAATAAGAGTATCATAAGAAAAACTGGGTAAAACCGTGGTTACAAGTAGGTAGGAAACCTACTGAAGAATCACTTCAGTGTCCGTTCTTTCTTAGGCTTTAACCGGTCACGACTTGTTCGTCGTTCAACTTTCGGTACCTTATTATGCAACAATAAGTAAATCATAATCTTATTTACATGTCCATTCACATATGAGACCTAAGACATCTTATAAGTCCTTTTGATCAATCTCTTCATTTGGGTATTTTAAACCTTTTAAAACAACATAGAACCATTACCAACTACTACTCATAAGCTTAGGCTATTTAACCCATTCATTATGAATTAGCATAAAGTCCAATTCTCCTAATGATCTCTCATCATTTATCATACATCTTAGCCATAAAAACAGCAACCATAATTCTATTTAAAATCACATATACATCCATAACTTGACCCATGAAAACAGTCCATTAATTATCAAAACAGCCCCATGGGGTTCGGCCATACTCATAGCCGAACCCTAGGGTTCACTTGATCCAATCATCACCATGATCACTCATGGTTTAATCATGCTAACTCAACCATGAATTAAACATGGTTCAGCCACATATTAATCCACTAAAACAGTAACATATTAATCCATTTATTACCATAAGAACACCATATTTTCATATGGTTTTTAACTCACCAAAAACATGAAAGACTTACATGGGGTTCGGCCATCCAAGGTGGCCGAACCCTAGGTCCATGTTTTGGTCTTTCATACATATTTTTTGGTGTCACTTATTCATATAAAAATCAGCACATCATTGCTGCACTTTAACCTCTCAAAACCATCTAATAAATTCATTATTTTGTCCAAATAACCATAACACCTCATGGGATTCGGCCATCCAAGATGGCCGATCCCCATGGTCCATTTTTCCAGTTTTAATCCACTGTTTTAGATCAGTAACTTAACCATAACATTATCATGGTTCAGCCATATGTTGGCCAACCAAAATCAGTAAACAATCTTCATGTAATTCACATAAAAACCCCATGGTAATGTATGATTTTTATCTCTCAAAACCATCACCATTACCCATAAAATTATCACACCATTTCATGGGGTTCGGCCATGCTCATTGGCTGAACCCTATAGCCTTTGGTTTGAACCTATTAAACATTTCACCTTATGTCTAATCTAATCATCCAAAACAGTAAAACATTTGCATGGTTTTGACTTACAAAACCATCAAAAATTCCAACATCAATTCATGGGGTTTGGCCATCCAAGGTGGCCGAACCCAATGAACCCTTTCATCATTTGATACCCAAGGTTTTAGACCCATGATACATTCAGCCATTCATCATTCAGATCCATGTTTTAAACCTTTCTAAAACATGCATTTGCACCTTAAATAAAACCCAAAACAGTCCACCAAAACTCTATGGTTTCCATGTTTCAAAAACATCAAAACCAAACATCATTTGCATGGGGTTCAGCCCTCCATGGTGGCCGAACCCTATGACCTTTAGTTTTGAATTTCTTAATCTTCTTCTAGGTCTAAATCAGACTTCCTTACTTATGTTTAAACTTTTTTAAAGCATATAGTTTAAATCATTTAAAAACAGTCCATAAAACTCCATGGTTTTCATGTTTCAAAACATGAAAACCACCAATCTTTTACATGGGGTTCGGCCCTCCATGGTGGCCGAACCCAATGGTTATTTTCACCATTCTTAAACCTCTGTTAATCAAGGTTAAAATCTTGGTGTATTCGGCCATAACCATGGCCCAATACACACCTCATTTGTTCCATGTTATTAAACCAAAATAACATAAAAATACTTACCAAACTTCCAATCTTTCTTCTTGCCTTTGGTCCTTGGTTTCTCCCTTTTATTTCCTCCTTTCTTTTGCTGTTTTGTGCTTGATCTACTGGTGCAAAATCCTCTGATGTTCCAGCTAGGAAGAAAAACGAATTGGAGAGAGGGAGAGAGAGATGGAAATCTCAAGATTTTCAATGTGAAAATCGTTCAAGTGTGTGGTCTATTACTTTTGTAATTCAGCCACTTAATCCATTGATTTCCCTCATAAACTCTTGTTCATTTCAATGAGACACCTGCTGCCAGTCAAAGTACCCATTGGCACTACCCAATGTAACCATTCAGCTCCCCAAGCAACACCTCTCATTTCCATGTGTTTCATTAAAGTTTAACATGGAAAATCACCCCAACAAGTCCCCAACGTGTGGGACTTGTTTTGGTGGTTAAGACTAAGCCAAACTCCTCCTATTCCCTCTGAACTCAGTGATTTATAGTCCCATTGACTTCCACTTTGACTCACCCAACTCAAGGTATTTTTATTCCAACCCAACTCATCACATTTAATGCATTTCATTTAATGCACATGAATTAACTCACCTTTTGATTTAATTCCAACTCACCTCAGTCCCACTCAACTGATTTGACTCGTGTTTGAACTCCCTTGAGGGTTCACACGGTCAACAATAGTCAACTCGACCCGTTGGGTCCACTTTTAGCTCCTTGACCCGTTTTGACAACATGACCCATTTATGGTATTTTGGTCATTTCTAATTGGTTTTTACATATGGATCAAGCCTACCCATTTTTCCTCCACTTGATTTCCAATCAAATAGGCTTAACCCCATTTAATTTAAAATCACAAAACGGTCAAATAACCCAGCAAGACCCGATGGGCCCCATTTGGGCCCTTTGACCCATTTAGCCATTTTTGACCCCAAATGATGAAAATTACCCAACCAATCAAACTTAACATTCATAATGTGCTCATATGATTTTATTTTGAGCAATGGGCCCCACTATTTCCTTACTTAACATCACAAAATAATTAATTTAACAACTCAGGGGCATTTTGGTAATTTTCCACTTCATTGAGAAATTGGGGTGTTACAATATAACCCTCTTTTTAAAATTTTCGTCCCGAAAATCGAGTGAAGTAGGGTTCTCAAATTAAATTACACAAATAACTCGGGGTGAGCGGTTCTCATCTCCGACTCAAGTTCCCATGTGGCCTCTTCATCACCATGACGGTCCCATACCACTTTTACGAACTGGATCGCTCTGTTTCGCAACACTCTTTGTTCGGTCTCCACTATCCTGACCGGCTTCTCGACATACGTCACGTCGCTTTGTACTTCAATATCTTGAACATTTAAAACATGGGACGGATCCGGATTGTATTTCCTTAGCATCGACACGTGGAAAACATCGTGTAGAGCTGCTAATTGCGATGGAAGTGCTAATTGGTAAGCTACATCCCCCATCCTTCTTATGATGGAAAACGGTCCCACATATCTTGGCGACAGTTTTCCTTTCTTACCAAACCTCATATGTCCCTTCCGTGGTGAGACTTTTAGAAACACCAAGTCTCCCACTTCAAATTCCAAAAACCGTCTCCTTTTATCAGCATAAACTTTTCTGCCGACTCTGTGCAGTCAGTAAGTGTTGACGTATCAACTTAATTTGCAGTAGTTTCTGCGACTAGTTCCGGTCCGATCAATGCAGGCTCACCTGCCTCTGTCCAACATACCGGTGACCTACACGGTCTACCATATAAAGCCTCGTATGGAGCCATTTGAAGGCTTGCCTGATAGCTGTTATTATACGAGAACTCCACCAGTGGTAAGTGGTCCTCCCATCCACCCTTGAAATCTAACATACATGCTCTCAGCATGTCTTCCAAGGTCTGGATTGTCCTTTCAGATTGTCCATCAGTCTGTGGATGGAATGCGGTGCTCGTCAATAGATCTGTCCCCATGGCTGACTGCATGCTTTGCCATACTCTGCCGGTAAAACGGCCATCTCTGTCCGATACTATCGTTCGGAGAATGCCATGTAGTCGAATGATCTCTTTAATATAACGCCGACCCAACGTCTCAGACGAATCCGTCATCTTGATAGGAATGAAATGTGCAGACTTGGTCAGCCGGTCGACTACGACCCAAATGGCGTCATTACCCTTTGAGGACCTCGGCAACCCAGATACAAAGTCCATGGAAATATGTTCCCATTTCCATTCTGGCACGGCTAAGGGTTTGAGCAACCCTGGTGGTTTTTGGTGTTCAGTCTTAACTTGTTGATAAGTTAGACAATGTGCCACGAATTCTGCCACATCCCTTTTTAGTCCATGCCACCAATAATGCCTCTTTAGATCGTGATACATTTTGGTGCTACCCGGATGAATAGAGAGCTTGGACTGATGTGCCTCAATTAGTAGCTCTTTCCTGCAACTCTGTGGCACATACGTTCTTCCCCGGAATAAAAGACATTGTCCCGGTCGTAATTCCCATTCCGGTACAATGGTGCCAGTAGACATCTTGGCCCATATGTCCTCCACTTCCGGGTCTGCTCTTTGTTCTTGTTCAATCTTGGTGACTATATTGGACCGTATGATTAAATTGTAAACTCCACGGTTTGTAATGTATAGATTGAACTCTCGAATGGTATTCAACATCTCCCACTCGGTTCTGATCAGACATGCCACGGATGCATGTGATATGCGGCTAAGAGCATCAGCCACCTTGTTCGCCTTGCCTGGATGGTATCGAAGCTCGAACTCATAATCCGCCAGATACTCCATCCATCTACGCTGCCTTAGATTAAGCTCCTTCTGATCAAATAAATATTTCAAACTCTTATGATCAGAATACACTTCAAACTTCTCGCCATAAAGATAATGTCTCCAGCTTTTGAGAGCGAAGACCACTGCGGCTAGTTCAAGATCATGCGTAGGATAGAGGCGTTCATGTATTTTTAGTTGTCTTGAACCATAAGCCACCACACGATGATCTTGACTAAGGACACACCCCAGTCCTTCTCCCGAAGCGTCGCATTCTACTTCATAACCTTTGCCCTTTTCCGGCAAAATCAAAATAGGAGCGGTTGTAAGTCTGTCTTTTAGCTCTTCAAACCTTTGGTTGCACAGATCTGACCACTCATACTTGACTCCTTTCTGAGTGAGTCGAGTCAATGGAGACGCTAATTTGGAAAAATCCATAATAAATTTCCGATAATAACCCCCAATCCTAAGAAACTGCGGATCTCAGTTACGTTCTTTGGCGCTTTCCAGTCTTTCACGGCCGTCACCTTAGCCGGATCCACGGCTATTCCTTCCTTTATAACATGTCCTAAGAAATTCACTTGAGATAGCCAGAATTCACACTTACTGGCCTTGGCATACAGTTTTTCTGCCTCAAAGTATTCAAAACTATCCGTAGATGCTTTGCATGTTCCTCCTGACTCTTAGAATAGATCAGGATATCATCAATGAATACGATTACAAACTGATCCAGATAGGGACGGAAGATTCTGTTCATTAAATCCATGAACACAGCCGGAGCATTTGTGAGTCCAAATGGCATGACCACGAACTCAAACAGTCCATATCGCGTCCGAAAAGCTGTCTTTTCTATATCTTCCTCTCTAACTCGGATTTGATGATAACCAGACATCAAATCGATCTTTGAAAAATGACTAGAACCCCTCAATTGATCAAATAAATCGTCAATCCTGGGTAGAGGGTACTTGTTCCGGACTGTTAACTGATTCAGCTTCCGGTAGTCCACGCACATCCGTAGTGAACCGTCCTTCTTCTTTACAAACAACACTGGTGCTCCCCATGATGACGTACTGTTCCGGATGCAACCCAGCCTAAGCAGTTCATCAATCTGCTTCTTTAGCTCCGACATCTCCGCTGGTACCATCCGATAGTGTGGTAACGACACTGGTATTGTGCCAGGGTAACAGCCTGATCTCGAAGTTAATCTCCCTCATAGGTGGTAAACCAGGGAGTTCCTTTGGGAACACATCCACAAATTCTTGTACAATTTCCGGAAGTTCAGTAACTGGAGCTTTGTTTATGGTGATATTATTCAATACCACGTGGTTTAACCCTTCCTGTAATCCACTTTGTTTATCTGCACGAACTACATATTGCTTGCCCTCGGGTGACTTAAATGTCACTCTTCGACCATAACAGTCGATGTTGGCATGAAACTTTGCCAACCAATCCATTCCGAATATAATATCATATTCCGACATGTCCAGCACTAAATAATTGAACTCAAATCTGAGTCCAGCTAATTCGGTGTTAACCGCAGTACAAATAAGTCCCAATGCCGAATCTCCGACAGGGATACAATAGTAAGTTCTGTGGCTAATCTTTGAACTAATGTACTAGTAGTAATAAACGATGCAGCTATAAAGGAGTGTGATGCTCCGGAATCAAATAGTGCATATGCATATGAGCTACTCACTACCGCCATACCTTGTATCACAGGATGATCCTCCTCCTCTTCCTCTGGAGAAGTTAGAGTGAATAATCTTCCCGCTCCAGCAGGGTTAGACCTTCGACCTCCCCGGCCCTGCATTCTGCCTCCTCTGGAGTATGCCGGTCTAGCTGGCGGACGAAATGATCCTCTTGAGTTAGACAGCCTGTTGAGCTTTGGGCAGTCCTTTTTGTAGTGACCAGGTTGATCACAGTGAAAGCAAGTATTCACTCCTCGAGATGCTTGAGTGATCGCAACAGATTGAGTGGGCTGGTTGGGGCGAAAGCCCCCACTTGATCCAACAGACGGTGAGGGTCTGCTGAAGTTCGATCTGAACTTCTTGATGGGTTGGTACACACCCCTCCCACTTGGAGCTCGGCGGTTGTCCACTCTGGCAAATTCCGCCATTTCCTGTTCCACAATGGTGGCCCTGCTGACCACCTGCCAGTGTGGCTGCTTTGAACACGGTTACCCTGGCCCTAATGTTTGGCCGTAACCCACGCTCGAACTTGCGAGCTTTTCGATATTCCGTGTCCACAATATAGTATGCATAGATTGACAGGCTGAGGAATTCCTGGTGATACTCAGCCACCGTCATTGAGCCTTGCACCAAAGTCATAAAGGCCTGAATTTGTCGTTCTCTTTCTTCCTCTGGAAAGTAGCGCTCTAAGAATGTCGCTGAGAATTGCTCCCAGGTCATAGCAACTCCTTCTCTTCTTGGCACAAGTGCCTGCTGTTTCTCCACCACCTTCCACCATTTGGCAGCGTCATCTACCAGCTGTGACGTGGCCAATAATATTTTATGAGCATGACTCCTGATGTTCAGAAGAGTCAATATGTGGGAAATCTTCTCCAACCAGTTCTCGGCTCCGACTGGCCCTTCTCTGCCCTTAAAGTAAGGTGGCCGCTGTTGCTGAAAATCTCTGACCATGTTACGGTCATTATTTTTCTCGTACTTCCCCCTCCGTTCAAATGTTGTTGGAGGACGGATGTAACCACAGCTTGCACCAAGCTGTGCAGTTCAGGAGGCACAAAGGGTACAGTCATGTTACTGTTCTCATCCTCCTCGCATCGATATGACGAGTCATATCCCTCCTCTTCGTCCTGTTGATATGTAGGGTCACTCTCTTCTTCTTCCCGCCTAGAGTGGTGAGACTCTTCCTCACTGTGAGATCGTTCATGAACAGATCTCTCTTTGTCATGAACGGACGGCTCTCTTTCAGGTTCCGATGACGCCTTCTTGCGTCGGGGTACCACCTTTCCTTGTGGTGTGATAATGAGCACGTCATCCTTCTTTTTATCGTCCTGACGAGTCCTTCTCTTTGACACCCCCTCACCTAGTCCGATCTGTAAAACCTTCTCTTTTCCCTTCGGATCTTTTACCACCTTTTTCTGTGGCGCCATTTAGTCCTAATTCATGGAAACATCATAGACTTAGTTTCCATTAACAATATGCAACACATGCCATGAATCCTCATAAAAACATGAAATCACATATTTATATAAATTCAAACTGCATCTTTGTACAAAGGTGGGTAGAGTGAAACAAACCCTATGTATAACAAAATATACCCCCTTACAGAAATAACCCTCTTTTTAATACCCCTACTATTACTTCCTATCCTAGTCTTCCGTAGAAGACTCCGCATCAAAAGCGAACTTGAATCGGTTATCAGGACACGTCATCGCCGTGTGCCCCAATACTTCACATGTCGTGCAGGGGATTATTCCAGGTCCTCCAATACAAGGACAATTAGTCCGCCTCTCCATGCCCGTGTAGTCCACAAACCGGACATACAACTCCCAATGGATGAGGACAATACAACCTGTTGTGGTCGTCCTGATTACACAACTCACAGGTATCATAGGGATCTACTTCCCCCGCCGATTCCAGTATTATAGGAAAGTCTTCCATCGATCCTCATAAAAGAAAAATCCCAGATCCTCCTCCTTTTCTTCCTCAGGAGGTTCCACCATCCCAGGAATATCATCCCTCAAATCCTCTGCAATAGGTGCTAAGTCCATCTCAACTTCTTCAGGAGGTCCCTCCTGAAGGTCCACTTGAGCTTCTACGTCGGTGTTGTTAGAAGCAGATACCAAGTCTATGGGATGCTAGGAGTTCCGCTGTGCCATTCCGAGTACTCCACATTACTCGACATATCTGTATCATATCAATAGAACACAAGCATATTTAACAACAATTCTAATAAACCAACCTTGGTTTTCAGGGGAATTTGATCAGGCATAAAGTCATGTACTTTGTTTGGGAAGATTACCAATTCAACATTCTCTGTTTTCTTTGTTTCTGGGGAAATCTCTAATTTCCTATTGTTTGTTTCTCAGTGTGGGGATTCCAGGGAGTACATCCTACCTTGCTACGTTTGATTTGTCCAATTATGATGACTGTACTTTACTTTGCTATCTTTCATTGTCGTTCTCAGATTGATTGTTCAGTCCGAGTCACTCGAAGTAAATTAATCCGGCCCCCAGGCAGCGGACTCCGAAGAGTCGGTCAGTTGGGATTCTTATCCGTCAGTGAGACATGAAACCGTCTTAATCTTACTTCGATGATTCAACTTCCTGTTTCGCTCTGATACCAACTGTAACGCCCCGCCCTCTTTTTAAATTTCAGAGTCTAATTTTTTTTTTTTTTTTTTTAAAAAACATCGGAAGAGAGCGGGCGGCGTCACGACGCGAGTTAAGTTCAGACTACCCAAGTCTGAACCTTAACTGGCCACCCATGTGTACATGGAATAGACCATGATAGTGAATCACACATGGAACTAACATCAACATGCGGAATAATCTAGATAATTGCAGAATAGAAAGACGAGATAGCAAGTAACAGTCTTAAAATTAAATAACATAGATCAACCATCCACATGTATTATCCTAATCAAACCAGAGCAAATAACTAATTATTACATGTCTAACAATAGTATTCAAATGACAGTAATATAATGTAATCCAAAATCCATCATTAAAGCACTTAGGCTCAGCTCCCCTCCCGATCAATGACCTTTCCTTTCCCCTTGCTTGTACCTGCAATCTCCTCTGACGATAGAATTAGGGCGTTAGATCAACGCGCCCAGTAGGTTCCCGAATCAGGGCTACCACATGTTAGCATATAAAACATGCATATACATATCATAATACATGATCATCAAACAGGTAAAAACAATGCTATGAAATATGCACATGCAATGAGCATCCCCCATCATGTACTTTCATAGCCATCACTTGACGTGCCTTGCACCGACAAGGTAAATTACAACACACCTTCATCTCTTCTATAAGCGATGTACATGTAATGAGCAACCCCCATCATGTACCCTCGTAGCCATCACTTGAAGTGCCTTGCACCGACAAGGTAAATTACAACAACATTCATCTCTTCTATACAATATGTACATGCAATGGGCAACCCCCATCATGTACAATCGTAGCCATCACTGTAGAACTTCATTCATTATCCCATGACTATGCATGAGATGCCAATGCCTGTATGCCATTTGTTAATGCATAATATATATTTGAAACACATATATTAAAATAAGAGTATCATAAGAAAAACTGGGTAAAACCGTGGTTACAAGTAGGTAGGAAACCTACTGAAGAATCACTTCAGTGTCCGTTCTTTCTTAGCTTTAACCGGTCACGACTTGTTCGTCGTTCAACTTTCGGTACCTTATTATGCAACAATAAGTAAATCATAATCTTATTTACATGTCCATTCACATATGAGACCTAAGACATCAGTCCTTTTGATCAATCTCTTCATTTGGGTATTTTAAACCTTTTAAAACAACATAGAACCATTACCAACTACTACTCATAAGCTTAGGCTATTTAACCCATTCATTATGAATTAGCATAAAGTCCAATTCTCCTAATGATCTCTCATCATTTATCATACATCTTAGCCATAAAAACAGCAACCATAATTCTATTTAAAATCACATATACATCCATAACTTGACCCATGAAAACAGTCCATTAATTATCAAAACAGCCCCATGGGGTTCGGCCATACTCATAGCCGAACCCTAGGGTTCACTTGATCCAATCATCACCATGATCACTCATGGTTTAATCATGCTAACTCAACCATGAATTAAACATGGTTCAGCCACATATTAATCCACTAAAACAGTAACATATTAATCCATTTATTACCATAAGAACACCATATTTTCATATGGTTTTTAACTCACCAAAAACATGAAAGACTTACATGGGGTTCGGCCATCCAAGGTGGCCGAACCCTAGGTCCATGTTTTGGTCTTTCATACATATTTTTTGGTGTCACTTATTCATATAAAAATCAGCACATCATGCTGCACTTTAACCCTCTCAAAACCATCTAATAAATTCATTATTTTGTCCAAATAACCATAACACCTCATGGGATTCGGCCATCCAAGATGGCCGATCCCCATGGTCCATTTTTCCAGTTTTAATCCACTGTTTTAGATCAGTAACTTAACCATAACATTATCATGGTTCAGCCATATGTTGGCCAACCAAAATCAGTAAACAATCTTCATGTAATTCACATAAAAACCCCATGGTAATGTATTGATTTTTATCTCTCAAAACCATCACCATTACCCATAAAATTATCACCACACATTTCATGGGGTTCGGCCATGCTCATTGGCTGAACCCTATAGCCTTTGGTTTGAACCTATTAAACATTTCACCTTATGTCTAATCTAATCATCCAAAACAGTAAAACATTTGCATGGTTTTGACTTACAAAACCATCAAAAATTCCAACATCAATTCATGGGGTTTGGCCATCCAAGGTGGCCGAACCCAATGAACCCTTTCATCATTTGATACCCAAGGTTTTAGACCCATGATACATTCAGCCATTCATCATTCAGATCCATGTTTTAAACCTTTCTAAAACATGCATTTGCACCTTAAATAAAACCCAAAACAGTCCACCAAAACTCTATGGTTTCCATGTTTCAAAAACATCAAAACCAAACATCATTTGCATGGGGTTCAGCCCATGGTGGCCGAACCCTATGACCTTTAGTTTTGAATTTCTTAATCTTCTTCTAGGTCTAAATCAGACTTCCTTACTTATGTTTAAACTTTTTTAAAGCATATAGTTTAAATCATTTAAAAACAGTCCATAAAACTCCATGGTTTTCATGTTTCAAAACATGAAAACCACCAATCTTTTACATGGGGTTCGGCCCTCCATGGTGGCCGAACCCAATGGTTATTTTCACCATTCTTAAACCTCTGTTAATCAAGGTTAAAATCTTGGTGTATTCGGCCATAACCATGGCCCAATACACACCTCATTTGTTCCATGTTATTAAACCAAAATAACATAAAAATACTTACCAAACTTCCAATCTTTCTTCTTGCCTTTGGTCCTTGGTTTCTCCCTTTTATTTCCTCCTTTCTTTTGCTGTTTTGTGCTTGATCTACTGGTGCAAAATCCTCTGATGTTCCAGCTAGGAAGAAAAACGAATTGGAGAGAGGGAGAGAGAGATGGAAATCTCAAGATTTTCAATGTGAAAATCGTTCAAGTGTGTGGTCTATTACTTTTGTAATTCAGCCACTTAATCCATTGATTTCCCTCATAAACTCTTGTTCATTTCAATGAGACACCTGCTGCCAGTCAAAGTACCCATTGGCACTACCCAATGTAACCATTCAGCTCCCCAAGCAACACCTCTCATTTCCATGTGTTTCATTTAAAGTTTAACATGGAAAATCACCCCAACAAGTCCCCAACGTGTGGGACTTGTTTTGGTGGTTAAGACTAAGCCAAACTCCTCCTATTCCCTCTGAACTCAGTGATTTATAGTCCCATTAACTTCCACTTTGACTCACCCAACTCAAGGTATTTTTATTCCAACCCAACTCATCACATTTAATGCATTTCATTTAATGCACATGAATTAACTCACCTTTTGATTTAATTCCAACTCACCTCAGTCCCACTCAACTGATTTGACTCGTGTTTGAGCTCCCTTGAGGGTTCACACGGTCAACAATAGTCAACTCGACCCGTTGGGTCCACTTTTAGCTCCTTGACCCGTTTTGACAACATGACCCATTTATGGTATTTTGGTCATTTCTAATTGGTTTTTACATATGGATCAAGCCTACCCATTTTTCCTCCACTTGATTTCCAATCAAATAGGCTTAACCCCATTTAATTTAAAATCACAAAACGGTCAAATAACCCAGCAAGACCCGATGGGCCCCATTTGGGCCCTTTGACCCATTTAGCCATTTTTGACCCCAAATGATGAAAATTACCCAACCAATCAAACTTAACATTCATAATGTGCTCATATGATTTTATTTTGAGCAATGGGCCCCACTATTTCCTTACTTAACATCACAAAATAATTAATTTAACAACTCAGGGGCATTTTGGTAATTTTCCACTTCATTGAGAAATTGGGGTGTTACAGTTCTCTGGATGGATGTTTGGGTCCCCCAATTAAGAAAGACAAACCGAAGTTTGATTGGGTTCCGCCTCCTTCTAGATTCTGGAAGTTTAACGTTGATGGATCATCCAAAGGTAAACCTGGTCCTGCCGGGATTGGGGGCACGCTAAGGAATCATCTGGGTTTCACTCGTGTGCGTTTTCGGAGTCTGTTGGAATTAAGGAGTCTAACGAGGCGGAACTTCTAGGTATTAGAAAAGCTCTTTACTTAGGGGCATCTTTAAGGGGGGAGAAATTAATTATTGAAAATGACTCTTCCAATGTTATCAAATGGGCCAAGGGTTTGAAACGACCACCTTGGCTACTGACCACCGTAGTTAGGAAGATTAGGGAATTATCGAAGGGCTTGGAAGTATCTTTATCTCAGATTAGTAGATCTGCAAATGGGATAGCGGATTTCCTTGCTAAGAACTGTGTGTCGAAGGGGCGACCCGTGGCACGTTCTTTTCCTCGGGCGGGTAGCTCATTTATTTGGGATCGCTACTTCTTCTTGCTTTTTGATTTGCTTTGTTTATTTGTGTTTTTGGGTGGGGGGCTTATTTCTCATAGGCCTCCTCCTTTTTTTCTCCCTTGTACTGTAATCTTTTTATATAATGATAGTCAATCCTTAACTGTTTAAAAAAAAAAAGCCTCATTAAGTAAAACTCTCTTTTTTTTCTTATAATTTTAATTACTTTTTGCCCTTAAAACTTTTGTGAGCTTCGTTCATCTTATTAACCTTCTAATTCAAACATAAATCTTTACAATAAACTTATCATCATCAATATCAGTAGACTTTACACAAATGATCAGATAAACTTTGGTTGATTCAGGTTTTTAATAACTGGCCCATCTAATACGCAATTCTCAAAGACTTTTATAAACTTTTGAAAGAATCAATTTAATGTTGCAGACCCAAACTAATCAGAGCCAAAGGAAATTTGGTTTTTTTGGTTTCTAAGATTTGGTTTTTTTGGTTTCTAAGATTTGAACTCCTTGGATTTGAAATTTTATTCTATTAAAGATCTTTGAAAAGTGCAATTTTTCTTGCAGTTACGACAACATCCCTTCATCATTTACTTGGTGATTTATATTGATGACATATTAATTGATATTAAGAAGATGTTAGAAATAAAAACTTAAAATCTCAATCACAAATTTAGAATGAAGGATTTAGGCGCTAAAAAAAAACCTTGATATGAAAACTGAAAGAGACGTAAAGATGAGCAAATTGTTTCTCTCTCAGAAGTACTGAGTATAAGTCAAATGTTCCATATTTGAGTTTAGTTGGTAGCATCATATATGCTATGGTGTGCACTAGGATAGATCCTTCACACGTAATGTGGGTGGTCAGCATGTATTTGGTAAGTTGAAGAAAAACACATTTGAAAGTTATTAAAAGGATTTTGTACTATTAGCGGATATAGTTGACTTATGTTTGTATTTTATAATCCTAGTTGACTTGTGTTTCTATTCTCGAGTTCTAGTTGACTTGTGTTTGTATTTGAACTGTAATTCATAAATCATGGGACTCCTATTCTTATAATCAATGAGAAATACTGGAACAATTTTACCAAAATTCTATATAGTATCAAAGCGAGACTTGGATTTATCTTTGACATCAATTTTTTTTTTCATCCCAACCTAAATCTCCTCAGCTCTTGACCATGACACTCCCTTCCTCAACGTCGTCCATTTTACCAAAATTCTATATGTAAGGTGTTGTACTGATATTTGATAAGAACAATAATAACAAATACAATGTTCTTAGTTATGTGAATTTCGACTATGCAGGTGATCTTGACAATAGAAGATCACTAATAGACTATTTTCACATTTATAAGTGGTCCAATTTGTTGGAAATCGATGCCACTGTAAAAGTTTGGAAAATTTGGTTCAAGGGCCTCTCTCTATCATTTCTTTTATATATAGATGTACAAGCCTCTCAAAGAGGAAAAAGTCAATTACAATCCCTCAATTAGGGAGCCTGATAAAAATATAAAAAGACAGTAATAGAAATTAACCCTTTCCTCTAATAGCCAGACATTCGATTTGTTTAGCTCCTAGATAGAGTGTACAACAAGTCGACAACCATAGAAATGATTAAGGAAGCCATTTACTTAAAAGGGTTTAGTTGTGAAGTCAGTTTGGAAACCTTGTGTCTTTAGTGACAATAAAAATGTAATATATTTGATAAAGAATTAGTTTAAAATGCAAGAATAAAAACATTTATGTGCAATTTCACCATATATGAGAAGTAATTTCAAAATGATATTAGTTCTTTGAAGATTCACACAAAAGTAATGCTGTAGACATCTTGACAAAGTTAGTTCTTATTGATAAGTTAAAGCACTCTTTGAATTTGATCAATATTCAACAGAAAAGGTTGATGAGTATTTCATGAAGGATAGATAAAACTCTTCCAAAGATAGAGATTGTTAAGTTTAATTGGTGCCGGCAGCACCAACACCACCACCACCCACGGGAAGTGGACTGGCATGTACATTGGTCGTCAATGTTGGAAAAGAGAGATTTTATCCTATATAGGTTAAGCTTTCTCTTTCATTTTCTTTCTTTAATTAAATAAAATAATATTTTGTCCTTAATTTTAGAGATCTAGAGTCTATATAAAAGAGGATTAGGACCCTTAGTTGTGACACATAGGCCTCTTTAGTAATTTTGAGTACACTTTTATGTGAGATTGAGTCTTTGGGTTTGTGCTTGGCACATTGTAGTTCTAATATTTGTTTATCTCTTTTTTGATCACTGAAGTCATTATCCCTGTTGCTCATTGCACTTATAAATAAACTTTGCCAAATTCTTATGTTGCCTTGTATAGTTGTTTGTGTGATTTAATTTTATTTTGTTTTTCTATTATAATATTTCAATTGCACTTTCTCCACGTCACAATATAGATCACCTTAGTCTCTTATTGAAAGAATTGTCTTTTTTTTTTTCCTTACAAAATAATTCTTATATTGGTTGAGTTATTAGCTATTGGTGTGGATTGTCAACATGAAAATCTTGGTAAGAAATCTTGAGACAAGTGGTAGGTAGAGGTTGAAATTCTGATACCCCTAATTGATTCAATGATAGGAACAAATTCCCACATATTAGTCTTTGATTAGAGATGATTTACATTAACAAACTCTACTTTGAAAAGATTAGAGAAATATATTGTACACAGATTCGTAGCACATATTGGAATAAACAAATACAGAAGAAGCTACATAAAAAGTAAATAAGGTCCACAAACTTCATTTATTGAAATCCATTACAAAGCAAGCTCAGATCCTATTTTGCTTTTTCATTACATCATTACAGTCGTCACACCTCTTTTAAGTTTCAACCAATTATGCTACTCCTTGTCTGCTCTCCATCAGTTACTGCGAATCCCCCTTAGATACTGCAAAGTTCAAAAGAAATAAAGATGAAAGAAGCCATCAATCACTAACATGTATGTTTACTATCGTAGAGGTTTAGCTGCATGAGTATTTTACGTAGAATTTATCTATGATTATGAAGTTTGATAGATTTAAAAGATATATATAATGTTTATAAAAAAACAACTCGTAATTTTAAAGGACCTAGAAATCAATGGTAGATAACGATATAATTTTACTAAGTTCAATCTAATAGTTAGAATCATTAATGTTGATTTTTAATAAGAATTAGATCATCTTTCAAGTCCATCCAACTACATTATCATAGATGGGTTTCTTATTAAGCTCTCACCTTTGAAGCTATTAATTGAAGGTGTGACTGATTATTTTCATATTATATAATTCTTTCTTAATAAGAATGTTGATGAGATTTTGACGTAAACTCTGAGTTGCAGAGTTCATAGTAAATTTAATGGGTCAAGTTCTTCTCACACCCACCAAACCACTGTGAATTACACTATTATTCAAATTGATAGAAATTTGACTTCTAGAACCCATTGATCTGACCCAATAAATTCCATTGTTCGATAAATACGAAATTTTGAAGCTTTAAAATAATTATTTTTCTTATCAAATCAAGATAAAGCTTTATATGCACTATATAAAAGGAGAAGTCTTTCAAAGCTTATTGGTTGTTTGCACCAAATTTAGTGCAAACTCATTTTCAGGGGACAACTCAAATATATATGGTATCAATCTCCACAAACTAGTAGACACTAAGTTTGGTGCAAATGGCTAGATAGTTCCACTTGAGTTTGCATTGATCGATGGGTTTAGAAGACCTTAACTTTTAATGATGTTTATAAAATTTCAATTTATTTTCGAAAAAGAGAATCCATGTTTTTTAAAATCCTAGGAATTTATATTTATCTAATAATATAAATTTATTAGATTAGATCAATGAGTTTTAAACGCCAAATTAAATACAAGTGCAATTTAAGAGAGATGGTTGTAAGGAGGGGGAGGAGTGGGTGAATGAATCGATTTGATCCACTATACACCCCAAAATCTAAAGTGTTTGCAGAAAAGTTCATGTAAACTAGTAATATAATAAAATATATAAATATATATTCACGTAGATTTAGTAAGTAGGAGAGAATATATATACATATATATATGGAGTATAGAGAGAGAGAGAGAGAGAGAGAGAGAGAGAGTCACTTTTTGCAATTGACGGTGGGGCTAATGGGGATGTTAAGCTTAAGCTTGCACAGGGGAGGAAGTTGCTTGGCCCTCTCAGGCTTAACACCAAAGGACGGCCCAGACTGCTTCAGGCACTCACACAGAGTTCTGCGTGTTGCCGGAGTTGTAGCTAAACCGTTCAGAGACTGTGCACTTTGGCAACACTGATCACTTGGCTTCGGCGGTCCGGATCCGAGTAAGTAGGACCCGCATGGGATCAATGCCGAAACTGCATCTCCACAGGACAAGGCGACTGTAGGCTTCACCATGGGTGCCACCACCAGGCAGAGGCACAGGCACAGCAGCCACAATGACATGCCAATATTCTTCCCCATCTCACAATTCTGAATTCTACTAGCCTCTCTATGGAGAAGTTCCAGTGTAGCTTGAGCAAGAAAAATCTCTTAATTTATAAGTGCTTGTAAGGAAAAAGTACTGTTGATTCTTAAATGAATCCAACTCCCCACTTCTTCTCTTGGATGTGTGTACTTGGCAGATACAGGAAAGTTGGTGATGCATTTGCTGTTGGGCCATAGAAAATTCTTACGTCTCTTTTTATTAATTTCTATTTGAAGAATAGATGAGTAGAGAACATGGTAGGGTTGAGCCACTGGAGATTAGGACACATTGGCTTTATGAGGTGAGAGGGGAGGTTGAAAATATCTCCCACATTTTATGTGTGGTGGCTATACCGACGCTTCCCACAATTCCAGTCTAATTTATTGCATGTATAATTCAAGACAACTCAATGCACAGTAATTCATGTTGCATTTTCCTATAGTAATGAATTAGCATTTTGAATGAAAGTATTAGGGATATATTTAGATGGTCTTAGAATATATCTTTAATAGAAAGCAAAATAAGAAAAAAGATGGAGCTCCATCTAAATTATAATTGCATTAAAGATAGTCTAAAAATAATTTCAACCATAATTGAGAATAACTTATTTGAAATTGTCTGACTATATAGGTAGAAAATCAAATATAACTCTCAAAAGTTGAGTTCAGTTGAGTTGGCTGAACTGAAATGCAATTGAAATGTAATTCTCATGTGAATGAAATGTAATGATCAATATCTTAGCTCGATCCATCCAGATTGACATCAGAGCCAGTCCCCCTCCCAAAGTAAATATACTCCCCTCCCTCTCTCTTTTCACCACTCTCTCTCTTAATCTCTCCTTGTACTCTCCTGAAATCAACTAATTGATGGAATTCTAGATTGGCATCATAGGTACTCTTCTTTTCTTTTATTAAGCATTTTTGTTTTGTCTCTAGTATTTTTAATTTTCATCGTTTTCCATTACCTGTTATCTTATGCTAAGATTAGGGTTTTTTGTTTTGTCTCATCATGACATTACCAACCGTTACCCCCTATTCCTCTGCCTGTTTGTTGCCATAATTGGCACAAGTGTTTGGCAGTTTTAAGGGTTGGAATCTTCACCTTTTGTGGTGTTGGAGATGGATTCCTAAGTCGAAAGACTTATTTTGTTCATTGATAGGAAAAACAAGACTACCCCTTAATCTTCAGCGGCCTTTAAAAAATTATGGAAAAATCTTTATAGAAATTAATGAAAAAATATTTAAAAAATAAAAATACTATTTCTTCATCTTCTTTTCCTTCTAATAGCTCTGTATCTAGTACTGATAATTATGTTTCTTTGATAGATTTAGTTACAATGAATCTTGTTAATTCAGAACAATTAAATTTTAAAGAAATTGAACAAACAATTCAAGATTGGTCAATTCCTAAAGTTTCAGTACATCAAGTCTTCAAAATGGGATCTTTTGATGATGAATCTTATTATATAATACAAACAATAGAAAAAAACAAGTTCCATAATAGGTGATACAGCTGAAATACATATAAGACTAAATATGATCCACATTAAAGATTTGGAGCTCCACATAGAGGATCTTAAATCAAGGAAATTGTGTTTAAATAGAGAATGTCTAAATTATGAGAGTTATAAAAGGGGTTAGTTTTCCATTTTGATGGGAAGTAGGAAAAGAAAGTTATAATTGCCTTAGGGGTCCTCCCTCTACCTATAAAAGGTCTCTCTCCATAATTATCTATCAATTTAAGACAACTCAGTGTTCCCAAAATACTATTCACGAAATTGAAGAGAAGACATGAAGGAGGAAAGACGTAGAAACTCCAAAGTGTGTGTTTTGTTTTTGGACTTCAGGAAGCATCGACATATCAAAGGGAAGATCAGATCTCACTTTTCTTCATTAATGGATCCGGGTATGTCTTATTATTATGATTTTTATGATTTCCGCATAAAGATTGATCCTTGTTTCAAGCATTAATCGATTCAGATCCTGTGGTTATGTCGTTCGGGTTTGTCGAACATTAAGTTTAATGAGTATGATTCTATGATTGCTTTTGAATCAATAAACTCTGATATTATTATGAAGTATTACATATGACATGAAGAACCTGGTTCAAAGGATCGATTCTTGCTTGAAATAAGTAAGAATTCAAGAAAGAAAATTGTCGGATCTTGTTAGTGCCCCAGCTTGCTGAGTCCCTAAGTTTGTCAATTACATGACTCGGAAGAAACATTTGCTAGAAACTTGAAGAATTAAGGTGATCAAGAGTGAAGATCATGCTCCACCGGATTAAAGCTCATTGTTATGGCAAAAACAAAAACAGGTATTTGGCCATAGATGACTTTAGGTGGTACCCACGCCTTAGGAAGACCATTCCTAGGCTTAGTTGAACAAAAAAAGCCGAGAGATGAAGTTGACAGTGAATTAGAACCAAATGCCAATTCATCATTGCAGTCATTCAGTGTGCTCCACGTTCATCTCTTCTCGGGCCTGTCAGTGCATCAGTCTTCGACGTTCATCTCTTCTTTACAGCCAGTCAATGCACTGTCAACAAATCTTTGTGGCCAATCAGTGTGCGACTTTTCGTAGTTTTCATTTCCAAGTTTCACGCTATTTCATATCCGTTTCAGCTTGCGGGGGCGTGTTAAGATAGATTAGATTTATTTAGTAATTACTAATATTTGTATTTTCTATTTTTAGTTGATTTACCTACCATATTTGTAATATCCTTTTCTCTATATAATAAAGTCAGTGTCTCTCCTAAATTGATAAGGGAGACACACCAATTATTTTCACAAATTTGCATAACTACATTTTAATTCAAGCAAATATGAACCTAGTTTCACCGTGGGTTTCACAAGTTGTTGATTTTCGAGTTGAATTTTGAGGCCTTTTCTATTTTTCCAGCGTGAAATTAGATTAGGCTCCTTATTTTCTAATTAAGTTTTCAGTTGTTCAAAGCTGGGGTGAAATACAATTAGCGAAAGAGAAATCTAAGGAACTCTACAAAATTTCAATTTCAGACTGTTTCAAGTGCACCGTAGTTTGACCTGGCTTCGATTTAGCCATTTATTTTTTTTTATTTGAAGACTTGAAGAGGTTCTCAAACCGACTCTTGCATTCATAAAAGATTTACTATTTGTAGCTCCCACCTTCTTTTAAAGAATATATCTAAATTGGAGAAGTTAAACTTCTTCTCATTCGCACAACCTAAAAGATTTATTTACTTGTCGTATAGGAAAAAGAATAGTTGATATATAGAGCTTTTTAATAGAAGAATTTTATAAGATTCTTGGATATATGTATAGTATTTTCAACATTTGAGTTTATTCTTTTCTATTTTATGCTACAATACTAATATTGTCAAAAGAAAGAATGACTAGAATTATACTTTTTTTTTATTTTAAAAATTTGAATTTTTTAAGAAAGATTTCTCAAAAAATTTATAAATTTCTTTTTAACATCTATATTTTTTTGAAAATGTACAAACTTAAAATACATATGAGAGAATTAAATTATAAAAAATAACAAATTATCCGTAGAAAAGAGAGGAAACACATCAAGCAAACCAAACTAATAAATACGCAGCGTACTATCTGTTCAATATTAATCAGAAAGGCATCAGGTCTTCATATTTCAGATAAGACTTGCCTGGGTATTCATAATCTTCACCTACTACTTTGAACTCATTAAATTCTTCCAACTGGGTTTTGTCTTTCTCTTAACTCACTACTTGATTTTTATTTTATTTTATTTTATCTTTTAAAACTTTATCATAGTGTTTAATGACATCCATCTGTCTGCAATCATGCATCTTCAAATAGTTATTAATTTCTTTAAATACTAAGTCAACTTTTGTTGGACCATGTGCTCCAATTTAGTAATACTACCAGTGCCCTAATAATTCCATTTCTGTCTAGCAATGTTATAGAAACAACATTTTGAGATAAATAAGTGAGAAAAATGGTCCTATGATCTTTATAAGAAGTGAGGAACAGTAATTTACTGCCATAACTTCATAATTCATCCAAGAAAAATTTAGAAATTTTGGAGAAAAGTGTCTTGTTTAGCTGTTCCATTTTACAGTTTAATGAGTCACGAGTTCTCATGCTTCAATTTTGAATTTGATAATAAATAGGAAAAAAATAGAATCTACCTAAAATATTTAGTGTTAAAAAAAACTTAGAAAAAAATACTTTCACTTGATGTATGATTAATAAAATGGACATTTGAAAAGGAAATCCAACTCAACTCTCTATTCTGTTGAAAATGACTTAAGTGGTTCAATATATTAAATAAAATTATTTTTTAAAATTTATATATGACGAATTTTTTAGATACAGTTAGGTGACTGTACCAACAGTACAAAACTTTATGCACTTTGAACAGAAAGGTAATCACATGTACGATAGGCTGTCCACTAAAACTTTATGCATTTAAGCCTAGGCCCACTAGATGAATAGTAATTATTTTTGATGACTAAAGTTAAAAGGGTTCGTACGATCAATCTCCAAAATTTATAAGATTATTTAAAGAAAAATCCTCTATTCAAGATAATATTGTTATGAGATAGGACATACAAAATTGTTGAGTTAAAACAATTAATTTTTAAAGTTACAAAATCATAAAATTAAAATAATTACAAGAAATTCAAATTTATCTACTTATTATCCTTGCGGCATATCACAATCAAAGATTTGTAACCTACATAAAATTTTGAACATTCTTGAAATTTTCCTTTAGAAGAATGGGACACCACGTGGTGGATTGTTTCCCCGCCTTGGTCACACTTAAGAACTACTACAACAACAATCTACAAGTTTGATTAATTTGGCCATTTTTTTTTATTAATGTGTGGGAAATTCAGTCACACTTTTACTACCATCAATTTTTTTTTATTCCTATATAAAATATATATCCTTTATTATTATTTAAAATAAAAATATAGTTTTAAGTGGTCGTCAAATAAATCTTGACTATTCATTTTTTGAACGGTTGTGATTTGCTAAAAAAAATTTTAAGATTTGATTTGATGAGTTTGAAGGATTTTATCTATACTTATCATATTACTGTTACAAAATTAGAGAAAATTCGTATAAAAAAAAGCTAAATGTAGGAAAAGGGATTTTAGGATTCGATTTGGTGATTTAGAGAAACTTAATTTAGCAAGAAAAAGTAAAATTTCACAAAAGTGATTAAAAATATAAATTGGAATTTGAAGATTCGATTTGACAAATTTGAATAATTTGACCTAATCTTTATCATATCAGTATTATAAAAATAGAGAAAATTTATAAAAAAAAAAGAGACTAAAATATAGGAAAAAAAGGATTTTAGAATTACATTTTAACCAACAAAATTAGATATATAATGATCAAAACCTATTTGTGGTTGTCAAGTTAGCTAATGTGCCATATATATATATATGTTCAATACTTTGATCGTGCTTCTATATAATTTTGTCATATTATTTATGATTCATTAGGTGTAATATTAATTTTGTATTCATTTTTATTGACCTTTTATATTTTAATCAAATGTAAAGATATTAAATTTAAAAAAAAAAAATCATCTAAATTGAAGTGTGCAGCATGTTCCTCAACTAGCTTTTAAAAGTTTTTTAGTTTTGTTTCATCAGATTGACTGATTGAACAACAACAATGGTTAGAAATCAATCAACGTATCTTAGAAAAAAAAATGAATTCAGCTAACTGCTCAATCTCAATCAAGTTGATTAATGATGCAGGCCTAGGGACATATCTATGAAAATCCATTAGTAGGTTGTAGTTTTAGAGTATAATCTCTGAAAAACCTGTGAATTCGATTACGGTTTGTGAAATGATTTTACCTTGGCTGGAGTTTTGTTGAACAATGCCTAAACTGAAAAGAACAAGTTTTCCAAAATTCAATTTAGATTAAGTTTTCTTCTAATCGAATTAAATCAAGAATCGTTGAAGCATATAATTAAAAGAGACTACTGAAATTCGAACTATGCACTACTTAATGACCAGATGAATTAAAACATTGGTACTTACTTGTATGAAGAAGAAGTCTGGATCCCTGTCCAATTTCAAGAAGCAACTCCATAGAGTCCAAGAGAATTCTCTCTCAAATAAAAGCTCAAATCTTATTCCAATGTGTGAAAATCGAATTCTACGTGCAGGTATTTATAGAGAAAAAGGAGAAGAAGATAAAAAGACGAAACTTCCCTTACCTTGGTCGATGAAGCCAAGAAAGGGTAGTTTCTTTCTATGAAACTTCGTAGAGCATCTATTTGCATAAGATAGAATGTAGTCTAAATTTGACTATTCTATCTCAACCCTACATCATGCCATGGGGCTTATTAAAAGGACAAGATTAAAAATGTTGGTCAAGCTAGATAGTCCTAGAGGGAAGGTGAATATGACTATTAAGAATTTTATATTCTTTTTAGATATTTGACACTTAAAGGTTGGTCACCAAAAAAAATTCAATTAATCTTCCAAATTTAGTGTTTAAAGTCCAATTAGACTTACATGCATAATTTAGTCACATAAACTTAATGTGCAATAAATATAGAGAATAAACACAAGCACAATAATGAGGTGAGGAGATGAGGATGGATAAATCGAATACAAAGATTTTTACGTGGTTCGGCAACCTTACCTACATCAATACCTCAAGTACACCACTTGAGGATTCCATTAAACTTCTCCTTCACGGGTGGAGAAAAAACCTATTACAACTGTTACGGTCTCTTTCACAGGTAGAGACCTTATCGTTACATCCTTGATCTCTTTCACGGGTAGAGATCGAACCTAAGCAATACTTGATCTTCTTCATGGATGAAGATCAGACGATAACGTGCAAGAGAGAAGACACCATTCTCTCCTTACAAGGGTTACACCAACCCTATTCAAATTTTACAATGATAGAAAGAATTTTATTTTTTTTAAAAATACCAAGAACGCTTGCTTCTAAATGCTTGAAGTGATCTTGGCACGCTCTTGAAGTTCTTCTCCTTGCTTTACTCCTTGGTGAAGTATAGATGCTTCAATGATGCACAACCAAGTATGGGAGAAGAGGTTTAGGGATGATGGAAAGTTTTCTTATGAGGAGAATATATCCCTAAAGTTTTTTCTCAAATACACACTCAGGAGTAAGCCTAAGATGCTCAAGATTTACCTATGAAAGCTTTGAGTGTGTGAGAATAAATTCAAGAGTTTTGGGGATTTAACTATGGAGTTTTGGTACTCTTGAAATGGTTGGGAGACTTAAAAAATATTAGGGTGGATTTAACTCATCAAGAATCAACCTTTAGAATGCCCTAAGGTCATACATTTAAAAACATCTTGAGGGAGGTTGAAATCACAACAAAATACCCGGTAAAATCTTACCATTGCATTTTCAGTCGACTGAAGAGTCCAAGACTGTCAGTTGAAACAACTGAGATGAATTTAGTCGGCTGAAATCACAAATTCAGTCTACTGAAAATTATCAGAGGCTGAAATCGGGTTCCGCTGCATTTTCGGTCGACTGATTTTGGCAGTTTTGTATGCCTCCATAAAAACAGTCATAACTTGGGTTCCTGAAATCGGTTTTGGGAGATCTTGAGCTCGTTGGAAAGAACATTGAGAGATATATCTACTCACCAAACTTAGGCCAATTTAAAGTCAATTTGATACCACAAATAATCTCTCAAAGTGAAGGTATATGACAAAACTGTTTTGATCTGTTAAACACCCTTTCATTGAAATGCTCATAACTTGACCTATACATTTCCGAATTGGGTATTCTTGGACTTTTTAGAGAGATCTTTGAGTGATCTATAAATTTTTAAAGATTTTACTAATACTTGACCACATTTGATAGGAGCAAAAACTTCTCCAAAACAGGGCAAAGCAAAACTAACCTAAGAAATCCAATTTAGTTCTATCAAATTCTAAGTTATGGATTCTAATATTTGTCCAAATGGTAAGTCTAGGTTTTCTAAGTGAGTCCTAAGGTCCAAATACCTATGTTGGTTGGGATTCATGAAGTTCTTTCTATTTCGGTGCGATACCTTCCAAATGACGTGTCTTCTGGAGCTTTAAACTTAATTTGACTATGTAGGTCTTTCAAACGCGATCTTGGATACTTAGATGATCATGACTCAGTCAAAGAAATTAACAACTTAGGACTCAATCGGACACAGTTACAGAATAGACAACTCAGTCTGACTCAAGGGAGATAGATTTAACTTTTAGACCAACAAAAATTAAAAAATAAAACAAACAAAGTATACAAATTCACCCAAGGTGAGAGATTCTTTCCCATGTGCTCCACCTCCTCTCTCCACCTTCTTTTCCACCTCCTTTCCTTCTAGTCTTCTCCACCTCCTTTCCCTTATACTTCACACGTCATTGCTCTTTTGGAGAGTGTCCTCTAGTGTTGACACTTGGCACTTTGAGAGAATAAGTAGGTGCTGTATTGAAAATGGGCTTGGTGGAGCTGTGGAGGCCTAGAGCTTAGATTTGGCCTGTTTAAGTTTGGACCGGGTCTTAAAAGGCTGACTTGGCTCATACTACATAACTGGGCCTCATCTAATAAAATTAGTGGATTTATTAGACGGAATCCAATTAGGGTCATCTCGATCAAAATGATCCATGTAAGCTTTGACAATCTGCTTTGTTGGATCAAGGTCCATTGAAGATGAGTCTTACTGTAGATTAGTGGTCTGGATGCCCCCATCAATTAATCGATTTAACAGGGCCATGGTCAAATTTTATATAATAGTAAATGATTAATGGTATACGGTTTGGGCATTGAATCACAATGAGAAAAGAGAGACATGGGTTCTTGCGTTGTAAAATTTAATCCATTTTTTCAGATACGGAGAAAAGGCAAATGTTACAAATCACAAGATGTGTGAATGGATCTTCCCATGAATATCCTAGAAGACCTAGGAATTTTATAATTTAAGAAAAAATCCCTTTCAATAAGTTTTTTTCTCTATTTATAATCACCATTAGCAACAAAAAAAATTCTCTATTCCCCTCCCGAAACACATAAAGACTATGATGAGGTATTGAGAAATTAATTTTTAAAAGATTTTTTTAAAGGGAACAAATGAGAAAAGAACTATAAAAGAGAGGTTTTGGATTGGATTCGATTAACGCTCAAATTCCTCTGCGATACTCTCTATAAGATTAGCCCTCATTGATTTATCAGTGTGTGTAGATTGAGAAGTTTACACATGCTCGTAGGATTAATCCCACTTCCTATATTAAAAAAATAAATAAATGTTACGATGAAAATTAGGGTTAGTTGGTTGCTAAAAAAGGTTCAAAAAAGAAGTAAATTAAGTAAAAAGCTGCAAAAAGAATTGTCTTCGTAGTAAATAATGGCTCAACAAATCATGTGAAATAGAAATGTCGTTCCTTTTATTGGAGGCATGCTATAATTTTGTGCAAGAGGACCGATGGTCAAGCTTCTAGAATTTCTCCTCAGCACTAAGGAGGTTGAGATTACTGAAATTGTCACGCCTTTTGGCTACATAGGGAGCAAAAATTGTGTGTGTGAAGTGCTTGTGACCAAGAAGGTGTTAGAGGATGAGGTTTTAAAGTTAAAGGATGATATGTACAAGTAGTTCAGTTGGTGTAAACTTCTATAATTAAATGAGAGATTCTAGATTCTACTTGTTTTGAACTTATTTGATATACATGATCTAAAGGTGATTTTGTATATCTATAAAATTAATTTCTCCTCCAATATAAAGTCGAAATACTCATTATCCAAAAATAATAATAATTATACTATCTGATCGACAACGGAATTCTCTCTAGTTGATGCTTTGTTTTGTCAGTATAATTTCATGTGAATTTCCACCATACCTCGACATTCTTCGTAGGGCCTTGGAACATGGGAGCATATAGTGCTCAGCTCAGTATGTACAATCATCAATCATCTTCTATTAGTTTGCTAGACAATTAGTGCATTTCTTGTCTCGACATCAGCTTGCTAGACAATTAGTGCATTTCTTGTCTCGACATCAGCAATGGTATTGCAAGACACTCTGGTTGTAAGGGTTGCTATTGGAGGAGTTGTTGGTCTAGGCATTATTGTCACGGGCATTTCATTCTAAAATGGATCAGTTTGTAATGACGTACAAAGATAAAGCTACTCCCCCAAAGTCTTCCTTTCTCGAAGAAGATTTGATAGATATAGGCATAGGAGTAAATTGTTATATTTTGTCCACTGCATTGTCTCTCTGATGGTGTGCTCGTGGATAGACAATGGAAACCATTGATTTGGCTCTTATGGGTCATACAAATCAAGAACTGTATTGCATTTTTTTCGTGAGATTCTAAGAATTTGTGGACACTCCATACTCATGGTCCATTAGGATGGAGAGTATTGAAGTACTTCCTATAAGAGGACACAGAGTGCTTCCTATGAGAGGAAAGTATTAGATGATACTTACTCTTTCGTTCAAAAAAAAATTCAAAACATCAATCGGCTTTTCCTAGTGTTTGTTGCTCTTACTATAGTGGTGAAGAATAATATTCAGTATTTTTTTTAGATTAATCAAAATAAAAACAGTTGATTGTATTTATAGGAACTGTATTATATATATATTTTTTAATTTCATTACCTATAACTATCTTGTTATTTTGAATTTACTTTTATCTATAATTATTGACAGTTCTTATCAAAAAATACAATACAATCACTATAGAGGTCATATCATTAATTTATAATCAAAATCAAATATAGATAGATAAAGTAAATTCAAAATAACAAGATAATTATAGGTAATGAAATTAAAAAAAATGTAGATAAAGAAAATCTAAAAGGATTATATCACATCGTGATGCGGGCATATGTGGACGTAATTAAAATTTTAATTTTGATTCGGGTGTATACGTTAGCAATTTATCAAGCTCGGGATCCGATACGAAAGATGAAAATTTTATTTTCGATCCCAGCAGGTGCATGAGCAATTTGGGTCAGCCCAAAGTCCAAGGTGAGCCTCTTTAAAATGGGTCAAAACTTGAAGCCCAATTAAGATGAAGACACAACGTTGGAATGGTTGAGAATCCCAAACCTACTTAAATTGGGACACCTTGTGAAACGGAAAGGCTGATTTTAGTTGGTATAGTTGTTTTGAAATTAGTAGTTTATTTCTATTTTAGATGTTTGTGTTTATTTAGAGCTAGAATTGGCTAATTGGCAATGTCAAAATCTGTAAAGGGAGGGTCGGCTCCTAATGGGTTCTGTTGAGGGTTTGTTTTATTATTTAAAGAGTTGTAGATGGCAGATTTAGGGGAGATTATTTTGATTAGTAAAATTGTTATTTCGTTTAGCAAAACGAATGACTGTTTTGTGAGGATTAAAGTGCAAAACGAAAGACTGTTTTGTAAAGATTCAAGCGCAAAACGAAGGACTGTTTTGTGAATATTCAAGTGCAAAACGAAAGACTGTTTTGTGAAGATTCAAGTGCTGCAAACAGATTGCAAACTTTGCTGTTTCAGGCCTATTGTAGACATCCATCTACAACCCAACAAGCAACCAGCGTGTGTTGGTGTTTACCTGGCTTTTCGGACGGGAGACAAGTGACTGTCGCCTGCAGACCCAGCTATTCGGCTGTGTTCATTCAAGCCAGCGTTGACGTAGAAGGTGGTTCTAGTCCCTTGTGAACTAGAGACGTGTGAGACGCTTGTAGTCCCACCTCGTCGACTTAGCAAGCCTTGCTGAAAATTGGCTAGATCTGACGTTGAAGGAGGAAGTTCCTTTACAACTGCCAGCTAGCTTTATGTTATTAGGCTACATGTTGTATGCATTTTATATGGTTACAACTTTTTCGTCGGGTTTTTCAAGATATTATTCAAGTTTCCGCTATAATTTAAGGTTGGGTATTCTTAATCCTACCTAGCCTACATCACATCGCCACAAGCTGTAGCTTGTATGGAATAATGCAAAATATGGAAATGACAGACATGACAGATGAAAAGTGACACACTGATTGACTAGAGAAGATAAAGTGAATGAGCAATACACTGATTGACTGGTAATTAGATGAACTAACAATACACTGACTAGTTGCAAAAATGAGATGAATGAGCAGTAGACTAACTAGCTGCAAAAGATCATTGATTTGACAACACATTGATTGACTGCGAATTGACAGTGCACTAATTGGTTGTGAACTGATAGAAAGCGAACATAGGTTGCGACGTGAAAAAGAGATTTTTTTTTGAATTTTTTGACAGGAATACTGATTTACTTCCCCCTCTCCATTTGCAGTTGCACAGAATTACTCAACAAAACACAAACCCGTAGGAAACTCTAAGCCGGGAATTATAAAACCCCAAAAATTTCCAATTCGACCCAAGAATTCCATTATACCAAATAGGTAATCAGATTTCCACCCCAGAAATCGATCAGGATGAGAGCCACACGCGGAAAAAGGGAGAGATGGACAACGGTGAACAGATCTGGGCGGTGAGCAAGGCAACACGGTGGTGCAGAGACGGGGTGATCAGATCTAAGGATTGATGGAGGCAGTGGCGACGGTAAACAAGGCCGAGGAACAAGCCTAGAACTGGGTTCTAAAAAGGGGTTTATGCACGGATGGCGTTTGGAGGGCAGGGCAGGGAAACGTCCACGGTGGCTCAGACGAAGGGGCATCGCTGCAGGAATAGATCTGTGAGTTTTGATGCCAAGATCTGGGAGAAAGAGACTGCGGTTCTACTGCATGTATGAGGAAAAGAAACTTTCGTTTCCGTCAAGAACGACGGTGGTAACAACGGAGAGGATGAGGAAGCCCTCTCCAACAAACTATACTGTAGTAGATCTGGCTGACAGCTGAATGTCCATCTGCAGCTGTGACGGGTAGAGGAGCCTTTTGAAGGGTGAACGATCAGTGGGGCGTTCAGTAGGATAGAGAGAAAAAGAAATATGTTTTTTTTGGATTACAGGGGTGGGACGAGAGGGAGTTTGAGAAGTTCATCCCTCTGCCGATGATTATCCCTCCGACAGATGGAGAAAACAAGACTTATAATGAAGGCTAACTCCGGTTTGGATGGGAAATAATTTTGGGATCAAGAGTAGGCTCTCTTTCATGAGAAGAATAATACTCGGTATCTCTCACTACAATAGATTATATCATTTATTTATAATCAAAATCAATAATAAATAAATAAGATAAATTCAAAATAACAAGATAATTGTAGATAATCAAATTTAAAATATAGATAAAGCAAAATCAAATTTATAATATAGATAAAGAAAATCTGAAGGGATTCTAATGCCTTTGAATTGATGTTATTTTATGACTTTCATAGGATAGGTTCCCTTGCCCAAGCTACCTCCATGTCATCCATAATGCAGCAATAAGAGAGAATCTGGCACCATCTGCATCAGGATCACAAAGACAAAGGTCTTGATCTGTTTGTCTTCTTGTTTACAGTCCGATGTGGAAGAAGAGTCCGACTCGACCTGAAATCCGAAATCCTGAGCTAATATCGAAGGAAAATCGAAGAAACCTGGTTATTTTATTTTTATTTGCTTGTTTGTAACATTGTTATTCATATTCATTTTTTTTTTTCATTTTCTTTTTTATATCTTTTTTAGGGTTAGAGTTTTCTATAAATACACATTAGGGAATGTAATTGCCATGAATATTTTATTAAAAGAATATTGAATGACATTTCCTCTCCTTTCCTTTGGGTGGACTCCCGACTCTCTTCCTTCTCCCTCTTCTCTCGTACTATTTCTCTTCTCCTCTTTTCTTCTTCTTCTCGTAGATTCGAGATCCACTATCCGATGATGATACTCGAAGGATTCCTCTCTGTTTGCAGAGTTTAGATCTTCTGCCATTTAGTGTCTGGAGTCCGCACATGAAGAACATTCACACATGGAAATTCTCTTATGTCTGGCAATGAAGATTTTAACTCGAGGACAAGTTATTTTCAATTAGAGGGAAATGACGTAGAATCAATGATCAAGACCAATGTTATTAAAGCCGACCCGACCTGCGATTGAACCGGCAGGTCAACTGTGCCCATCAACTTAATGGGTCGGGTGGGTTAAAAACCTATAAAAACCCTCTCCAACCTGTGGTTCGACCCGGTTTTTAATATTAACCTCCGACCCGACCCGTAAAGAATACCCATGTTTAAAAAAAAATAAAAATAAAGAAAAACTCATGCAATGGAAGTATGGAAAGGCTGAATGGATGTGACGTGACTTTGATGAGAGTCAAATCTCAAAGAACAGCAACAAGGCTCCTTTGGCTTCCCTTCCAAACTCCAAACTCAAAATTTCAAATTTCTTGTTGCTAATCTATTATATATTTTTGTAATTATGCATGACTTACAAAATGGAACTAATTCACAATTTTGTATTTATTTCAAATTTATTGTTGCTAATCTATCATATATTTTTGTAATTATGCATGACTTACAAAATGGAACTAATTCACAATTTTGTATTTATCAAATTTATTGTTGCTAATCTATCATATATTTTTGTTAGTTTACAAGTTTTAAATATTATTTTTTTGGATATGACTAACATTGAGTTCTTAATGTGTTTTGACATTAATTAACAACGAGTTGTTGGATGATATTTTGTTGAAATGATATTAGAACATGAATTTTAGATTATTAAAGTATTTACAGTTGTGTTTGTGAGAGTAACTATTTATTTTTATGAAATATAATCTTAGTTAA
Organism: Chimonanthus praecox; assembly: GCA_022113865.1. Classification (NCBI taxonomy): domain Eukaryota; kingdom Viridiplantae; phylum Streptophyta; class Magnoliopsida; order Laurales; family Calycanthaceae; genus Chimonanthus; species Chimonanthus praecox. The sequence goes on along the minus strand of CM039088.1, from coordinate 46,812,222 downwards.
TAATTTAATATTATTTATAATATTATATTAATTGCACGGGTTTGACTATGATTCAACCGGTTGAACCTTATTTAACCCACCCTTTCTACAAGACGGGTCGCTCCACGGGCCGAATTTTAAAACATTGATCAAGACTATAAAGATGAAATTGTCCACTTGGCCCTCAAGGCACGAGATAAACTTGAAGGTAGGAAATGGGGACCTTTAAGGAGTCAATTAGGCTCTAAAGTTAGATGCACATACGGCGCATATATAGGTCAGGCCCTTATTCCATGCACTAGTGAGAATATCAGGACCTTTATGTAAATATGTATGTGTATATGTATATATATATATATATATGTGTGTGTGTATGTATGTATGTATATGTGTATGTATGTATATGTATATATATATATATATATATATATATATATATATATATGTATGTATATGTATATGTGTATATGTGTATGTGTATATATGTATATGTATATATATAAAATCAGAAAATATGATGATATATGTATTTTTTATTTTTTAATTACTAAAATAAAAGAAATCAACTAATATTTGAAGAAAACATCTATTTTTTTTAAAAAAAAAGAGAAAAAAATAATATTACCCTTCACATATCAGTCATATTTCGATTTAAAAAAAATTGATATTTTTATGCTGATTAAAATGACAATTATTACATTGCTTACATAATAAAAAAAAACTCATGAACAAAATCATGCCTAAATCAACGCCCAAACATGTTGACATATTTTGTTGAATTTTCCAGTCAATTCTTGCAAGAAATCAAGTCCAAATCGGTAAATGAAACCATGTTGATTTCTAACATCTATTTCCTTTCATTTACCATGGTGGGTTTCCATTAATTGAGTCAACTCCAAATTGACAGCGTTAATTGAATTAATGGTGAATTTCTATTAATTGAGCCAACTCCAAATTGGCAACATTGTTAATGGTGGATTTATATTTTTTAATTATGAAAATACAAGAAATTGGTTAATATTTGAAAAAAAACATCTAATTTTTTTAAAAAGAAAAAAATAATATCACCCTTCACATGTCGGCCATCTTTTTATTTAAAACAAAACACCAATATTTTTGTACATCAATGGATTAGAATGACATTTAATACATTAACTAAATAATAATAAAAACTTATGGACAAAATCATGCCTAAATAAACGCATGTTGCCATTCCAAATTGGCAAGAACACTGATGGAAATTTAATGGTGAGTTTTTGTTAATGAGAATAAAAAAAAAAGCCAATAAAATAAATTAGAAGACAAAATACCAAATCTGAGGATGTATTAAGAGGAAATTTACATATTTATATTAATTATTATTAATTGAGATGTATTAATTTGAAATATATTTAGATATTTAAATTTACATATTTCCATAAAAAGTTTCCAATTTTTTTTTTGTAAATTATCATCATTTTTTAAAAACATTTGAGATTCTCGAGTTCGTAACATAAAAATAATATTTGAATATGTAAATGACCGATATCTAATAAAAAATTACATATCCATGATCCTCATAATTTTTTTGATTTTATGTAATTTTTCTGGAACTTTTGAAAAAAAATGAAAAAAATAAAAAATGGTAAAAGAGATAAAAATATTGGTGTGGTCGATGTATCGGTATCGCCAATATTTATATATTAGCCAGGCCAATATTTTTACCCCTAATTCCATGAATTTGGTCAACTTGGTTAAAAAGAAGGAAAATAGAGAATAGCAAACTTCCGCATGAAATCCATACCAATCCTTATGTTCTTTTTTATTTTTTAGATTTTCTTTTTGGTTTCAAGCAAATGCAAGGTTAGAGTTTTCTTTTAGTTTTTGCTTTGCTTGGTGTCATTTCTCAAATTCATGGCATTGATATAATTTTTGAACTTTTTTCTTTATAAACAAGGGTCATAAAGCATCCAGACCCGTCCAAATTCGGTATAGGCTGATGTATCGGCCGATACGATATATCGATCAAAAAAGGGTTATTGAGCATCCAATATAGATCATCTCAGCTTGAGTGTCCGTTTGCAATTGCTCCTCGGGTTTGGTGAGCTTTGTATTTTCTAGTATAGGTTTCTAGTTAATTTAATATTTTCATTAAATTGATTTTGTGTGATTTTAAATTCCTAAAGTCATAAATTTATGCCATTTAGTATCGTGATTTTGCCGTGAAATTAAATACACAGGAGGATTGGCCCCTTGTTAAATCTTCAGTGAGAGAGTCACCTAGGTTTTGCAAATTAAGGTTTTTCTTTTCTCCCGTGGAGAAAGATCTCATTGGATTGTTATCATTTAAGTGACATTTGATAATTTTACTCTAAATCCACAGGTGAAATTCAAATTTAAGTTTTCCTCATTCGAGCCTATCTTTGAATTTTTCCATAGATCCAATCTGGGGTGCAAATATCACTGGGGCTGATATATCGGTCGATAAATTTCTCTCTCCTCTTTTTTCTTTTTGAATATATCGGTATTTTTATATATTTTAATTTTTATTAATTATAAAAAATAAAAAAAAAAGAAAGGAAATTGGTTTTTTTTTTAAAAGAAAAATTGAAAATGTCAATATAGGCCATATTAGCCGATATTTCAATTGTACAACCGATACGATATGTATTGGCCGATATTGTTTTCCCTAGATCCAATTATCCTGATGTAGAAACTTTTTTTCATTACCAACTAAAATTCCATCTATTTAAAACGTTAGCTTGCACCATGCACCCACATTCTTTGCATTACCATTCCTATGAATTTATGCATATAAGTATAAATGTACAATAAGAAAAATCAAATCCTTTTAGGTCATTCTTCATGAGATTACTCTTCATTGACTTAACCACTGTAGATTGTGAGGTTTATATATACTCATAGAATTAGTCTCATCTCATTCATATTCCAAATAAAAGTAAAAGAATAAGAAAAATCATTGGATTCAAATTGCTCTCCATTTGAAGGACATTTTTATTAAATTCAGAGCACATTACACTAACAATTGTGAAATATCAAAAAATATTACCAACATTTCTGCAAAGAAAAAACCTATTTTCATGGCAGATAAGATCCATTAACTTACAAAGAAATAAATAAGAATATCATATATGTCATATATGGAAGAAAATGCACCATACATATGCTTTGTGTTGTAGATGACTAGTTTAATCATTTTATGAAGTAGGGTGAACTTCAAAGACCCAACATATAAGCCTTCAATTAATTTTGTCAGGCCTTAATGGGTTATTGAGAAAATGGGCCTCAATGGTCATTTTAATAATGGGCTTAGTAGACCTTTAAGGTACTAGACTCAAATAGACAAAGCAATAGGATTTAATGGACCTTTGAGGTATTGAGCCTTTAATGACTTTGGGAAACTAGGCTTTAATGGGCTTTGAGATGATAATATTAATGGGCCACAAGGGCTTTGAAAAGATGGATCTCATTAATCTTTTAACATTAAACCTTGATGAGCTTTACACATTAGGAATTTATGAAAATTTAGGTAATGGGCCCTATTAAGGTTTCAATTAATGAGGCATATTTGGGCTTTAGTGGGCCTTTTGAACCAATGGGACTGGCTTTTGAGGAATTTGGCAATAATGGGCATTCAGCACTGTGCTTCATTAGACTTAAAGATTGGACCATAATCAAGTGTACAGATTGCACCTTAATGAGCATTTAATAATGGGTCTTATTGAACTTTTAAATGACTGGTTATGATGTGTCTTTAACGTTGGGCTTATTGGGCCTCTTTATAATGAGCCTTTGAACAATAGACCTTAGAGGGCCTAGAAGGTATTGGGCCATAGTGGGCCTTCAGCATTAGGGTCAAGGGGTTTTGTACATTGGTCCTTAATGAAACAACAAATTAGATCTTAATGGGCCTTACGATTGAGCCTCAATGGACTTGGAGATAATAGGTGTTATTGAGCTTTTGGTCATTGAATTTTATTGCCTTTGGGATGATGGCGTTTAGTGACCTTTTGGATTTAGGGGGCTTTTATGAGTTTTGGAATAAGAGGACTCAGAGGCTTTTTCAATTCATGGACTATTATGGAGATGGGCTTTGGTGGACAATGAAGGAATAGGCTTTTTGGACATTGAGTTTACGAGCATTAAAATAATAAAATAGGTTTGCTTTAACCACACGATAGGGATTTTAGACTAAATTTATGAAATTTTGATCAAGGAGATGCAACTAAGGCTTTAAGGTTCGTTTGAGGAAATCCAAAAGATTCATCTAAACAAGGTTTTGTGGCTTGAGGCTTTTTAGATTAAAGAAAAACTTTGGTTATGCTTACGTAAATTTAATACTCATTCCGCCTTATTTTAGTTGTCTTATTTGAAATATTTATATTTTTTAAGTAACTCTAAGGCTACTACTCATGTGATCTCATTCATTTTCAACACATTTTATACTACTCAAATACAAATGAGACAACTATTTTGGGACAATTTCAAAATTTATATAAAACAATTAATTTGGTACAGAGGGAGTATAATTTAGCCCAATTAGATATGAGAAAATCCAAAATTACTATAATGAAGCCAAATTTAATATTTTACTCCAAATAAAATTAACTAGACCCAAAATTCATTGAGGTATGAAATAAAAGAATTTTATCATACAAAGGCTTCGTCCATTATGTATTGGAAATTAATAAAAGGACAAGAAATTCTAAAATTAAATAACTTAATTAATCAGAAGAGGGAAAAACGTAAACTTCAACTTGTAATGGACCCAATGGGCACCCATGCACATTCATTTATAGTTGAAAATTGCAACATAATAAAAAATAAAAGAAAAAACTCAGTAAGGGCCGGATGCCCATAGCATTCTTATTACAGGTATATTTGATAAATTTCGCAAGTTCTTAGTGTCATGTTTCTCTTATCGCATCGTGTGAAATCATCTGAACCAGTGAGAGAATTACAATTATTATTGCCAAGATAATGGCAAGAAAAATAAAAGAAAGGAAGTGTCGGCACTCAAGCCATGCCCATTTGAGTTCTTCCTATCATTGTCAGAGATACTTTCTCGAGATATCAACGGTGATTTGTAATATCAGAATATTTATAAATTTTTAGAGTTTTAGTGGAGAATTAACAGAAAAATCTTGAGAAAATATAATATTTTAAAATAATAAAAATATAATAAATAAAAATATTAATAAAATAATGATATTAATAAGGATATTATGGGATATTACTATTTATCGCGTCTTTAACGCAATTTTATTGTGAATTTACCATTATTCTGTAATGCCACGCCTCGGGACGAACTCGTGACATCGACACGTCACGATCTGCCACGTGACAAAAGCAAGGGATTCGCATTTAAAAATTCAAATCTTGTCACCACACCCAATGGGGAGAGCTAAACATTTAAAGTTCGAGATTTCTTCAGAAATTTTGGCAGTGTCTCCCCTAAAAGTTGGACATCTGTGAAATTTTATTCCCTACTTTTAACTTTAATTCACCTATCAAACCATAGCAATAATATTTCTCAAAATAACACAAAAAATATTACGTACTCCACTCAAACACGTTGGAGTTACGTACTAACCAAAGTAAGTAGGAATTCTCAAATATTAAATTTCAATTCTATTAAAATTGTCAAACTCTAATAAGGGAAATCAAGTAAAGGAGTTTATTTGTAATTCACTTTTTCCTTGGTTTAAGCATCTTCTTGGAGTTCTTCAAACCCCACTTCCATGACGTTCCCTCAAAATGGTAAAGGATGAGTTATACTAGCCCAATGAAGTAAAAGGAACACACTACTAGAATTTTAACATATTTAATTAGACCAAAGAAATATCATCTTATCCATCACCAAAGTATATAAGCAAGCCCCACATGTATAGCATATGACAATCATTTACACAAGTCAAATCATAAATCATCATATAGACGTATCTCGTGAAAAATGCAATTCTACATGATGGACTCAATGATCAATGCCAACTCAACTCACATATGCCCATGCACTCTCGGACACGACGCGGCGCATGTGGTACTCTCACACATGCCAACGCAATCATGTCCCCATCCGGCACATACGGTACTCTCACGTATGTCCATACAATCACACTTACGACATGCCATATGTGGTACTCTCACATATACCAAGGCAGCCATACTCATCAACACTCGCAATGAGGCGCACATGGTGCTCTCACACGTGCCAACACAGTTTTTATTGAAATAGAAAAGAGAGGGTGAGTGGAACTCTGAGTCCTAACTCCATTAGGTCTCAGAGTCCTAACTCAATTGGGTCTCAGAGTCCTAAATAGGACTCATACTTGTATTTGTTCTTATAAATATATCTTTGATGTACATAGAAAAATACTGTGAAATAATAAACTCTCTTTCAATCGTGATTTTTTTCCCTAATAGGTTTTCCACGCAAATCCGGTGTTATGATGTTTTGTGGTGTGTAATTTATGTTTCTACATGGTATCAGTCAAAATTAGATCCTAGTGGACCTTCCCTACAAAGTTTTTTTTTTCTTTTCTTCTCTCCCTCTGTCAGAGAAGATTCATCAAAAAAAAAAAAAATACGAATAAAACAGCCACATCAGAATCACACAGCCGATTTTTTCCAGCAAATCTCGTCACTGTGCTTCTGTAATCCTCACCGGAGATTTGTGGGTTTCTACTGTTTGACACCTGCCCCTCATCGTGAGAGCCGAAGAAGGATTCATTGCTGCCGATCTGCCCTTTGGTGCCAGCCATTCCGCCGTCCGCCATTCCACCGTCGTTGTTCACCTCGGCTCCGATTGGCTTCAGCCGGCTGGTAGTTGGCCACTCCGTCTCCGTGGCCGCTCTCTACAAAGGTGCTGTGCGTAGATCTGCTACACCCCTCTACTGTTGTTCCGGATTTTCGGGATTTTTCGACTTCGAATCTCACCAGCGCAACAGTTGATCGTCGATACCCCTCTAAGCATCATGTGACGTCCCACTAAGCCGATCACTTCAGATCTGTGTTTCCAGATCTCGGGTCATCACCGCTTCTGCCAACCGCTGCTGTAGGCCGCCACAAGATCTGCGAAGAGAGCAGCGTAGCAGAGGCGAGGGTAACTGGCACTACCTGATTAGAGAACCAGCTAGGTCTGAGAAAAGAACTCTCAGCTCTGAGATCAGACAGAGGACAGTCGGCGCCCAGATCTGAGCGTTATAGATTGGGGCCGGTTTCCAAGCCCGAAGCGAAGGAGCAGCATAGGCCGATCTGCAGTAGACACTGCAGTTGTTTTTTTTTTTTTTTTTGGAAGAAACCTGCATAGGCATAGAAGAAAAAAGAACTGTGGTTTCCACCAATTTGTTTTTTTTTTACCACAGAAGATAAGGGCAGAAGAGGGGAGAGTAAAAAAAAAAAAAATTTACTCTTCTCCTTCGTAATGGGTGAATCCGACTGCAATCCAAGTCTAAGACTGTCATCCGTGCTTCTCAATGCCAATAACTATGTTCTATGGTCTCGAGCGGTTACCTTATCGCTCGGTAGTAAGAGGAAATTGAGATTTATCAATGGGAAGATTGTTTGTCCCTCACTGGTTTCTACATCTAAAGCTCCCACTACAGAGTCCGATACAGTCACCAATTCTAATTCAGCTTATGATGATTGGATAGCTAATGATCAACTGGTCCGTTCATGGCTCCTTAATTCTATGGAACCACAGATTGCTGGTATTTTTACATTCTCCGATTCTGCAAAAGAGCTTTGGGAAGCTGTGACTGGTATGTATGGCAGTCGCAATAATATTGCTCGGGTGTTTCAGATTCAAAATGAGATTGCCACTGCGCTACAAGGTGAGAGGAAATTTTGTGATCTTTTCGGACACATCAAGAGACTATGGGATGAATTACATTTGTATCGCCCACACACTACTGATGCACAGACTCTCGTGCAACGAAGAGGATCAAGTTTTTTCTCTTATTCGCGCTTTACAGCTTGACTATAAATATTTGCGGAGTAACATACTTATGACAGATCCGCTACCCTCAGTGATTAATGCTTGCGCTATCATTCAACGCGAAGAAACGCGTCATGAAACTATGTCTTCTGCTATTCCGCATTCCTCGGTGCACCTTGAACCAAGTGCACTTCTTACTCATAAGAATGACCGTAGACACTTCTCTGAGCCTGAGAAGAAGAAAGTTATTTTGAATAAAGGACGAATTCGTTGTGAATATTGTGGAAAGATTGGGCACCCTAGGGATCATTGTTGGTCGTTGCATCCTCATCTCAAGCCTAACTTTGAATCTAAAAAGAGAGACAAGGTTCATATCGCAGACACTTCAACCACTCTAGATCAGTTGAGTCAGATTTTAAATGATCTCTATAAGTCTCTGCCTCCTCCAAGCACGTCTTCTTTATCTCATACTGCAGGTAACTTTCATGCTTTCCTTGCTTCACAATCTAATGGTTATCCTTGGATAATTGATTCTGGAGCCACTGACTATATGGCTAATTCTTCGTCGTCTGTGTCAGATTTTTCATCATCGTCTTGTAAACACGATGTTTATCTAGCCAATGGATCTATGGTTCCTGTGGTCAGCAGTGGTAAAATTGATTTCTTTTCAAATAGCGTCCCTTCTATTGCTCTGGTTGTTCATTCTTTTCCAACTCAACTCCTGTCTGTTGGAAAACTTACGAATTCTTTGAACTGTGATGTTATTTTCTCTCCTAAATCTGTCGTCTTTCAGGATCGAATGTCCAAGAAGACGATTGGTGAAGGAATATTTTCCAACGGTCTTTACATGTTACCTTCTCCTAATAAGGTTTATCATGCCAAGGACCGTGTAGAGGATCACCTACTGCATCAACGGCTTGGATATCCTTCAAGTCGTATTTTGTCTTGTCTTTTTCCGTCTGCCTCTATTCCTTCTAATGTTTGTGATATTTGTCAATTTTCAAAACAATCACGGTTACCATTTGTTTCTTCTACTTCTAAGTCTATTGCTTGTTTTGAACTGATTCATTCTGATGTATGGAGTGCTCCCATTGTTTCTTATGATGGATTTAAATATTTTGTATTGTTCATTAATGATTGAACATGTGTTACTTGGTTATATTTGCTCAAATCTAAAACTGAGGTGTTATCTACTTTCAAAGATTTATACAATATGGTCCATACTCAATTTCATGCCAAGATTAAAATTCTTCGCTCTGACAATGGGACTGAATATGTCAATGCTCTTTTCGCTGATTATACTCATAACAAATGTATTATTCATCAAACTAGCTGCGTGGGTACGCCACAACAGAATGGTGTGTCAGAACGGAAAAATTGTCACATCTTAGAAACTGCTCGAGCACTTATGTTTCAGATCCATATTCTTAAGACGTACTGGTCTCATGGCGTCTTGATTGCCATCTATTTGATTAATCGACTTTCTAGTCGGGTTACCAATTTTAAATCTCCATTGGAAGTGTTGAAGAATAGACATCTTGACTTATCTCACCTACGTGTGTTTGAGTGTGTCTGCTATGTCCATCGCCATAATATTAATAGTGATAAGTTCGATGTCAGATCTCTCAAGTGTGTTTTCTTCGGTTACTCTTCCACCTAGAAAGGGTACATTTGTTATGACCTCTCATATCGCAAGCTTCTTGTCTCACGTGATGTCCGCTTCGTTGAATCTGAACTGTATTTTCCAGCTCCTGGTGACTCTGGGAATCGGTTCCAGGGGGAGTATTTGTCTGACTTGGTTCCGCTTCCTATTGTAACTGATGATGTCTCTTGCCGCAGAAACATTGTGATTCTCTCTCCAGATAACCAACCAATGTCTACAAAAATTGAAATACAGACAGCTTCTACTGAGACTATATCTGCAGAAACTCAGCCGATTTCTACAGCAATTGAAATACCGGCTCCTCCTCTGCCGTTACGAAGATCGAGTAGAGAGACTCGTCCTCCAAAAGGAATGAAAGATTTCTTCTGTAATGCCCGCCCATTTTCACCATATTTCAGAGTCTATTTTTTTTTTGAATTAGATCAAAGTGTCAACGGCGCGGACGTCACGACGCGAGTTAAGTCCGGACTCATAAAGCCCGGCCCTTAACTGGCCAACCCTACGCGTACGCGGAACAAAGTCCACGAGTACGGTTCACGCGTAGGAAGTAAGCTCGCGGAACATAGTTACATGCGGAACATTATACTAGATACCATCTTACCATTTTTAGATAGAAGGGAAGATACAACATTAAATTACCAAAATACCCCCATATTCATGATTATGTCTCAAATGTTAACATACAGAGTTTAATCCAGACCATAGTAATAAATCCAAAATTATTATAATTCAACAAGCTATGCTATTTGAGTTACAACATTTTCCAAAATATAACTTGATAAACAAAATAGCCGCGTCTCCACGCCCCTAAACCTGACTCCCGTCACGTCCACTGTTTCCTCCGTCTCCTGTATCACCAGCTAGGGTGGAAGTAGGGCGTTAGTCAACGTGCCCAGTAGGACTCCGAGTAGGGCTAGCACATGGATTAGTGATAATACGCATACCGATAAAATAGCATATAACAAAATAAGCATGTTGATGAATGCTATGCCATGGGTGCTTATGCCATATGTCCCACCCATCATCTACATCATCATGAAATATCATATCCCCCTTGACGGCAAATTCCTCGTCAAGGTATCCCCATGCTTGCTTCTCGGTCGCCCCGACGGAGCATGGACTCCGGTGATACCATATCAATGTCCCCATGTCTGTTCTCGGTCGCCCCGACGGAGCATGGACTCCAGTTTGTTTATTTTTTTCCGCCCATGCCATGCATGAGATGTAGTGCATTATGCTATGTAGTATATATAGATAAACCATACTTTGATAATACCATACATAGCCATATAATGCATAATGTTAAAATATAGTCCATGTAATTCGTAACTTAAAACTCATCATAGATAAATCATAATCATAAATCCATCATAAGCCAAACCAAAATAATTTAAAATACCATCATATATCCATCGCTTACAAAAAGGTAGGAATCCTACCAAATACTGATAACGACCTTTTTCGTTCTCGTCTGACAGTTCCGGTCGCCGTTCGCGTACCGTTGTGATGTGCCAATACCTTATTATACATTTCCCAAGTTAGTCTATATCTTATCCACGATTAAGTCTCTAACTGATCATAGACCTATGTTCATTAATGATCTTTAATCACATGATGAGATTACCATAATCAACCCTTATCTTGGCCTCTTTTTCCATTAATTTCAATGCGTATATAATTCATCCATAACTGATCTACACACCCGGATCCATTAATGACTTACCAATCATGTCATAGGATCATTAAAAATCAGTCCCTTTAATTTAACATAATTTTCCATTTCTTCTACCGGCTTCATAGCGATCACTTAAAATACTCAAAATAGTACCCTTCAATTCAGTCGACTGAATAGGAGTTCAGTCGACTGAATCAGGAGTTCAGTCGACTGAAACACAGGTTCAGTCGGCTGACTTTTAACCAGATTGTCTGTCTGTTCTTGTCAGTTCAGTTTCAGTCGACTGAAATATACATTCAGTCGGCTGAAACATGGTTCCTACTCTTTCAGTCGACTGAATCATAGATTCAGTCGACTGACTTTGCCTCAGGTTATCTGTTCGTTTTGCTAGTTCATTTTCAGTCGACTGAATCATAGATTCAGTCGGCTGAAATATCACTAACCACTTACGTGTTCAATAAGTATTCATTCAGTCGACTGAATCACACATTCAGTCGGCTGAAACTTCCATAATCTTCTTTCTTCTCCGAGACGTTTCTGTTAGTCGGCGGAAACCTCCAGAAACTCCTTCTGTAGTGTATCATCCTTAGTTCAGTCGGCTGAAACTCCCAGAAACTCGTTTCTGATTCGTTTATTGTCAGTTCAATCGACTGACTGTTTGTCAGTCTTCTCCATTGCACATTTTTGTACTTCCTTCCTTCGCGATTCTCTTAAAAGAGCCATAACGGCATGTTTGGAAATACTTACAATCCTTGGTTTTCCCGGTTATCTCTTGCTCCTCTTGTTTCTTCCCTTTCTCCTTCTTCTTCCTCCTTGATACTCGGCAGTGGTGAGCTTGGTCAAAGTAAGGTCACCAAGGTTTGGTTCGGTCAAGGTGTAGCAGTTTTGAGAGGGAAAAACGGGGAAGGAAATGGGGAAATATCTCAAGTCTTGGGTCTTAGGAGTGATCGGCCAACACTTAGCTTCTTCTTCCCTTTCTTCTAAGTCTCTTTCTCTCCTTTTCTCCTTAGTGTATTTCTTGGTCTTGCAAGAGGGAGGACGGTTTGGAGAGGAGAGGAAGAGAGTGAGAGAGAGAGGGTTGTGATGATTGGTTTGACTCCCTCCACCTACCAAGCATGGAGGGAGGTATGGGCTTGCATGCCCCCAATTTTAGGGGCCTTTGTCTCCTTTAGTGGAGGTGGTTGGGGATGAGTTTGAGTCACAACTCATTCCAATGAGTTAGGTGAGTTAACTCAGATGGAAACCATTTTGACTCCCCCCCCCCCCCCCCCCCCCCCTCTCTCCTATGTGATTCACTCCATTATTTAATTAATTACCTAACTTAGCCCCTTTAATTTTATAATTTTAATTACTATTTAATTCCCTTCAAATCTTTCATTTATCCACCCATGTTTGACCAAGTCAACCATGGGGGACGGCCCCACTAATTTCTTGGTCCATTGGGTCCCATATGGCCCTTTGACCCAATTGCTTACCATTGACCAATTAAATGTATTAATTCCAATTCATGATTTATTGGGTAGACATTGGGCCCATGGCCCAATTAAATTTATTTCCTTACCATTTACCTTGGAGTTTGAATCAATTTGATCCGTTGGGTCCCACATGTTTATCGGGCCCACTTTGACCATCATTGATCCTCTTAATGGATCTCATCAAATCCATGGTCCATTGGACCACACTTGGGCCTTTGTCCAAATCATGATCCATTTAATATTCATGACATCAAAATTCCCATTTTTCCATTATTAAAACAAATAATTGCCACATATATATTGATTCAAAAATTTGGGCTATTACATCTTCACTTATCATGCTGTATCATACCCAATGGAGGCTTCTCTCACATATGATAATGTTACTCAGTCGCATTTGGCATTTTTGAGTGCAATATCCAGTGAACAAGAACCAAAGACATTTCGTGAAGCTAATTTCATATCTGTTTGGCGACAGGTAATGAAAAAAGAATTGCAAGCACTTGATGATAATAAAACTTGGAATATAGTCAAATTGCCTCTCGGAAAGAAGACAATTGGGTATCGTTGAATATATAAAATCAAGTATAAAAGTGATGGAACTGTGGAGCGACACAAAGCAAGACTGGTTGCCAGAGGTTTTACACAAACATATGGAGAAGATTATACAGAGACTTTTGCACCTGTTGCAAAGATGAACACTTTTCGAGTGCTTCTCTCCTTAGCAGCAAATCAAGGTTGGGAATTATCTCAAATGGAAAAATGCTTTCTTGCATGGTGACCTAGAAGAGGAAGTGTATATGAGTGTTCCACCAGGACATTCACAAGAATCCAAAGTTGGATTTGTGTGCAAGTTGAAAAAGGTCATATATGGACTTAAGCAATCTCCCCGTGCGTGGTATGCTAAGCTCAGTCTATTCTCGTGAGTAAAGGACTTAAAAGGAGTGCGGCTGATTCTTCATTGTTTGTAAAAAAAGTGCGTGTGGTACAACTATTGTTTTAGTGTATGTTGATGATATAGTTATCACAGGCGATGATAAAAATGAAATTACAAGACTTAAAACTCTACTGCACAAGAGATTTTCCATCAAAGACCTAGGAGTGTTAAAGTATTTTCTTGGATTAGAAGTTGCCTACTCAAAGAAGGGCATATTTCTCAATCAAAGAAAATATGTGTTGGATCTGTTGCAGGATATTGAAAAGATGGGAGTTAAACCCTCAGATACTCCAATTGACAGTGGAGGTAAGCTTGATAATGATGGTGAATTGTTGTCTGATATTGGTCAGTTTCAAAGGTTGGTTGGTCGACTGATTTATTTAACGATTATTAGGCCAGATTTTTCTTATGCAGTCAGTTTAGTCAGCAGATTTATGCATGCACCTACAGTTACTCACATGAATGCTGTAATAGAATTTTACAATGTTTGAAGGGTTCTCTAGGAAAAGGGAATATGGATGCGGAAGAATGGAAATAGTTCCATTACTGCTTACACTGATGCTGATTGGTAGGTTGTCCGTTGATAAACGATCTACAACAGGATATTGTACATTTGTGGGAGGTAATCTGGTAACTTGAAAGAGTAAAAAACAAAGTGTTATTGCAAGATCAAGTGCAGAAGCAGAATATCGTGCAATGGCCTTAACCACTAGTGAAGTTATTTGGCTTCGGTCCTTATTACAAGATTTAGGTTTTGGTTCTAATCAGCCGACGCAAATGTTTTGTGATAATCAAGCTGCCATTCACATTGGTTCAAATCATGTATTTCATGAGAGAACCAAACACATTGAAGTGGATTGTCATTTTGTTCGAGAAAATTTGCACGCTAATGTTATTTCTACTCCGTTTGTTCGCAGTGATCAACAATGAGCAGATATCTTCACAAAAAGTCTCTCTACTGTTAAATTCCAAGATATTTTATCCAAGTTCGGCTTAATCGACATTTTCGCACCTACTTAAGGGGGAGTGTTGAAATAGAAAAGAGAGGGTGAGTGGGACTCTGAGTCCTAACTCCATTAGGTCTCAGAGTCCTAACTCAATTGGGTCTTAGAGTCCTAAATAAGACTCATACTTGTATTTGTTCTTATAAATATATCTTTGATGTACATAAAAAAATACAGTGAAATAATAAACTCTCTTTCAATCGTCGTTTTTTTCCCTAATGGGTTTTCCACGTAAATCCGGTGTTATGATGTTTTGTGGTGTGTGATTTATGTTTCTACAGTTTTGCTATGACGCAGTGCACATGGTACTCTCACATGTACCAATGCAGTCATTCAAGTGACTTGGCGCATACGGTACTCTCATGTATGCCAACACCGTTACACTAACACCCAAGCTCATGCTCGTGTCCCCACATGCATGTCGAATGCAATTACACTAGTAGGACTTGCATAACTCAATAGATTTCACATTACATGGGTAGTCATCAATCTTACTAACACATGTTCATTTAGATAACACACACACACACACACACACACATATATATATATATATATATCCATTATGTTCATATCACACCCAGTTCACCACTTCTTTCTATTTTAACTCCATCTCAATTGTTTATCACACATGTCAATAGTGGAACAAGAAATGCATTGAACCAACCATATATCCATAGCATGCTTCACAATCATCACATCATTTCATATAATTTCATCTTTCACATACATCACATCACAAGAAGTTTATTCATACAACACATCAACAACTTCAATAAGCATATTGATAAGAAACCAAACTGCATTAATTAAAAACATAGATTAATGTGTGTTTGAAACCCTCACATCTATGTGAATGTGAAAAGTGCTAAATAATGAAGCCGCCTTACTTGAAGGGATTATGACTTGATTAAGATCCTTGCTGGTTTTCTGTTAGGATGATTTTAAGGCTTAAATTAGATAGACGAACGTAATCAAGTCAATTGAATGACTTAGCGAATTAGCTTAGTGGTTGAGTTCAAGAGAAAACATGGCTAAGTTGGGAAAAGTAAACAACAATATGATTACTTAAGTCCATAAAGAAAATTGTTAGACCGTAGTTGGTTTTGTTAAAACATGGAGAATAATTTTGAGATACATAAAATGAATATAAGTAGAGATTATATTACTAGGAAACTTAGAAATTTGGTTCAGATTTTAAAGGAAGCACCTCTGTCTGAATAGGTAAAGGTAGATGGTTGAAACAACAAAGTCGGGTGGTCTGATTTCGGGTTGAAAAGTCATTTACAATTTAGCTTAAGCCCCAAAATCTTAGGACAGTACTCAGACCAATGTTAACACAAAGTATTTGTAAAATCATGCAATGTAGGACTCATAACATGAATGAATTAATTTAAAATCCAAGTCAAACAAGAAATCAGGTTATTCATGCATTTTGCAAAACATTTTGAGGGCATAATACAGTTGATGTGAATCATAAAAGAATTGAGGGATTTAACTCATATATATGTCAAGAGATAAATAGAATAATTAGAATCAAAGTGAGGACTTACCATTGAAGATAAGATCTACAATCAACAGTTGGTGGAGAGATCTTGAAGTGAAGACCTTGAGATGCTTGAATCTAATGACGAACTGGGTGACAGATCGCAGCCAACAATCTAAGGTCAGATTGAGTAGCAGTAATGAGTAGTTGAAGGTAAAAATTGGGGGTTTTCTTTAGGCGGGACAACAGTAGAGCTCTGGCGAGAAAGCTGACTTCCAACAAGTAGCAGAACAACAAGTTCAGGTCTGTGGTTACTTTCTCAAAGATCTGCTGATGAGAGAAGAAGGGAGGAAAAAATGAAAGTGAAGGAGAGTGGGTTATGGTTTATTTTCAAGAGAAGAGAGAGTAAGAGATTTCTTGAATTAGGTGGGAAGATAACCGATTGCAAGGGAAGAGATAGAGCTTTCACTGGCGTTGGAGAGATTTGAACGAAGAAGATAGGAGCGTGTGCGATGGTTTGGAGATCCGTTGCCATTTGGGTTAACATGGCGAAGAAGAGGGATTTGGGGTAGGACGGTTGAATAAAAGAGAAGAGAAGAGAACACGGGAAAAGGGTCTCCTCTCCTTTCTTCCTTGTGCATAAGGAGAGAGAGAGAGCCGGGTGGGACCCACTCGGTTTTAGATTTTTATTTTATTTATTTTATTCATTTAATCATGTCTACCATCATACATTTTATTTCTTTTTGTCACAAAATAGGGGTCTAAGTTGGAGTTTTGAGAATATAAAGAAAATTTCACGACTGATATTCTAATACACACTTGAACTGAATATTCGGTATTTAGGATTTCAAATATCACATAATTAAACCCGAAATGACGGGTCGGGTCATTACATATACCGATAAATACGCGTTATTAACACAATTATGGTATTTTGCTGATAAAAATATGGCCAATATTTATATGAAAAAAAAACCATGCAAGAGTGTATAAAAGAAAAAGCAGCCTGTGAAATTGGCACTGGAATATGTTGCTTTCCTTGTTTATTCATCATGCATCGTTGGAACAACGCATTCCCATCACTCTCACTAAATTCTTGGATATGGGCCTCTTTGTTGAGCTTTTACAAGCCCTAATATACAAAATAAGCTTTGACTCATGTATCTACCCTATATGCCTTCTATTGGACCACTCTGTAGACTAGCACCCGCTTAAAATGGCCTCACTTAGAGCAATCAAATTCTTCATGAAACTTGTTTGCCAATTGAGCAATCTCATCTTCAAATACTTTACGATTATCCTCGGAGATGTCCTCATCAGTGTCTCTCAAGAATGATTTTGGTTCGAAAATTTAAAATGTGGAATTTGTGACATGAGAATCCACAGAAGAATTAAGCACTATACTTTTTATTGGCCTATGAATAATCCATGTGTGAGTTATTAGGCTAGGAATAGTCCATGATTTTTTTGCCCAAAATCAATACATGTGGTTTATTTGGCCTATCATCAATTAAAATTTTAGGCCCATTAATAGTTCACATAGTATCTGCTGGCCTATTAGTAGTTCACAATCACTTGCTGGGCCATTAGTTGTTTCCAGACACATAAATGTTCTGTAGGTCGATTAGCAGTTTTCAAGTGGATAAATGTCCTGCAGGCCCATTAGCAGGTATTTTACATCTAGAAACCTTTGTAACAGGCTCAAAAATAATTTAATGGGCCCAGGAACATCTTATGAAGTTCAAGAGCACTTAAATGAAATTTTATGATGCTTAAACAGTTTATACATTTAACTTTTAGCCGGCTAACAGTCAATGTATGTATTATTTTTTAGTCCATGAGCAGTTTATGTATTAGCGTCTAGCCCATTCATAGTTTTCAGGGCCAGTAACATTCTGCAGGCCTAGTAATAGTTTTTTTTCCTATTTTGCACATTAGAAGCCTTTATATGGGCTTAAATTTATTCTAGTAGACCATTCTGACAGGCCTGGAAACAGTTAAAGGAGATTTTCAAGGCCTTGAATGTTTTTAATTCGTCCAGAAATGAATTTTACAGGCCAATATACATAATATCATGGACCATGAATGATTCTCTATAGGATTTTTACAACTACGAACGATATTACAGGTCCATAGACAGCAGGGGTTAAAATATTGGCCGATACTGCACGTATCGGCCGATATATATCGGATTTTCGAAGGCCGATGTACCGAAAAAAATTCGGCCGATATGACCGAATTTCCAGCCGATAATTCGATCATCATATCGGCCGAATTTTAAAAATTCGGTTGTTTGTTATTTTTTTTTTTAAAAATCTTTTTTTTTAGAAATATGGACAAGAAAGAATGGAAAGAGAAAAAAGAAAATATGGAGAAAAGATTGAAGAAAAAAATTGCTATACCTTTCACGGCTTCCTTTCTCTTCTTTTTCTTCTTCGTTGATGGGAAAAATACAGTGAGCGGCCGCAACATCTAGGGTTTAATAGAGAAAGTGAAAGAGAAGAAGGGTATTAAAAGATGAGCATTAGGGTTTCTAAGAGAAAACCCATTTTATCTTTATAAAAAGAAGAGCTTACGTGTGCTTCCTAAAGAGGTCACTTAGAAGCCCATGTGTGTATTCTTACATCTTATCAAAAAGTTATTTTTAATATAAAAGTAATAATTTTTTTTATTTTAAATATAATATTTACTTATATTGAAAGTAAAAAGTATAATATTTTCTTTTATTTATCTTATTGTAATAATTTAATATTATTTTACCATCTAATATTTTTACCATTGTCATTATTATTAGAAGGTATTCTTTATTTTTATTATATCAATTTAACATAATTAACTATAGCTCATAATTTGATTTATCTAATTATTATTAATGAAAAATAAAATCTATTTTCTCAGATGAAAGAAAATATTATATTATTATGTATGACATTTGTGTGGTTATCAGTTCAAGTGATTAGGACCCCATTAGTTTCATTTTCTAATATTTTTTCTACATTATTATGTAATTTTCAATCATTTTATCATGTATTTTTTTTTTATTTCTATAATTCATAACTTAAAATAACACTCATTGACTAAGAAAATAAATTATGAAATTATTTCTACAAAATTTCCTCATTTATCTGTTTTTCCTTATAATTTTCACCATTTTATTACTCATTATATAATTTCTCGATATCAAAACTTCAAAAATATATTAGAAGATGTAAATGTCCGATATTTTATGAAAAAATTATATATTCAATAAGCCCATAATTTTCTGCATTTACTGTAGTTTTTTTGGATTTTTTTTTTTAAAAAAACGGGCAGGAGAGAGAAAAAGTGCAGCTGATATATCAGCCGAACCGAGATGTCAGCTGATATGAAAAATCGGCCGATATATCGGCCCGGCCGATTTTTCTACCCCTGATAGACAATTTTTACATGTTCAGCATAACAACAATATTGTCATCCTATTATCAATATTTTTAAGCTCATAAACAGTCCTCAACAAGCCTGAAATGTTTTTTTTCAAAGGTTTTTAAGGTCCATAAACAATTTCCATAGCCATAAAAATGATTTTTATAGGTCCATACAGTTCATAATAAAAAATTTAAGGCCCATTCACAATACTTTAGTATATTATGCTTGCAAAGTTCAAAATTTGTTGAATATTTGTCAAAATCATATTCTACTACTTATGAAGTTTCATAGGTGGAATACTCTATAATTAGGATATGATAGTTCTGAGTTTAGATATTTATGGATGGTAGAATTCTCTATGAATTAGGAGAAATATCTCTGAAATTTCATAATGTGGAGGGTGGAATAATCTATCAACCAGGCACCGATATTTCTAAAATTTCATATTATGGAGGGCTGAATCTTTTGTAAATTTAAACATAATTGTAAAACTTCATTATAATATCAGAGTTTATTGATTGAGAATCAATCATACATTCATTCATCATTAAACTTAATGTTCGATATACCCGAATAACATAACCACAACATTTTGATTGATTAATGCTTGAAACATGGATTAATCTTAACGCAGAAATCATAAACATCATAATAATAAGACATACCTGGATCTATTGACGAAGAAGAGTGAGCTTTAATATTTGCTTTCATATGCCAATGCTTCTTGAAGTCCAAAAACAAGAGAAAACACACACCTTGGAGTTTCTACCTCTTTCGTCCTTAGTACTCTCTCCCAAATTCGTGAATAGTATTTTTGGAATACTGAGTTATTTTAAGTTGATTGATAATAATGGAGAGAGGCTCTTTTATAGGTAGAGAGAGGACCCCTAAGGCAATTAGAACTTTCCTTTCCTACTTCCCATTAAAATAGGAAACTAACTTCCTTTAGAACTCTCCTAAAATAAATCTTCCTTATTTAAAAACAGTTTCCCTGATTTAAGGTCCTCTATGTGGAGCTCCAAATTTAATGTGGGCCATGTTTAGTCTTACATTCTCATACTTGGCCCATACTTACACTTTATGGGATTTAAAATAGGTATATCATAAGGTGTACACATAAACTGTATTTAACAATATAATGCGATCAACATCATAATGCTAATACTAAATAAACCATAAGTGCGAGCAATGGTGGTTGCACATCATCTTTTTCCGACATGGTCCCTTCCATCACTACAACACAAGTGACCTATCTAGCATAACCTTAAAATGAGAGATTTTCATAATGATTCACATAAGTGTTATAACATAATTACTATTCCTGTTAGTGTCAAAATAAACACACATAATGTATATACATAACAATAATCAGAAACGCATCCATGAGTATTCAGATGTCAAATAGTGCACATTTATTCATAGTGCAGTAAAAAAATACATAATTACATCATAATAGTTACGTTCAAGATTCATTCTATTTGCATGTTCCTTAAAGGTCTTTATAGGTAATTAGTTCGTCAACGAATCTACCACCATAAGTAAAATACTAATGTGCTCAATAGACACCGTCCGTTTCTGAACTTCTTTTTTCACGACAAAGTACTTCAATTCCATTTGTTTATATCCATTCGAATACTTGTCGTTCTTAGAGAAGAATACTGCTGCAGAATTATTACAGTAAATTCTCAGCGGCTTGGCAATGCAGTCGACAATTCCAAGTCCTGAGATAACGTTCTGCTGTCATATTCCTTGAACAGTAGCCTCATAGCACGCCACAAATTCTGCTTCCATAGTTGATGTTACAGTGTAAACTGTTTGGCGCTTTTCTATGATATTGCTCCGCCAGCCATGAGGAACAAATAGACAAACGTTAACTTTTTGCTATCAATGCAACCACCTAAATATGAATTTAAGTAGCCAATGACCTCGAGATTATCGGACCTCTTAAACGAAGCATGAATCTTTAGTACCCTGTAAATACCTCACTACTTTATTTGCAGTTTTCCAGTGATCCATTCAAGGGTTATTTTGGTATCTCCCCATCATGCTAATAACAAAACTAATGTCGGGTCTGGTGCAGGTCTGAGCATACATCAGGCTACCTACAATTAAGGCATATGGGATTCCCTCCATTTGTTTCTTTTCAAGTTCAATATGCGAACATTACTTTAAGTTAAATTTATTTCCCTTCTTAATAGGGGCTCAAGATTCTTTCTATGTAGTTTTTTCTGAGACAGCCCTAACATACCACGTGTTTTATCACGGAATATTTCTATTCGATTCACGTATGCTGACTCTCCCAAATCTTTCGTTTCAAAATTCTTAGAGAGAAACTTCCTGGTTTCAAATATTATTCCAAGATCATTAGTGGCAAGCAAAATATCATCAACATATAATATCAGAAGGATAAACTTATTCCCACTGACTTTCATGTATATACACCGATCAACGGTGTTTTTCTTAAAACTGAAGGAGGTAATAGTATCATTAAACTTAAGGTACCATTGTATGTAGGCTTGCTTAAGGCCATAAATTGATTTTTTTAATTGCATGCTTTATGTTCCTCTCTATGGAGAATCCTTTAGGTTGTTCCATATACAGATCCTCATCTAAACTACCATTTAAAAATGCAGTTATAACATCAATTTGGTGAAACTCCAAATCACAAAGAGCCACCAAAACCATAATTATTCTAAAAGAGTCCCTTTGGCCACAAATGTTGCTTTATATCGTTCTAAGTAAACCCTTTGGCTACAAATCTTGCTTTATATCGTTCGATATTACCTTTAGAGTCTCGTTTCGTCTTAAAGACCCACTTACATCCAACTTTCCTGTATCCTAGAGACAATTCTAATAGATCCTAGACTTCATTTTGCGCTATGGACTTTAGCTCATCTTTAATAACATCTAACCACTTACTAAAATCATCACATTCTATGACCTCTTCATAAGTGACCGGATACTTAATAACCTCTAAATCATAACCCGATTCTTTTAGATATACTATATAGTCATCCGAAATAGCAGGACTCATTTGTCTTTCGGACCTTTTTAATACTATTTCTTGTGATTGTTCCACAATCGGTTAATTATTGGTGATGGTTTCATCATGTACTGATTCATCATTCAGGTGTTGTTCATCAGGTTGTTCAGTAACATTAGGGACAACAATTTATGAAATTATAGGTATAAAGACTTGTACCCTTACTTATTGCACATCGATGTTTCTTATTACGTCACTCCCACTAACCTCACTATTTTTAATAAATCTTACATTACCCTGTTTCTCATACTATGGTTCGAACAATAGAACCTGTACCCTTTGTACTTCTCAGGGTAACTTATGAAGTAAGCATTGATTGTCCATTCATGAATTTTTTTTTTTCATTTGGATTATAAATTCTTGTTTCTACAGGACAACCCCATACATGCAGGTGTCTCAAACTCGGTTTCCTTCCCGTCTACAATTCAAAAGGAGTCTTACGAACTGACTTACTACGAACCCTATTAAACTAGTGCATTGTGGTTCTTAATGCATACATCCACAATATAATGAGTAGGGTGCTATTACATAACATGCTCCTAACCATGTCCATAAGTGTACGGTTAGGCCTTTCAGCAACACCATTCTGCTCGGGCGTTCCAGGCATCGTGTATTGTGCAATTATACTTAAGTGGTGGCCAGTGTCGAGGAAAAAACGGTAAGTCCCGACGGCTTCAGCTGACATCTTTTGTCGGTTTTCCATGTAAATAAAGGCTTTAGTTGGGTCGATGGTCTAGGTCGTAAAATATCACTACATCGTATTAGAAATATGAGTTGTAGCTTTACAATCAAACCACCAAGTACTAGAGGAAACTTCAGTGAAATTAGATTCGAAATATAAAGAAATGGAATGATTACCTTTATTTTTTCGAACCACGCTATCCTTTTATGGCAGTATTTCTGGAAGTGACCTTATTTCTTACAAAAGTGGCACCTCACAGTACATGTACGCTAATTTTGAGTCCTGGAAGATGTATTGGGCTCAAATTGTTTCTTTCCGGCTTTCTTAAATTTCTCGTGCTTACATCATCATTTCTTATTAGGTTCTTGATGTGTTAGATGGAGTGAGTGATGTCCCATCTGCTTAAGTCTACTATCCTCTTGAATCAATATACTTGACAGTTCATTTAATTGCCATTTATCTTTCAAAGTATTTTAATTTATTTGAAATGACACATACTAAGGAAGAATTGGACAAGAAAGTATCATCAACACTCATTGTTCTGCAAATTTTAAATTTATAACTCGCAAACGCATAACCTATTAGATAATATAGCGATTAAGTGCGAGATCGAACCCGTCAGAACTTAGGAAAATATATCCGTGAAAAAATACCACTGAATTATATATTTTAAGAAATTTAGAAAATTATAAAAATAAATATTAAATATGGGATCGATTATCTAATATAGGAAATCTAATTTTAATTTAGAAACATTCTAAAATAGAAAAGAAGTCAAAAAATAAGAACAACATCTAAAATTAGAAATTAACCATTCAAGAGATCAAATTTCCATTAAAAACACATAATTTACCTAACTTCAATTAAGATGGTGGATTTAATGTAAAAATTATAAATAATTTCAATCTAACTTATAATACAAAATTAAGATGCAATTAATTAATTATCAACCTATTTCCCAATTTTCAAGAGTTCGAATTTATAGAAAAAAAATGAAAATAAATTCGAAAACAACTAAAATTACCTCTGTACATATTTATAATGGAACTGGTTCAAAGAATTAAGTAGTTATTATTGTACATATTTTAAAAATAAAATCAAGGCCTAGTATATGGATCTCACTTAAATTATCAATCATGCATTCCAATTTTTCATTTATTAAAATTCTCATTTAATAATTATGAAGTTCATTATACTAATAAAATTCAATTCAAGCCTCAGTCTAGATAAAATTTTTACTTATAATTCCAAATCCAAACATCTCATCTACTCTTAAAAATAGCCTTGATCGAAAAAATCAAGTTCTACCTATCCTAAATATTCATTCTCTCTTCTCGAATATCTTAGAATAATTTCAATCATAACATTATAAAAAGAATCAAAATAAAATCAAATTCTCATCACATATAAATTAAATAATTGGACGACCATAATTCTAAATAAATCCACCCTTCATTTATTTATAAAATATGAAATAAAAAACACAACATTATTGGAATTTTGGAATTAAAGACATAAGAAAAATACAATGGAAATCAAAATCTACCAACCTTACAACCCAATGTGGATTGAAAATCCCACAGTCTTTCTCCTTCTCTTCTTCTTCTCCTCTCCTTTGCACAACCTTTTCTTCAATGTACAAGTTCAATTTTCTCAGTGGGAGAGGGTGTATTTATAGATGAAAAGAGGTGGAATGAATGACTTGGATTTAAAGATTTAAATAAAACAAGTGATATATGGAGGGCTGATATGGTTTGTGCTAAATATGGAATGACTTAAAAGAGGTAAGAGGTAGAAAAAAATAGTAAAATTCGTATAAGGAAAGTCGGTGCAAAATCCAATTTTTTACACATATACCACCTTAGAGCTCAATTTTGATTTATTTAACGTCCGAATCAGGAAAAGTCATAAAATATAAAGTTGTATCCCTTGAAATTTTCTTTCCAACGCAAAAATAATCAAAGTAATCAGACATTAGAATCGAACGTTACGGCAAAATACTGAATATATGTCAAACCTTCCTTATTTTTCTCCCCTTTTTATTTTTTCTCTTTTTCCTTAATCAACTTTCAAAATTCGAAAATAATGTTATATTATCTTTTAAATTTCGATTTTCCTCATATCTAGCTTGAGATAATGAAAATAGTCTTCAAACATGTGAATTTCTTCATGTGCTTTTCTTAACGGGTTTAATAATTGGGTTTTTCAAAGTATTGAAAATCTAATAAATAATTTTACCACTTACAATCAATTATAAAAATGACTAAATTAATCCAAACTCTCATAAATGGTTTTGAATTAATTAGTTTACAAATAAAAACCCCTAAAACTATGGTAAAAATTAATTATTAAAAATCCAACTTTCTAAAAATATCAACTTATACCCACAACTTGCAAAATTCACCATTTAAATTCTCATATCTTATATTTCCCTATAAATCCTGCAAAACTTCCAAAATTCCATTAATTATATTTAAAAACACAAAACAAGGGGCTAACTAATCCAAATATAAGGGTAAGATAGTCATTTTCCTATGCTCATCTAATACCCCTATACTTAGATTTTACTAGTCATCGAGCAAAACAAAAACTAAAAAAAAAAAAAAGTAAAAATAAAATTCCTTAAACTACACCACTTTCGCTGGCACTCTCGATTGTATTTAGCGTATGCAATAACCCTTTAAACCCTAAATCACCACTAGTGGACGAGTTATAGTCTTGTGAGGGCTTCCAATGATGATACCTACAAACATTAGATTTAAATTTTAGCAAAAATATCTAAATAAAAATTTAAACATCATACAACTCCAAAATAATTTCACAAAGTTTATACTCGAAGTGTAGTGTGTGATAGCTAATATTAACATAACTTTCATTTTCAAAATATACAAAAGTCTAGCAACCACCAGCCGAAAATTCGCTTCGACTCCAAATCTCTCAAAGGTATATAACTCAGAAAGACTTTCGCTCAGAGATTGGGATAAATTCTCTCAAAAGTATATGTGAGTGGAATAATTTTCAAATACAAATATCTCACATATTTATCATCAAAGAAGGACAAATATCAAATAAAAAATAGATCTCGTGAATGGATGTTATTTTCTTGAAAACGTTGAAATAATATACTATCATTTTTCTTCATCTATTCTCTACAAAAATACCATATTACACTTAAGATCAATATCACTTCTAATAGGACAAAATGTGGTTTACGACCGAGCCATATTAAAGAAGGATAAAAATACTTTAAAATTAATATTTTGAATAGAAAAGTTAGAGGTCTTCAAAATTTAAGATGAGATATTGTTTTTTCTACCTTTTTCTTTTCTCAATACTTTCAAAGCATTTTTTTCTATTTTTTTTTAACATCCTTCCCTTTTGATGTATTGATGTTCCCTTCCTCTCTTTTTTTTGCTTTATTTGATTTTTTTTGCATCATTTATCATTTTTTTTCTTCAAGTGCCATATTTTTTCAGAGTACCATCTCAATAACAAGCATCTCTAACATTTTTCGGGCCCTAGAATCGGTCATAGATTTTTTAATGTAAGCTTGAACTCCACAACCGGAGTTGGGTATGTATAACATGGCTAACAACAAAGATCAGACTATCATATAAAGGCTCAAATTTGGGAACTAATAAGATAACATATGACCAAAAATAGGTAGGCTTCAAGGCTCAAACGATCCAAAATAATGACCTATATCACTTCCTACGCTTCATATGACTATTTCATTGCTCCAAATAAATCAGAAAAATTTTAGGTGTAATAATCCAATTTTGATGTTATTCTCAATAATTTGACCAAAATAAAAAATAATGAGATCTAACAACGAAGTAATGCGCACATTAACGAAAATACGAATTTACATATTGTTGGCCTAAAAGTTAAATATGCCTCTCCTGAGTCAGACTGAGCTCTCAATTCCGTGACTGTGCCCGACTGAGTCCTGAGTTGTCAATTTCTTTAACTGAGTAGTGACTGTCTACGTGTCTAAGACCTCATCTCTGAAAGACATGCACAGTCAAATCAAGCTTAAAGTTCCAGAAGACACGTTGTTTTGAAAGCTTGCACCAAAACCTGAAGAACTCTTTGAATGCCAACCATCACAGGTATATGGACCATAAGACTGACCTAGAAGCCTTAGAAGCCTTTTTGGTTAAAATGAGATAATACAAATAGGGTTTCTAATCCCACTCTCTGCCCTGTGGAGAGCTCTCGCGATCTACCAAATATCTCCATATTTTGTGTGTCCTTACAATCTAAAATGTTCATTACAGTTAAATCTAATTGATTGCATAGAACACTCATGAGCTCTCCACCATGTCCACGTTTTCACAAAATCTCAAGTTTCTAACACTTTGTGGAAAATGGATTTCTGGAAAGCTCGGAACTTCCGATAACATATCTCGGAACGTCTGAGGATATTCCTTTCAGCTGACACCTGCTCGGATTTCTGGGCATCTCAGAACTTCCGAGAACATATCTCGAAACGTTCGAGGATCTATTAGTTGTTAGGATTTCTGGGAATCTCGGAACTTCCGAGAAAATGGTCTCGGAACGTCTGAGGATATTCCGAACCCAGGCATTCCTGGGAAATTCGGACGTTCCGAACAGAAACCTTCGGATGATCCGAAGCTATCCGTTGCAAGGTCAAAAGAGCTGTTGTAATATGACCGTTGGGAATGCGACCGTTGCAACGTCGGAAGATCCGAAACCTATTTTCGGAAGGTCCGAAGATAGATCCGTTGGAACTTTTCTAGCCTATAAATGTAAGGCTTTTTGGAGAGAAAAAGATTGATGACTTGAGACCAATTTTTTCATACATTCTTCCAAGCTTTCAAATAACTTCCAAAGCTTACAAACTCCATAGTTATAATACTCTAACCTTTGATTCTTAATCTCAAACACATTAAAAGCTCTCATAGGCATATCTTGAGCATCTTATGCTCTAAGTTGAATGTGTTAAGTAGAGATTCTCTTTAGGGTCATAATCCTCATAGGAAAACCTTTAATTACCCTAGACCTTCTTGCTATCATCTTGGTTGGAATTCATTGGAGCATTCATCAAACCAAGAAGAGGAGGACGTTCAAGAACAAGCCCAAGCTACTTAAAGTAACTCAAGGCTAAGTTCTTGGTATATTTTAAAGCACAACTTCTTTTTATAAATTGTGAAATATTGTAAAGGGTTGGTGTAACCCTATTGACTTTCAAGAGAGGTGTTCTCTTGGTGATTAGGATAACCCTATTGGCTTTCAAGAGAGGTGTTCTCTTGGTGATTAGGTCGATCTACACCCGTGAAGTAGATTAAGCTTTTTAATTGGTTTCTTCTCCACCCTGTGAAGGAGAAGGTTAGTGAAATCCTCAAGTGGTGTACTTGAGGCGTGGATGTAGGCAAGGTTGCCGAACCACGTAAAAATCATTGTGTCACAATCCTCCATCTCTTCTCATCTCCTTCACCTTATTTTGTGCACTTTTTTAACTCACATCTTACTGCGCACAAAATTTGCTTAAACTTATTCTTCCTTGTAAATCACATTTAGAACATTAATTGAGCAAATTTGTATTGATTAATCATTAAAGTGCCCAATATTTAAATAGATTTTAAAATTCTCCAATAGTCCTATTCACCCCCTCTCTAGGACTATTTTAAATATTTGGCTAGCTTGACCAACAATTATAAATCTCATAAAATTGAATGATTCAAAAGCTCACTGGGTCACAAGTCTCCACTGGTATTCTTCCGATGATTATTTAACACATGAATATTTTTCATTTTCTAGCTAACATTAATATGGCTAGTGTAAAAGTTTTCCAAGCGTAAATTTCACAAAATTCAAATCGAAAAGCATGATATATAAATTTTAATACACATACTAATGCTGAAAATTAAAGATTTTTTTTTTTCAATTTTTTTTAACTCAAAAACAAAACGTAAGACTGATTTTTTTTTTTCCAAATTGACTTTAAAACGGACACAAGACTGAAAATAGACATAGTGTAACCCCCCTATACCCCCAAACTTAAATTAAAGTTTTTCCTCAATGTTCCCTAATCTACAGTGATCAATTGCAAATTAGAAGAAAATATTAGAATAAAACAACTTGAATTGAGAAATACCTGAGAGAACTCTCTTTATTCAAACCTGCAAAAACATTGAAACACAAAAAAACACAACACACAACAAAAAGGACTCTGGACTGACTTTCACACATGACTGACTGACTCAAACGAATTTAAAATCCTAATCTAGATTAACAACATAGACAGAATCAGAAACAGACTCAAAATCGACCGATACACTAACAAAGATTGACAAACCTAACACTCTATTCCGACTCACAATCAGAACAATTACTACCCTTTTTTTAATTTATTTTTTTATGCAACCTATTCTAACAATACAATACTCAAAATAAATATGCAAACAATAATCAGACAACTAGACTAATGCATGAAACGAATACCCTAACATGTGT
Source organism: Chimonanthus praecox (assembly GCA_022113865.1). Taxonomy (NCBI): domain Eukaryota; kingdom Viridiplantae; phylum Streptophyta; class Magnoliopsida; order Laurales; family Calycanthaceae; genus Chimonanthus; species Chimonanthus praecox. Next base: position 46,782,457 of record CM039088.1, on the reverse strand, counting down.
GATCAAATTAAATATGCAATTTTTTTTCTGTTTTTTATGTGCAAAATAAATGTAAAATAACTTAAGAAAATCTATATAAATGCATGAAAAAATAAAAAATTCAAAGAAAAGGAGTTGAGAAACTTACCTCGTCCTATAGTGCTTACTTCCAAAAATTTTAGATCGCGCGATTAAAATCCTTTTAAAATAAAACACCGCAAACTTTGGTGAAGATTCCGAATCTCATAAAAAGAATGAATGGTTCCTAAACGAATGCAATTTTCCTAATGTTATAACTACTGGAAGAAATTAACTAATTGAAACCTAATTAAGAACTCTAAATTAAATTAAGACCATAAAAATTTCTAAATTAATATCCATAAAATTAATCAAAATCAGATTTTCAAGTTGAAAATTGTTCTATGATTTTTTTTTTCGACACTATAACTGGAACATTCCAAATTTAAATTTATTTTCTAAAAATAGAATATGATTAAATTGGATTAAAATTCTAAGATAAAAAATGATAAAAATAAAAACTACCTACTTTTGGAAGTTTCTAAAAATAGAAATCTTAAAAAATAAAAAATTTCTAAATTTAGCAGTGATTCCAAATTTAGATAATCTCCAGATTTGTTTTATTTTTAGAACTTCTAAAAAAGATAACCTTCTACAATTAGACTTTCTAAGGAAATAGAAACTTTTAATTTTAAAGATTTGCCAAAAATAGATATTTCTAAAATAAACATTATTTCCAAAAATAAACCATTCAATGGTGATTTTTTTTAAGTTCACCAGCAACGGCGCCAAAAACTTGTTGTGCAAATTTTAAATTTATAACTCTCAAGCGCACGAACCATTAGATAGTATAACGATTAAGTGCGAGGTCGAAGCTATCGGAACTTGGAAAAATATATCCGTGAAAAACATACCACTGAATTATATATTTTAAGAAATTTAGAAAATCATATAAATAAATCTTAAAAATGGGATCAGTTATCTAATCTGGAAAATCCAATTTTAATTTAGAAATATTCTAAAAATAGAAAATAAGTCTAAAAATGGGAACATCTAAAATTAGAAATTAACCATTAAAGAGATCTAATTTCCATGAAAAACATATAATTTACCGAACTTTAATTAAGATGGTGAATTTAATCTAATAATTATAAATAATCTCAATCTAACTTAGAATACAAAATTAAGATGTAATTAATTAATTATCAACCTAGTTCCTAATTTTCAAGAGTTTGAATTTATAGAAAAAAAATGAAAATAAATTTGAAAACAACTAAAATTACCTCTGTACATATTTACAATGGAAGTGGATCAAAGAATTAAGGAGACATTATTATACATATCTTAAAAATAAAATCAAGGCTTAGAATATGGAGCTCACTTAAATTATCAATCATGTATTCCAATTTTTCATTTATTAAAATTCTCATTATAATAATTATGAATTCATTATGCTAAGAAAATTCAATTCAAGCCTTAGTATAGATAAAATTTCTACTTGTAATTCCAAATCTAAGTATTTTATCTACTCTTAAGAAGAGCCTTCGATCGGAAAAATCAAGTTCTACCGATCTTAAATATTTCATCCACTCTCATCGAATATGTTAGAATAACTTCAATCATAATATCATAAAAAGAATCAAAATAAAATCAAATTCTCAACACACATAAATTAAATAATTGGACTACCACAATTCTTAATAAATTTACCCTTCATTTATTTATAAAATATGAAATTAAAAATACAACATAATTGGAATTTTGGAATTAAAGACATAAGAAAAATACAATGGAAATCAAAATCCACCAACCCTACAATCCAATGTGGGTTGCAAATCCCACAGTCTTTTTCCTTATCTTCTTTTTCTCCTCTCCTTTGCACAGCCTTTTCTTCAATGTCCAAGTTCAATTTTCTCAATGGGAGAATGAGTATTTATATATGAAAAGAGGTAGAATAAATGGTTTGGATTTAAAGATTAAAATAAAGCGAGGGACACATGGAGGGATGATATGGTTTGTGTTAAATATGGAATGGCTTAAAGGAGGCAAGAAGGTGGAAAAAAATAGTAAAATTCGTGTAAGGAAATGGGTGTAAAATCCAATTTTTTACACATATACCACCTTGAGCTCAATTTTGACTTATTTAATGTCCGAATCAGGAAAAGTCATAAACTATAAAGTTGTATCCCTTGAAATCTTCTTTCCAACGCAAAAAGAATCAAATAATCGGACATCAGAGTCGAACGTTATGGGCAAAATACTGAATATATATCAAACCTTCTTTATTTTTCTCCCCTTCTTATTTTGTTTCTTTTTCCTTAATCTACTTTCCAAATTCGAAAATCCTCTTATATTAGCTTGTAAATTTCGAATTTCCTCATATTTACCTTGAGATAATGAAAATAGTCTTCAAATATGTGGATTTCTAAATGGGCTTTTCTTAATGGGCTTAATAATTGTGCTTTTAAAAGTATGAAAAATCTAATTAATAATTTTACCACTTACAATCAATTCTAAAAATGACTAAATTAATCCAAACTCTCATAAACAGATTTGAATTAATTAATTTACAAATAAAACCCCTAAAATTATGGTAAAAATTAATTATTAAAAATTCAACTTTCCAAAAATATCAACTTATGCCCATAACTTGCAAAATTCACCATTTGAATTCTCATATCTTATTTTTCCCTATAAATCCTGCAAAACTTCCAAAATTCCATTAATTATATCCAAAAACACACAAAATAAGGGCTAACTAGTCCAAATATAAGGGTAAAATAGTCATTTTCCTGTGCTCATCACTCATCCCTATATTCTTCAGCTGATCAACAATATTTTTCATTTCCGTTATGTGATCATACATGCCACAGCTTCCATCGAACTTAATGGTGGTCAGTCTGGCCATAAGTGTCCGTGCTAAGGACTTGTCCGTTGTTTTGAATTTGTTTTCAATATTTTGGAGGTATTACTTAGCACTTTCAGTTTTGGGTAGCGAAGTTTTGATATTATTTGCTACCGTCATATGTATTAACATAAGGCTGAGTCTATTTGACCTGATCCATACTTCATAGGATTTTTCTCAGAAGTCATACTTGTGCCCGTAATAGTAGGTTTATTTGAAATTAATGCTTTATCAAGATCAAACACACCGAGGTGAAACTCGACTTGGATTCAGAGAAATTAAGTCCAGTCAACATTGAGACAGTCAAAGCTTGCGCATGCAGTCTAATAGGGAGAGAAGCTGCAATGTTACGTAATTTCATGTTCACTTACATAATGCTATGAGTTAAATTTTAGTTGAAACACAAACAATCAACATCAGTAAACAATGTTACCAGATCCACCTTTGGGTGATCTTATGGCATACTATTTTATTATGGTGATTCCTAATCACCAATATAACTGACCAACAAAGAACAAGCGATCAAATACCGCCGCCACCTTTGGGTGTCCGGAGAAATACCAACCACAAGTACCCGTCAATCATTCTATCCCAATCCGTTAACCACTAGGAATGGTGCACCTTTGGGCCAACCTAATATCTGTGTGATTAGGGATTGCGATTTGCAAAGTCATTATTATACAACACTTGGGAAAAGTATTAGATCACAGTTATATGACCTGATGTCCAAAATCATTCCGATTGAGCCACTTTGGTGATTAAACAAATCGTATCGTAATATAGTATTAGGTCAAGAATAATGGCTTTGCTCATTATTGGTTTTCCAAAGCATAAAAGGAAAAAACCCATAATTTTGAAGTTCATAAATCATAATTTTAAGGTTCATAAAATTTTAAATTCCATAAATCATTAAGATTTGCAAAAAACATAAGAGGAAAATCTATGATTTTAAAATAAAAAAACCATTCAAATTTTAAAATCCATAAACTTTAAGATCTATAAAGTATTCAACCCATTATAACTCTAGCCGATCAATCGACGGCACCAGTCAGTTGGTGATGGAATATGGTCGGCTTCTTCCTTGAGATCCGAAAATTTTCTTTCTTTAATTCTTCTTTATTTCAAGCAATAATCGATCTTATGAAACAGGCTCTTGATGTCACATGTAAAACTTCATCATAATATTAGAGTTTATTGATTAAGAATCAATCATACATTCATTCATCATTAAACTTAATGTTCGACATACCCGAACAACATAACCAGAAGATCTGGATTGATTAATGTTTGAAACACGGATTAATCTTAATGCAGAAATCATAAGCATTATAATGATAAGACATACTCGTATCTATTGATTAAGAAGAGTGAGCTTTGATATTCCCTTTGATATGCCAATGCTTCCTGAAGTCCATAAACAAGAGAAAACACACACCTTGGAGTTCTACTTCTTTCCTCCTTAATACCCTCTCCGAATTTTGTGAATAGTATTTTGGGAACATTGAGTTTTCTTAAATTGATGGATAATAATGGAGAGAGACTCTTTTATAGGCAGAGGAAGAGCCCCTAAGGCAATTAGTACTTTCCTTTCCTATTTCCCATCAAAATAGGAAACTAACCTTCTTTAGAACTCTCCTAAAATAGACCTTCCTTATTTAAACGCAATTTCCTTGATTTAAGATCCTCTATGTGGAATCCCAAATTTAATGTGGGGCATGTTTAGTCTTACATTGATATCTTCCTTGAGTCATCCTACACATCACAATTCAATGGTTAGCTCGACTTATGCTGGAGGCATGAGCGAACCCTAATCACCAACTGACCACCTGGCTAACCTCGATCCAACTATGATACATTGGTCATTCTATCGTGTTCGAAGTCCAACCTAACCGCGATCCACTCGTGATCTGTCTATGATACATCTGTGATTCAGTCGTGTTACAAATGTGATCCAACCGTGATCCAAAAGCAATCCAACCACTACCTATCTAAATGTGCCCGGCCCATTCCAACTGCGACATCACCACATTCTACTCAGGGATATAACCAACCTGTCCCAGATCCGTCTAGGCTTCGTCCATGGACAACACCGAGCCTAAGTTTGTCTGATCCATTCATGAACTGTCCTGATCCCACCAAAGACCATCTATGATCTGTCCATAGGTCATCTTTCTGCTACCCGTCTGTGATCCATCTGCAGACAGTTCAGTAAATGAGAGTCTTACAGCAGAGTCCGAATTATCTAGAATAGGACTTCCACAGAGCACCTCTTCAGTAGAAGTGATCTGAATTCGTCTTACACCAACCTCCATGGGCAGTTTCAATAACTACCCACAATCTTTTCAATTCAAATACATGCTCACATGCATGTGCCATGCAATGGAGGAGGTGTGAGACCACTTATTTTCAGATGAAATGTATTTACACTGATTTCTTTGTAGGAATATTATATACCATGGTATTTGAAACGTGATCTATTTGATTGGGTGCAAATGTGGGAACCTTTTAATTCGGATATGAACGTGTAGATATCTTAAACTATTTGAGTGATTCATTTGAGTTTTGATAAAAGATTAGATTTATTTGAATTTAGATGAAGTATTACTAATTAGGTTTATTAAGATTTTATGAACTATTTTATAGGCCCATTTGAATTTGAGTGACCCTTTTAATTGATCATAATGGAGGCATCTCAATTTGAATAGACCATTTAAATTAATCTAATAGAATTTGATTAAGTTTCACTATTCATGTTGTCAGCCAATTTGTTTTTCCTTTTTTGCATTCGTCTTCTTCTCTACAGCACACTCTCTCAAGTCTATGTTTTTTAACTCCTAATTCACTTATTGGGCATTCTAACTCTGAATTTCTTCTCTCTCAGCACTGTAGCAAATAGTTTACTGTGTCACTCCTTTTTTTCTCGTCTATGAGAGTTCTTGGAAGTCCTCAGTCTGCTATCCCCGACGTATCTTTGATCAATTGAGCGAAAGCCCTCGTTGTGGGTTCAGATCCCATGACATTTGACACACAGTCAATCATTCTGTAAAAAATAATTTATCAAATCTAAATATTAAAAATAACTTAAATAAAAATATAAATACAACACAAATTTATTGAGAGAAGTGTAAAACTCAGAATCTCGTTGCAAATCCCACCTAATTATAGACAAATGTAAACAAAAATTCAATTTGACTGCAATTTTGGATTATATAACCAAATTATTGTACAGTTGAAAATAGTTCTAATTCGGCCTGTTTAGTTAAGTGATAATTTGGTGTTGCCCCATCAAATTATAGGTTTCTGTGTCAGCCTCTTATAAACCATGGTTAGACTATTCTAGCTTTATAAAATAAGTTGGACTATCCCAACAAGTACGGCTGCATGTTCGCAGTTAATAACTAAATATCCGGAATAAAGGTACCCCAAGCGCCAGTCCTGCAAACTTAAAACAGGTTCAAACACTTGGGAAACTCCGATGATCTACAAGGGGATGAAGTCGATATTGATAACACCACTCTAGATACAATTGATACTTGTATAGATGCTTATAATTGGTGTAAGGTCGACAATGGGATCCCGACTGGCGTTGGTACAATTTTGGAACAGATCAAGCCTTATCCTGCACTTGAACAGGGCCCAGTTGGTGTTAGAGACGTGGCTTGATTCCACTATATCAAAGCCATGATTTTCTCCTAAACTCATGCTGTGTTGGCATGGGAATCGTCAATAGGAATTAGCAGCTGCTAATAATGTAAATAGAAGAGGGAACCGACTGAATAGGAATAGCAGGTTGTACACAAGGCAACTGCTATTGTGGAAACACGGCAATTGCTATTTAGCAATTGTAGAAGATCAACCGAATCAGCTGGAACATGGCAAAGGAAACTGCCATGTCTGAGAGGGAGACTCGGCAGCTTCTAAATACTTTGAGGGGTGTATTTTTAGGAGATAACATCTTATAAAAGGGACACATGTTGGAACAGGAGGGAACATCTCTTGAGGAGAATCATAAGGTGTCTCCATCGTGGCTGTTCAGAAGGAAAGAATAGAGAGTAGCTGCCAACGTGGAGAGGCAATTCACAGCAGCCTATTCTTTTCTAGGAGAGACAACACACACGAGAAGAGGTCTGTGAGAAAGGATCTCAACTTGCAGCAGAGGCAAGTATAGATCTACACATCATCGGCAAGGGCTGCCAACATGTTTGAGACAGACACAACAATGAGTAGAACATAACAGAGAAGAAGGAGATAAATTGGGATCCCGATTGTGTTTGGGTTTTTGGTATACATTCTAAGGAATTTATATTGTACTCTTTTTTCTTCTTTCTTCTTTCTCTGAATAATAAAATTATTACATGCTCCGTGGACGTAGGCTAGGTGGGCCGAACCACGTAAATCTTTGGTGTTGTTTGTGCTTGTGATTTTATTCCGATATTTTGGTGTGTTTATTATTTCCGCTAATAAACGCTAACAAGTGTTATCAGTAGCTTTGGTTGGAGATCGGAATACAACACAATGGGCATGAGAGGAGTGCCGAGCACAAAGTTCGAGGTGGAGCCCTTCGATGGGAAAAATAACTTCAGTCTTTGGCGGAGTTCAGTAAAAGATATTCTTGTACATCAAGGGCTACATAAAGCACTGCAAGAGAGGGAGAAGCCAAGTTCTTCCGACGAGAAAGGGAAGGACAAACAGAAGGATGTCATGTCAGATGATGCGTGGGATGAACTACAGATGAAGGCGGTGGCAACCATACGAATGTGTCTGGCACCGGAGGTAAAATATCTTGTTTTTGATGAAACTTCTGCAACAGAGTTATGGAAGAAACTGGAGACTCTGTATATGGCAAAGTCACTGACAAACAAGTTGATCCTGAGAAAACAATTGTACCAGTTGCGGATGGAAGAAGGAACCAACTTCTTAGATCATCTTCATGCATACAACAAAATCATCACTCAACTGGCGAGTGTTGATGTGAGATTCGAGGAGGTCGACAAGGCTGTGATATTATTGGCTTCTCTTCCCCCTTCCTTTAATACAGTGGTGACCACTCTACTGGTTGGTAGAGAGACCGTGACGGTGGACGAGGTGATCGCGGCATTGCTGCAGACAGAGAACATCAGGGCGCCAACAAATACATCCAATTCAGGTGGACTGGTGTTTGCTAAGGAGGATAAGCAGCGCGGCAGAGGACTCGGGAGAGACTCCAAAAACCAAAGGTGGTCAAGGTCAAAATCAAGGGGTACGGGTAAATTCAGCTGCTATTATTGTGAGAAGGAAGGACACATGATAAGGGACTGCAATCAGCTGAAACGTGATCGGGAGGCCAGATCACAAAATTCAGTTCAATTAAGCGATGATCGTGATGCTATAGCACAGACGGTTGTGTGTACAGTCACAAAAGGTACAGAAAATCTAAATAATAATTGGATTTTAGATTCAGGGTGTACCTATCATATGTGTCCAAAGAGAGAATGGTTTGATACATACAAATCATGCAATGGTGGAGTTGCCCAAATGGGTAATGGCAACTAGCAAAATTATCGGGATCGGGACTATAAATATCAAAATGTTTGATGGTATGGTTAAGACGCTTGAGAATGTGCGTCATGTCCCGGATTTAAAAATGAATTTAATTTCATTGGGTATTCTCGAATCGGAGGGATTCGCCTTCAAAACTACAGATGGACTCTCAGAGTGGTTAAGGGAGCTATGATAGTTATGAAGGGAAAGAGGCAAGATAGTCTGTATACGCTATCGGGGAACACAATAATTGACAGACAACAAAGATCTCCTAATCGGAGTGCGGGCAGAAGGAGAAGGACCCATAAGACTCCAGTGAGGGTTGACTCGAAACGTAAGGTTACTTTTGCACTAGATGGTTGTGGTTTTTCGTTTGGTTTCCATGGTGCAGGTGCAAACACAGATGGGAAAGGAAAAATGACGTTCTGCCACACAAAGAAAAGTGCGTCGGGTCCGACAAAGCGGTGGATGGCTGTCAAGTCCAAGCAAGGCTTGGGTTTGTCCAATTCTTCTAATTGAAGAAACAGGTGGAGCATCCCTGAGCGTGGGGATGCGTGCATCTCGCACTGAGATGCAAAAGGACTGCAGTTATAAGTCGAGCTCAGCCGGGAGCGGCTGGTGTGCACAGACGTGCATAGTTGCAGGTGCAGTGGAGGTTGGTATCTCAATTCGTCTCGAGGATTGGTGGAATTCTCGCCAAGGTGGAGATTGTTAGAGACGTGGCTTGATTCCACTATATCAAAGCCATGATTTTCTCCTAAACTCATGCTGTGTTGGCATGGGAATCGTCAATAGGAATTAGCAGCTGCTAATAATGTAAATAGAAGAGGGAACCGACTGAATAGGAATAGCAGGTTGTACACAAGGCAACTGCTATTGTGGAAACACGGCAATTGCTATTTAGCAATTGTAGAAGATCAACCGAATCAGCTGGAACATGGCAAAGGAAACTGCCATGTCTGAGAGGGAGACTCGGCAGCTTCTAAATACTTTGAGGGGTGTATTTTTAGGAGATAACATCTTATAAAAGGGACACATGTTGGAACAGGAGGGAACATCTCTTGAGGAGAATCATAAGGTGTCTCCATCGTGGCTGTTCAGAAGGAAAGAATAGAGAGTAGCTGCCAACGTGGAGAGGCAATTCACAGCAGCCTATTCTTTTCTAGGAGAGACAACACACACGAGAAGAGGTCTGTGAGAAAGGATCTCAACTTGCAGCAGAGGCAAGTATAGATCTACACATCATCGGCAAGGGCTGCCAACATGTTTGAGACAGACACAACAGTGAGTAGAACATAACAGAGAAGAAGGAGATAAATTGGGATCCCGATTGTGTTTGGGTTTTTGGTATACATTCTAAGGAATTTATATTGTACTCTCTTTTTCTTCTTTCTTCTTTCTCTGAATAATAAAATTATTACATGCTCCGTGGACGTAGGCTAGGTGGGCCGAACCACGTAAATCTTTGGTGTTGTTTGTGCTTGTGATTTTATTCCGATATTTTGGTGTGTTTATTATTTCCGCTAATAAACGCTAACAGTTGGGTCATCAAAGAGTGGTCAATGTTAGTGGCCTCATGGAACGTTCGGGGCTTAAATCGCCCCAATATGCAGGTCGAAGTAAAGGATCACGTGCTGACATTTTCTATGTTATTGAGTACCGTATCAGATAGGGAAACTTATATGTAATGCAACTAATGTCTTCCCTCGTAGATGGTCCAATTATTCTAATGTGAATTACTGTTCTTATGCCCGTATCTGGATTGGTTGGAAGGATAGTATCAACCTTACTGTACTTCATACTAGCGATCAGCTCATTCTATGTAAAGTTTTTGATCACCAAAAAGGATCTTCTATCCTTGTCTGTTGCATCTATGCCTCAAAACTCCCCCCATCAACGGGAATCCCTTTGGCAGGATGTTGTGTTCATGGCCAATTATTACAACTTACCTTCTGTTTTCCTTAGTGATTTTAATTGTATCAGATTTGCTAATGAGAAATCTGGGGGTGCCCCTACGCCTGCTCATGTGATAGATAACTTCAACAATTGCATTGATTCAGCTGGTCTTACAGAGTTTAACATCTTCAGTGCTGACTTCTCTTGGTGGAACTCTTCCCTTGGTTGTAGAAGAATTGACTCTCGCCTGGATCATGTTTTGGTCAATCAGAAATTTATGGAGGATTACAATCAAGCTACTTGTTATTTATTTGGTCCCAACCTGTCCGACCATAGAGGCATTGTCTTTTCTTTGGACTCCTACACTAAAGTGTAGAAAGCTCCTTTCAGATTCACCAACAGTTGTGAAAACTTCTCTTATTCGATTAAATCTTATTGGAAATATAACAAGTACTATATATACAAAACATATAAGCCCTACCTAAATGGAAAACGTCTGAACTACCTTAACAAGATAATATAATACATCTTAACATCCACCTTCAAACTCACGATGTGACAGTGTTAATTATTAAGAGTTTGCTAAGAAGAAATTAGAAGCGTGTAATGGTGTGGGACTTCGTGAAGAAGTCAGTTAGCTGCATGGTGGAAGAGACAAAATGGAGAGAAAGTGTGCTAAGCTGGAGATGATGTCATACAAAGTGACAATCCAACTCAATATACTTGGTGCGCTCTTGAAAAACTGAGTTACGTGCAATTTGAATGACTTTTTTATTATCACAATACATGGGAGTAGGGTCAGTAAGAGAAACTCCCATGTCTGCAAATAACTAACGAAGCCAAATGATCTCAGCAGTGGTAGAGGCCATAGCTCGATACTCAGCCTCGGCAGAAAAACGAGCAACAACATCTTACTTATTGCTTCTCTAGGAATGAGAGAATCACCTAGAAATATGCAAAAGCCAGTAGTAGATTTACGGTCAGAAGGATCACCCGCCCAACCGGCATCAGAGAGTGCACAGAGCTCCAAGGCAGATGACGAGGGAAGTTACAAACTCTGATATAAAGTGCCACAAACATATTGCAAAATACGAACAACAGCACTCCAATGAACACTGGTCGGTGAAGAGACAAACTAACTTACAATATGAACTGCATATGCGATGTTAGGCCGCGTGATAGTGTGATAGACCAAACTCCCAACTATAGTGCAATACAGTGTAGGGTCGGGCAAATGCATACCATCAGAGGTAGTATAATGAAAATTCAACTCTAAAGGTGTCGTAACGGGTCTGGTGTGAGTAATACGAGCTTTCTGAAGAACATCTGCAACATACTTAGATTGAGAGAGAAGATAGCCTTTAGGAGAAAATTCAACTTCTATCCCAAGAAAGTATCGCAAGGGTCCCAAGTCTTTCATGTCAAATTGTTTGTGCAATTGTACCTTCAAATGTGCAATGCCATCAAGATCATTGCCTGTCAAGATCATATCATCAACATACAAAAACAGGAGAATACGACCAGCGGAGGTGGAATGAACAAAGAGGCTGAGTCATGAGCATTAGATTGAAAGCCAAGGGAACTAATTACTGTTGAGAACTTTTCAAACCAAGCAGGAGGTTCCTGTTTAAGACCATATAATGCCTTTCGAAGTCTGCATACTTCCCCAGGATTATGAGGAACACATGGGGGAGAAGCATATAAATTTCTTCAGAGAGATCTCCATTCAGAAATGTATTTTTAACATCCATCTGCGACAAGCTCCACGTATGAGTTGATGCAACTGCAATCAAAGTGCAAACTGAAGTCATCTTTGCAAGAAGGCCAAAATTCTCCTCATAATCAATACCATATTCCTAGGTGAAACCTTTAGCAACCAATCGGGCTTTATAACGCTCCACGGAGCCATCAAACTTTGTTTTAATCTTGTACACCAATTTGCAACCAATGTCATGCTTGTTTGGAGGAAGAGGTACCAAGTCCCAAGTGCCAGTCTTATGTAGTGCATAAAGTTCTTCATCCATAGCCTGTTGCCAAAGAGGATCACGGATAGCCTCCTTATAGGAAGTTGGTTCAGAAAGAGTATGGATGGAAATTAAAAATGAAGAAAATGATGTAGAGTAACATGAATAACCAAAATCATCAGAAGAATAACCAAATCGATTAGGAGGCTTACGGAATCGCGAAGGATAACGAGGAGTAACAAGATCCACACCATCAGAAGGTGAAGGAGAGACAATTGTAGAAGATGGACGATTAATATCTGCAGAGGGCACGCTTTCAACAAGAATAGAAGACATAGAAGGAACAGAGTTAGGCAAAGCAGACACATTATCAGACATAGTCAAATAATCTATATGAGAGAAATGATCAATGTATATAAGTTTAGACTTAGTAAAAGTGATAGAATTAGAAGAAACAAAGTGGAAAGCTACATGTTAAAGAAAAATAACATGACGAGAGACATCAATTTCTGTGCACTAGGGTCATAACATTTGTTAGTGCCTCGGGCTTGGCCGAGTCCCTGTTTGTCAATTCCATGACTCGGGTAGAAGTACTTACCAAGAAGCTTGAAGACTGAAGATGATCAAAGAAGAAAATCATGCTCCACCAAGCTCAAAGCTCATCAGTATGACAATCACAATAACAGGTATATGACCATAGATGACCGTATGTGGAACCCACACCTGAGAGAGGACTATTCCTAGGCTTAGTAGCATATGTTGGTAATAAACATAACATGCTTAAAGAGGAAGTTGAATAGTGAATTGGAAGTGAACTTGGAAAGATGAATTATGTTCATTGTTTGCTCGACCAATTTATCTCACCGACCCCTTGGTGGAGACAGGATCGACCTATCGTGGTCAAGGATTGGTCGGCCACATTGACAAAGATTCTCGAATTTTGAACTGTCATTCTGGGTATGCCTTTGACCGAGAGTCTCGTATGCACCGACCCCTCGGTGATGAACTTGAACGACCCCTCGTGGTCGACGACTTGCCGTTATAAGACTTATGAGTTTTGGACTGTGAACTCATAAGGTCTCTCAATAAAATAGACATCTCGGTATTGCAAGACCTGTAACACCCGAATTTTTCAATGCATAAATATATTGGATTTTGTCTATTTAAATTGTTAAATTGATTGAATTTAAGATTATGGATGAAATGAAACTTAGATGGGTAAGAATTGGGTCAATAACCCAATTATGATCCAATGGATCAATGATAGAATTCGATTTGGAGATAATTGGGCAAGTGTGATTAAATGGATCAATAACCCAAATGGGGACCCAATGGGCCATAGATGAGCTGATTTTAGGGTAAATGGGTAATGCTAATTTAATTGGATCAACTATCCAATTAAGACCCAAATCCACATCAGCAAATGGGTGAGGTGGCATGTAAGTAACATGGCCAAGGTGGGACCTAAAATGCAATGTGGGGCATGGTCGGCTAAGGTCATGGTTGACTTGGTTAACCATGAGTGAACTCAATGGAGTTCAAGATTTAAAATAAGTTAAATGTTCAATTGAGTTAAGATTAAAATACTAGAAGTGAGTTGGGAAATGAGTCAAATAATTTAATTAAGTTGAGCTGAGTTGCATGGAAGTTGAAGGGACTTCCTAATGAGTCAAGGGAAGATGGAGGGTTTCTATCTCATGAGAGAGGAAACCCATACCCACGTTGGGAGTTGGAAGGACTCTTTGAGTTCAAGCCAAGTGTCATTTTGGATAGACCAAGGGACACCTTAGTTGCACAAATAGTTATGAGAGGATGGGGAAAGGAGAGGCTGGTATACAAAGAGACACAGCCAAGGGGCTGCTCACACCCTTGGCCGATGCTATCCTCTTGAACAAAAGAGTTCTCTCCTCTTTTTCTCTATCTCTTTTCCATCTACTCCATCGACACTTGGAGAAGGTTGCTGAAGAACAAGGAGGAAAGAAGAAGGACTAAGGAGTAAAGAAATAGTGAAAGAAAGGATGAGACGGGAAAATGTATGCCTCAAGCTTATGAGCAATGGATGATTAAGGCTAGGTGTGAACCATAGACTTGGTCATGGAATGGCCGAATCTATGGGTTCCACAATCCATGGAATGGATGGCTGAATTGTTATAAGGCCATATAAATTAGAAATCCATTCAAGGGATAATTAATGGTTGAAACAAACACAGGATGATATTGGAATTCATGTAGTGGTAGTAAGATGGAATGGATTAAAAGGAAAGGATCCTAGTCTTGGCTAATGGTTAGAGTATATCCATTTAAGAGTTAAATGAATGGTGTTATTATGTTTAAATATTGTAGGAGTAAATTCCATGAAGAAAGAATGTACAAAAATGAAAATAGAAAAGACTGACAAAACAGTCAGTCGACTGAACTGGAGTTGGCTATAACAGAAATCAATTTTTGGGAGTTTCAGCTGATTGAATCTTGTGATTCAGTCGACTGAACATGGACAGGATTAAATATATGGGATTTATTGGTGTTTCAGCTGACTAAATCAAGGATTCAGTCGACTGAACACAGATGTAACGGATAAGAAAAGGATTTTGACGTGTTTCAGCCGACTGAATCTTTGTCAACTGAATGATTACTTAGCAAACACGTAAACTGTTGGCTGATGATTCAGCCGACTAAATCTTTATTGGCCGAACACACAGCTAATATGGTCCAAAGTCAGGCGACTGAATCTTTCATTCAGTCGACTGAAATAGGTTTGACTAGGGATATGAGGGGTTTGACTCGGAGTCAGCCGACTGAATCTGTGAATCAGTCAACTGAGAGGGAGCGAGTCCAAGTATAAATAATACTGAGTTGGGTTTCAGCCGACTGAATGTATATTTTAGTCGACTGAAAGTCTACGGTAAGGCAGAACACTGTAGCAGAGTGTGATTCAGTCGACTGAATTGAAAAATTGAAATTTTTATGATGATGGTTTCAGAAACATCAGTCTATGTGGGAGGATGTAAGTAATGATTTAAATTATATGGATAATCAAATTGACATTAGTACATGATTGAATTCATTAAGGTAAAGAGATTTCGCAAAAGGGTTTGCGTTTCGGTTTGGACGTGATCATCGTACGGAATCTTCACAAAACAGCAAGGATATTACTGGGATTGGTAGGATTCCTACCTTATTGAAATGCATAAGGATCTACATATGTCTGTGTTTTTGGTTTGATTTACGAATATGATGAATCTTTTTGGTTAAATGAATGGAATATGTTTATGAACTGTTTTTTGATCAAATATGTATTTTGATACAAAATGACAATTGTACATTCATGATCTCATGCATGGCATGGGAGGGAACATGAGGGAGGAGTCCATGCTCCATTCGGTGATTCCGATTAACATACATGGGGAGGAGTCCACGCTCCATTCGGGGTTTTCGATCAACATACGTGGGGAGGTATGCAGTGACCTGGTGGTACATCACAAAACACTGTGGAAATAATTGGTCAAGGAACACTTGATATGACTTGTATGGTGATGATATGGAGATTGGGTGTGGGATCATTGGCATATGACACCCATAGTATTGACATATACATGAGCATGATTTGGATATGATTATCATGCACTGATTTTAATACTATGACATGTTTATAGATTTTCTAATGTGATACTTTTATTCTGATTTTTACATTGATCCTTTATGTGTATGACCCTATTTGGAATTCCTATTTGGCGCGTTGACTAACGCCCTACTTCTACCCTTTAGATGTTGGAATAGGAAATGGAACGGGGGATAGACGTGAAAGAAGCCAAGCTTAGGAGCTTGGATAGCTTATGCTTACTTTATTTATATTTATTTTGGAACAATGTATTTGAGATAATTGCACTCTGGGACTGTAGTAACCTAGATTTATTTTGCTATGGTTTGACAATGTGTTGGATATTTGAACCTTAGTTAATTTTATGTGATTGACTTCCTTGCTTAGAATTGATGTTATGTTTATAGATGAAATCTTAATCCATGTGTTTATTCTGCAATTGATGTAGCGTGTGAACTGTTTAGTGGACTTGGTCCACGCACACGAATCGTTGGCCAGTTAAGGGCCGGGTTTGGAAACCCGGACTTCGCTCCCGTCTTGGTGTCTCGCTCTCTCTCACTCTTTAATTTAAAAAATAAAAATATATACTCTGATTTTCGGCGAGTGAAAGAGGGTGGGGCGTTACAAGACCGATCAAGAGTAACAGGACCGACCCCTCGGCAAAGGGCGACAGTTCGTTTTGGGTAACAGGTTTCATAAAGTGAAAATTACTGTCAAGCATGGTTTTGCACCAGAACGAGCCTCTCGTATGGTCCGGCCCATAGGTACCATAACTGTAGACCCATTGGAGACATCGACCTGTCGACCAGAAGTAATTATGCCGTTGGGAGTGCATTTAATGCGCAACGATCGGGTGGTTGAATGGTAATAAATATGAACACCGACCAATCGGAGCCATCGACTTGCTAGTACTGGACAGTCTAAATAACCGTTAAGACTCCTCTATAAATATGAGCGTTGTGTGATGGTTTTACTATCTTCCTTGAGCTGAAAAGAGTTATGCACTCTAAGGAACGATCAACACCCTTATGGGAAAGATCATAAACAACCAATCTATTGATTGTGTTTACAAGTGAGAAAGAGAGTAGGAGAGAAAGATCATAAACAACCAATCTTCGGATTGAGTTTGTAAGTAAGAAAGCCATAAGCTAGGAAATCCTTAGTCAACCCAAGTTTCCTTGTCACCCAGAGATTGTGATTGCATTACGACAGCTACAAGGAGGACCGTCGACACAACTTGGGTGGGATTTCAAGAGCCACACATCAGCGAGAAAGAGCTTTAAGGCAAGTGCTCCTTGGTTTTAATTTTATTTTTAAAACCTATAACCCGAAAGTGGATTAAGGGAGATTTGCTCCGGAACTACTATAAAAAACTCTGGAGGATTGTCTTTGGCACAGTGGTGGGTGGAATTCCCAACCAATTGAGTGAGGTGGAATTCCTACTCTAATTGTGAGGGTGTAAGTCCCCACATAGTGAATTTGGGGATAACTCAAGGTTGAGAGAGTCCTAATAGTGGATGTAGGTTGGAGAACCGAACCACTATATATCTTGTGTCCTCGTGTTTGTAGTATTAGAGTTATTTTCTTGTGTTGATTGTATAATCACATTTGATAACACACACACACTTGATTGTTGTATCCGCTGTGCATTAACTAATCAATCAAGTAAATTTAAAAACGACCAACGAATTTAGATTTACCTATTCACCCCCTCCCCTCTAGGGTCAATTGGGTTGTTCTTGCACCGTGTAAAGGTACTTTCAATTGGTATCAAAGCCTAGTGCTCGTTATAAGGATTTAACCATCCGAGTAGATCTAAGATAGAACACCATGGGAGACGGTCATGCAATATCCAAACCTCTATACTTCGATGGACAAACTATGTCTCATAGAAGGCCAAAATGAGAAGGTATTTTGTTTCCATAGATTCATCAGTATGGGATATTGTAAAGACTGGATGACAAGAACCCATGGAGGAGAAAATGGTAGCATTCTGCCACAACCGTGTTGTTAACACCAAACCCTTTTCCTCTTGGAGCCTCACTGAGAAAGCCGCTTAGACAGTTGATGGCAAAGTCGCGAGTGCCCTTAATTGTGCAGTCTTTGACACTGAATACAGGTGAATCATTACCTGTAAGATTGCAAAGGATGCATGGGAAGTCCTTGAGAGAATCCATGAAGGCACCTCAATAGTCAAGAGGTTTAAATTTGAGATCCTCCAAAATCAGTTCGATACTCTTAAGATGAGGGAGGATGAAGTCTTCATGGATTTCTATTCCAAGATAAGGGACATTGTAAATCAAATTTACGCTTTAGGTGAAGGGATACCCGAGGACAATGTATGTACCCAAATTGTCCAGAATCTTGCAGAAAGATTCAAACCCAAGGTTGTGGCTATGGAGGACAACATAGATGTGTCATTAATGAACATAGATGATTTGGTTGGTTCCTTGTAAACCTGTGAACTACACTTTGAACAACCAAATGATAAATCTATTGCCTTGAAATCTTCCCTTAAACAAAAGAAGACTAAAGGAAAAAAAAACTTTTCGGAAGATGAACTCTCAAGTGATGAAATGGCAATGTTTACCAAAAAGTTTTATAAAAACTTATTTAAAATAAATAAAAAATGGGTATGGGTGAAACAAGTAAAAGAATACACAGAAAGGCAAAAAGAGATTAAAGGAAAAAGGGGAGAGAGAGAGGATGTCAAGGAGCAAACCTGCTTCAATTGTGGAGGAAGATGACACTACATGAATGAGTGTCATTCGATCAAAATAAAAAATTCTATGAATGTGGGTGTAACCCATGTTGGAACTTTTGAATCAGAAAGTGATTTAGATAATGAGACCCAAAAAAAACTATTATGTCAAAATGTCTCATAGCCTCGATCATATGTGATTAAGAAAATCCCACAATTGTAACAGAGGAAGATGAAAATGAAGATGATGAAAATCTTCAGCTTCCTACAGTGCCCTGTTTCTTAAGAGTGAGAAGCTGGCTAAAAAACTAAACAAGGTTAAGAATGAAAACTTGAACCTCTCTAATCAAGTGAAAGAGTTGAAAGATGAAAAATCTCTTCTAATCTCTAAGCTTAACCTCTCAGATGCTGGAAATTCTAAGTTTAAAGAAGAAAATAAAACTCTTCAAGAAGAAATAAGTATACATTGCAAGGATGTCGAGAATTTGTGGCATCATAATAAAATTCTTGAAGAGGATATTAAGAAACTGTCTTTGGAAGTGAGGGAATTACAAAATCACAAAGAAAAATTCAAGATAGATTTAGCCAAGGAGATGAAAGACTTAAAAGGCTCCTTGGTTCTGGTAGACAGTATGATGATAGGTCTGGACTTGGTGCCTCATCCACCAAAGTACCTATGGACTATGAGGTTCTCAGAAAAACAGGTATCTCTCGCCCTTTAACGGGGAAGTGCAATTTTTGCGACAAGGATGGGCATTTCAAACGAAATTGCTATCATTTGAAGAGATACTTGGAAAGGAAAGCACAAAGGCACAATCCATTAAAGCTTAAGCTTAAAAGACATCCACAACACCTAACTTTAAAAGAAATGTAAGAAAGGTGGATAAAAGGCAAGACTCTTTGCTAAGACAGATGAATCATGTCTTAAAAGAGTTGGTATTTCCAAAGTTTGATCTTCAAAGGTACGATCGTAGGGTGTGTATGAAACACCAAATGCCATAATCTTTGTACCTAGGAGATAGACCATTAATTATGTTTTGTTGTGGTGTAAAATTCACTTCCATATCTTAGACCACTATAAATGAACTCACAAGAGTCCATGTGAGTTCACATAGTAGAAAACTGCCATGACATGAGGAGAGGAACTGGTCAACTACAAGTCTAGAATGTACTCTTCATGTCTATAGTATATATTCTACTTGGAAAGCCATACATTCCATTCAAAGTATTTTGAAATGTATTCATTTTCGGATGAGAATTTTTTATCATGTGTAATGATTTGATGAAATATGTTTGACATATCTGTGCTTTAGAATAAATCTAAGTATGCCGTGTTTAGAATAAGATCTCATCAAGATACACAAATCAAGAATGATTGCTCTGCAATCTAAACCTCTCTGTATAGACGACATGTCGGTAAATTGACTAATCAGTATGACAAACGTGTTGGTACTGTGCTAAATCTAGCACTGTTGTAAAAGGGGGACAATGCCAAAAAGGTCGACCTATCGATGGAACCGACATATCGGTGAGACAAAAAGTTTAAAATAAAAAGGGGTCACTTTCTGCGAATGTGACAACTCTTTCAAATTCGTTGTCTCCCCTCCCGCGAAGGTCTGTGGTCCCTCATTTTCCTTCCGTGCCCTATGACTATTCTATAGGTCCTCTCAGAGTGATTTTTCACCTGAAAATCATAGGGCTTTCGTTCTTTAAGTCTTTAGAAGCTTGAAAATCACCATTTTTTGTGATTCCCATAGATCCGGTAAGGGTTAGTCTCCATCTCATCCTTTTTTGAGCCACTGTTTGAGGATTTTCAATAGGAAGAACCATGCCTAGAAAGATGGCAGTTGAGTCACATCCCAAGACCACTATAGAACGTGGAGAATCCAGTCAGTGGCGCAAGCAAACCAAAATGATAGCTTTTCGGTCTAGCCCTGGGTCAAGCCTTGAAGATCCAGTGTATGTCAGGAACAATAGGAAACCCAACCAGAAGTTGGAGAAGATCCTATGGTTGGCAAAGGTGTCATCCTCAAAGAAAGACGAGAGGAAAGGAGAGAAGAAGTGGATGATGAGAATGGTCGTAGAAACAGAAACGAAGACCAGGTTGACAGTGATGAGGAGAGTGACGACTTTGAAGATTGTTGGAGAGATTCTGACGAAGAAAAAAATTATGAGTATCCTTCTCAAGATAATGTCAATCTAGGCAGAAAGTCTTCCGACTAGAAAGGAGAATGAACCATCTTAAAAATAGTCTAGAAAGTACCTGGTTGACTGTCAGGGATCTAGTTTCTGCTACCTCCTTCTTTGACCGAGTTTCAGATTCTCCATATCCTCCTCCTCCAGCACCTCCTCAGGATGGCACTGCTTCAGATAGTTTTCATCTCTTAGAAGAACTATACTTTTTGGTATTTTATCTAAGCACCCATATTACCCCCTTTTAGCAAAAACCATATGTACTCAATGCACATTTTGTTATCAATGCAATGATATGGTTTGGTTTAGTGTGATATGTGTATTGGTATGTGTATATGTCGTTCATCTCTTGTGTATGATAGACTAACATGCAGATTTGAATGAGTTGGTTTTGTATTGGCATGATAGGGAGAGAATGAATCGAGCTATGATGTTACACATATCCTTGGAGTATGGGGAAGCACAAAATATGTGCTGATTAGCTGCTATCACTGGTCATGACAGCTTTATGGAGAAAGGTGAATGCAAGCTTGAAAGCTTAGAGAAAAATCAACTTAGGGGCACTACGTTTGTGTGGAGCTAAGGAGAAAAATCTAAGAAGATTGCTTCGAGAATGAGGGAAGAAACATGAAGAAGCGAGGACATTAACTTAACCCATGAAGAAATCAGCTGAAATTCAGTTTGAGTAGACTTTGATGCACGAAAAGTGTGCACTGAACCATGGGGGAGAACCATGAGTTAGAATAGATATCAGTTAAGTACTAATGCAAGAAGCAAGGGGGAGTGCTTAATCTTGATGAATGCCTACTAATTCTTTGTCAATTGAATGACAAAATGGGGGAGAAAATAGTAGAATCCGAAAAACAAAAACCAATTATGGGGAGAAATTGGTGTTTGGTGAAAGGATTTGTGGTTGGGTCTCTAAAAAAAAGGAGCCATAAAGAGAAGAAGATGTAGAAGCCAATGGACATAGGGTGAATGTCTATGCTTGGAGTTTAGGATGATCAAACTCAAGAAAAATGGGAGAGAAAATCTTCTCAATCAAGTAATCAATCAAGTAAATTTAAAAAGGTCGAACGGAATTTAGATTGACCTATTCACCCCCCCCTTAGGGTCAATCGGGTTGTTCTAGCACCGTGTAAGGGTACTTTCAACAACGATATCCCTTTTGACAGTCATCATAACCATGAAACACACATATGACGACCGAGCAGATAACTTTACGCGCTCATCGTAGGGACAAAGAACAAAGCATGTACAACAAAAAACTTTCAAGGAGAATTATCAAGAGTTTTGCCAAATAACTGTTCAAATGGAGATTTCCCAAAAGTGATAGCAGAGAGAATTCTATTAATCATATGGGTTGCAGTGTATACTGCTTTACCCCAAAAGATGCTAGGAACATTAACAAAGAGAAAGATAGACCGAGCAATTTCAATGATATACCTATGTTTTCTTTATACAACCCCATTCTGCCAGGGAGTGTCAGTGGAAGAGGACTGATGAATGGTCACATCCGAGGCAAGCAATTCTGAGAAATCGCTAGAGGTATACTCTCCACCAAAATCACGTCTAAAACATTTAATAGTGGTAGAGAATTGTGTACAAATAAGTGCAGGGAAGGTTTGAAAAATAGTAAAAAAATTAGAACGACGTTTTATCAAATAAATCCAACAATAACGTGAATAATCATCAATAAAAGATATATAAATATCTAGACCTCCTTTTGTGGCAAGAGGGGCTACTTCCCACATATCAGAATAAATCAAATCAAAATGAGCAAGAGAGATTGATGAACTATTATTAAAAGGCAAAGAAGAAAATTTAGCAAGTTTACAACCACTACAAACAGAAATGTCACTGCAATTTAAATTTCCTAAAGCTCCTGTAAAGACTAAATATTTCAAACGATAGCTAGAAACATGTCCAAGACGAGAATGCCATAAATAAAAACTAGATGAATTTGGACTCAAGCGAAATGATGATAAATCAACTGAAGATGCAGCGACATCAAGAACACGAAGTTTCTCTAACATATATAATCCTCCTTCTCTATGACCGGTTCCAATCAGCCTCTCGGAATGGGGATCTTGCACAGAACACGAAGTGGGAGAAAAATTAACAACATATCCAGAATCACATAATTGACTTATAGAAATCAAATTGAGGGTGAGGTGAGGAATGCATCAAACATTAGAGAAACACAAAGGAGAAGACATGTTAGTGCCTCGGCTTGGCCAAACCCCTATATTTGTCAATTCCACGACTTGGAAAGAAGCACTTTTTGGAAGCTTGAATACCCAAGATGATCAAGAGAAAAAATCATGATCCACCGGATTGAAGCTCATCATTATGGCAATCACAAAACAGGTAAAATGGCCATAGATGACTATATGTGGTACCCACACCTTAGAGAGGACTATCCTTAGATTTAGAAAAACAAATGGTTAAAACATATGAAACCTAGTGAGGAAGGTTGACAATGAATTGGAACCCAACTTGGAAATATGTATTTGGTTGCACTTTCAGCACGACCAGTAGTATCTCACCGACCCCTCGCTGCAGTCAGGATCGACCCATCGTGGTCAAAGACTGGTTGGCCCGAATGACATAAGTTTTGGAACATTGAACTCTCATTCTGGATTTTCCTCTAATCAAGATTCTCGAATACACCGACCCCTTGGCAAAAGGCTGAAACGACCCCTCGTGGTCAATGACTCCTCGATTAAGATCTTGAGTTCTGAAACTTTGAACTCATGTGGACTCTCAAATAAATAGACATATTGGAAATCAAAGACCGATCGAGAGTACCTGGACCAACCCCGCGGTAATGGGCGACAGGTCGTTCTGGGTAACAGGTTTCTAAGTTGAAACTACTGTCAAGTATGTTTTTCACCAGAACGAGCCTCTCGTATGGACCAACCCCTCGGTACCATAAGTGTCCACTCATTGACGACAGATGACAAACGACATATCGACCGAGAAAGAATATTACCGTTGGGAGTGCACTTAATGCACAACGGTCAGAATTGTAACAGTAACATTTCTAGTCACCGACCCCTCGGTGCGATCGACTTGTCGGTACATTATCATTATTTCAACTGGTTGCCTTCGCTAGATATACCAAACGGATCAGTTGGACCCTCATCTTTATCACGAGCTTAATAAGGGCTAACAGAAGGATCACTCACTCTCTCTCGTACTTACACTAGGGGAATCAAATACAACCAATCAAACGATGGCTATAAGGGGGAACGTCGGCATACATAGGTGGGATCTCGAAGAAGCACACATCAGAAGGAAGAGCTTCAAAGGAAAATGCTTATTGGTTTTAATTTTATTTAATACCTTTATTCTGAAGTGGATTAAGGGGAGGTACCCCGGAACCACTATAAAAAATTCTAGAGTGGTGTCTCCGGCACAGAGGTGGGCCGAACTACCAGCCAAATGGATAGGTGAAATTCTTATTCGACAGTGGTGGGTGAAATTCTCACTGATTGAGTGAGGTGGAATTCCTACTCTAATTGTGAGGGTATAAGTCCCCACTTAGTGGATTTTGGGCTTAGCTCAAGGTTGAGCAAGTCGTAATAGTGGATGTAGGTTGGCTAACCAAACCACTTTAAATTGGTCTTGTGGTGTTTGATTTATGTGCGTTTGTATTTAGTATTTAAGTACTCTTCTTAACACATATCACTTTGCATATTGATTATCTCATTATACACATTGTGCACAAGCATCGATAATCAAAGTTTATGTAAATGGTCATAATCTTAGTGTGATCAGTTAATGAAATTATCACACTAAACAAATCTCTTGATAAATATTCCGCTGCACTTTAACTCAAAAAATTTGTAAATACCATGAAAAATAGGACTGACCTATTCACACCCCCCTCTCTCTCTCTCTCCTCCTCCTCCTCTAGGGTCAATCACGATGTTCTAGCACATTGAAAATGGGAATTTTCATTTGGTATCAGAGCCTGGTGCTCTTGAGAAATGATCTAACCATTCGAGTTGGTCCGTGCTAGAACAATGGCTATAAGAGAAAAGCCATGATATTTCCAAGTCTCTGTTTTTTATGAAAAATTGAATGAAGAACTATAAATGTTTTCGTCATAAAACATAGTTGGAAATAGGTGAATAGAAGTGGTCTGTGCCTATGGAAGAAGTATTGGGTAAACTTTCAACTTCTATGACCACTCAGCCCAAAGACCAAAACTGCTTGGACAAGTGATGAATAGGCTATGCACGAAAACCAAACATATGTAGTATTCATCAGTGTTGTTTCATGGCACGCTGTCAAAATATTTAAAAGACATGAAACAACAAAAGAGGCTGAAAGAATCCACTGAAAATTGCCTTTTGTAGCCCAATGGATATCATCACCTATCAATAAATTTGTGGGTTGAAAAATATAGCGGATTGGTCATTCATCCATTAAAAAAGTCTAAGCTATATCCTCTAAGAGAAGAAGAGGACTGAGGAAGGAACTTGAAGAAGGTAGTAACCTCCAAGTATCCTATAAGGCCATCTACCGAGATATTTTAGAGACCAATATCATGGCACAAAATCTAGAATATAGAACTATATGATCAAAATGGGAAGGCACCCATGGCTAAAGCTATATTTGACAAAAGGCCATTACGGAATTGTGAACTTAGATTCCAAGTCTCACAATGTTAGGTTCAAATGTGTGAAGGGATACTGCTGTTAATACCACATTTGAAACATGTCTTGGAATTATCATGTATCTTGTTTTTAATCGATGTTCTTGTTTGAATGTTGGATTAATTTTATACAAGATACTTATCTGTACATGTTGGTATGCATTCTTGTATTGGAATATACTTATCTCATTTAATTTCATATGCCACGTGATTTGTGCATCTTTAGGAAATGAGTGTAGTGTGTGTATTATCTCATGTATAGGGTGTGTATGTGATTAAAATTGGTTTAATACACGTAAATAATGGTGTTTCAAATGACACAAATATGGTGTGAATGTATGTATCATCACTGGCATTAAAAAGTGTATAAGCAAAGCTTGAAGAACTATGAACATCACAAGCATACACACACATACCCAATCTTCCTTCATAACCCAGGTCAAATGATAGACTAGTCGGAGGAACAGATAGGTCGTTACTGTTGGATTTCAGAACACTGTCTGAAAGGGGAAAAAATCGAAAAGGGAGACAGGTCGTTGGTCACGACCGGTAGGTGAATCAGAAAGAGTAAGTTAAAAGGTCTCATTATGTGAAAAAGACAGAACATTTCAAAATTATCGTTTCCCCTCCCGCTGAAGCTCTGCGATTTCTTCCTCTCCTCCTGTGCCCTAGGTTAGCAGTTAGAACCTCTCGAAGCAAAATCTCGCCGGAAAAACAGAGGGGTTCCATTCCTTTCGTCTCCAGTAGTTGAAAATGACAAGCGACAAGCCCACTGTCATTATAGTGTCCTCTGATTCTGAGAATGATAGTGCCACCCAGTCCAAGAAACCAAAATCTAAGTGGCTTCAAGGAGAATTATCGTCTCTCTTGAATACTACAGTCCATCGAGTCAAGATTCTCACGAGGAAATCTCACAAGAAGAAATCTCCTCCACCCTTAACCAGAAAGCCCAGGGAGTGATTATTATAGAGCCTACCTTTCCAGTTGAGACCAGAGTAGAAGAAGTGAGTGGGAATGGAAAAGCTCGAAAGGATCTCACTTCTCCAGAAGAAGCAAAGAGTGAAAAAGATACACCTATCACGAAATCTGCTACTGGTAAGGAAAGAGAGGATAAAAGAAAAGAGGAGATGGAAGATGCTAAAGCCGAATCGGATAGGGCTATTATAAAGAGAACCTACCGCTTCCTTGAAAAACGTTAGGAGTTGGAAAGAAAAATTGGAGATTTTACGGCCTCCATGAATGAATCAATTCAAAATATCTCCACATTCATAGAAGGACTCAAAAAGATTACCCGATGAAAATCCTCTTCCCCACCAGCATCTCCTCCTCTCGATGGATCGATTTAGAATAGTTTTTCATAAATTATGTTTTATGTTATGGAAAAACTATGTTGATATTTTGTCTAAGCATCCATTTGCCTCCCTTCTTAACCATATGTACCAATTTCTCATAAATGAAATAATATGGTTTAGTATGATGTGTGTATTGTTGTATGCTTTATATCTATTGTCTATGTTTAAGATGGTATTTGTTAAATAGATTAACATGTAGGTTGTGAGGGAGATAGAAATATGGCTGTGAAATTACACATATTTTGGAGAATGGGGAAGCATAAAATATGTGCTAATTAGCATCTGTCACTGATCATGACAGCTTAAGGAGGATGATGATGCAAGCTTGCCAGAAAGCTTGGAGAGAAATAAACTTAGAGGCAGCTAAGTTTATGGGGGAACTGGGTCGAGAAAGCTGAGGGAGATAGCTTGAGGAATGGGGGAGAAAGACTCTACGAATGCTAGGACAAATGCTCCACTCATGGAAGAAATCAACGATGCTAAAGTCTTCGTTTGTGCAAGGGCAAACTAACCTTGTCACATGAGAAGTGTGCATTGAACCATAAGGAAGAACCATGAGCTAGAGCAGAACCTAGTTAAACAGTAAATGCAAGAAGCGTAAGGGAATGCTTAAATCTCAATGCCGGTCTACTAATCTTTGTCAATTGAATGACAAAATGGGAGAGAAAACTAGTAGAAGCTAAATGACATCAAAGCCAGTAGACATAGGGAGAATGTCTATGTTTGGAGTTTGAAGATCAAACTCAAAGAAGATTGTGGGAGAAATTTTCTCAACACTGATAGCTTGGATAAACTATGGGTAGTGTTGGTCACTAGGAAACCAAGGAATATGGGGGAGCTTGAATACAAATGTTGTTTAGTCCATGACTCCTCTAATGATTTTCTAGTGTTGCTTGCTTATAGATTTAAAAAGGAAAATTGAAATGAAGCAAACTGAACAAGAATATGCCAAGACCATAGTCTTATTTTCCATTTGAATATGTACATATAACCAATGTAATATTTTTGTATTCAAATGTGTTGTAATAAAGGTGGATTTCTAAATGGGTTAACTTCTAGGTTTTGTCATGAAATTGGCAAAGAGGGAGATTGTTAGTGCCTCAGCTTGAGCAAGCCCCTATGTTTGTCAATTCCATTACTAGGAAAGAAGCACTTGCTGGAAGCTTGAAGACCCAAGATGATCACGAGAAAAGATCATGCTCCACCGAATTGAAGCTCATCATTATGGCAACCATAAAATAGGTAAAATGGACATAAATGACTATAGGTGGTACCCACACCTTAGAGAGGACTATCCCTAGGATTAGAAAAACAAATGGTTAAAACATATGAAGCCTAGTGAGGAAGGTTGACAGTAAATTGGAATCCAACTTGAAAATATGTATTTGGTTTCACTGTCAGTACGACTAGTCGTATCTCACCGACCCCTCGGTGTAGTCAGAATCGACCCATCATGGTCAAAGACTGGTCGACCCGAATGACATAGGTTCTGGAACATTGAACTGTCATTCTGGGTTTGCCTTAGATCGAGAGTCTCGTATGCATCAACCCTCGGTGAAAGACTTTTACAATCTCTCGTGGTCAACGACTCCTCGATCAAGATCTTGAGTTTTGAAACTTTGAACTCATGTGGACTCTCGAAGAAACAGATATATCGGCAATCAAAGACCGATTGAGAGTACCAGGACCGACCCCTCGGTAATGGGCGACAGGTCGTTCTGGGTAACATGTTTCTAAGTTGAAACTATTACAAGCATGTTTTGCACCAGAACGAGTTTCTCGTATGGACCGACTCCTCGGTACCATAAGTGTCGACCCATCGGCGACAAATGACATGTCGGCCAAGAAAGAATATTACCGTTGGGAGTGCACTTAATGCACAACGGTCAGAATTGTAACGTTAACATTTCTAGTCACCGACCCCTCAGTGCGACCGACCTACTGGTACATTACCGTTACTGCAACTGGTTGCTTTCACTATATAAATTAATCTTTATGCAACCAGTTGGTATCCTTCGTACGGATCAGTTGGACCCTTATCTTTATCAGTGAGCTTAACAAGGGCCAAAAAAAGGATCACTCTCTCTATTGTGTTTACGATAGGGGAATCAAATACAACCAATCAAATGGATTGAGTTGTGAGAGAGAGAGAGGAAGGATGAAAACTCATAAACAACCAATCTGAGGATTGAGTTTGAAAGTGAGAAGGAGATAACTATAAAGTAGGAAACCTTTGGTAAAACCAGTTTCCTTGACACCCTGTACTATAATTGCTAAACGACGGCTATAAAGGGGAGCATCGGCATACATGGGTGGGATCTCAAAGAAGCACACATCAGAAGGAAGAGCTTCAAAGGCAAATGCTTTTTGGTTTTAATTTTATTTAAAACCTTTGTTCCGAAGTGGATTAAGGAGAGGAACCCCAGAACCACAATAAAAAATTCTGGAGCAGGGTCTCCGGCACAGAAGTGGGTGGAACTCCCGACCAAATGGATATGTGGAATTCCTATTCGACAGTGGTTGGTGAAATTCTCAACCAATTGAGTGAGGTGGAATTCCTACTCTAATTGTGATGGTGTAAGTCCCCAATTAGTGGATTTTGGGGATAGCTCAAGGTTGAGCGAGTCTTAACAGTGGATGTAGGTTGGCAAACCGAACTACTTTAAATTGTCTTATGGTGTTTGATCTATGTGTGTTTGTATTTAGTATTTAAGTACTCTTCTTATCACACATCACTTTGCATATTGATTATCTCATATAGACATTGCGCATAAGCATCGATAATCAAAGTTTATGTAAAGGGTTATAATCTTAGTGTGATCACTTAATGAAATTATAACACTAAACAAATCTCTTGATAAACATTCCGCTGCACTTTAAATCAAGAAATTTGTAAATACCATGAAAAATGGGATTGACCTATTCACACAGCCCCCGCCCCCCTCTTTCTCTAGGACCAATCAAGATATTCTAGCACATTGAAAATGGAAATTTTCAAGACATAATAGAATCAACACCTACTAATGGAATGAAAGTACCACTAGTAGTTAACACAGAAACAAATGAGGAAGAGGGAGAGAGAAACGTTAACAAAGAAATATCATTGGACATGTGATGAGTGGCTCCTGAGCCAAAGACCCAGGTGGAGAGAGAAATACCTGAAGAAGCTGAAGGGGGTAAACTTATGGAGGAAGAAACAGTAGATAATGCATTAGGCTGAGGAGAAGATAGAAATTTCTACATCTGTTCTGCAAAGGTGGACAATGAAGGAGAGTTGAAGGCGATGCCTCATTTCCAGAAGGAACAACTGTGGTTGTTTGATGCTGCTTAGGTGGTACTTGTTGTTGCTGTCTTTTCTATAACACAGGGCATTGTGCAGTCCAGTGGCCCTTCTACTTACAGTAACTACAATCATCAATAGCAAATCTCCCTCCTTGGCGCTGTTGATTATGTGAATTAGAGGAAGACTTCGATGGCACTGTTAAAATAGTCTGACGAGGCATAGAGAGAAGGCCATTTCCTGCAGTAGACTTTAAGCGAACTTCTTCAACTAAAAGTTCATGAACCACTGCATCAACAGAGGGAAGAGGACTACGATGAAGAATATAGCCCTGAAGTGCTTCAAAATCACTACGAAGAGTTGTCAAATATTGAACAAGCCGTTCCTCTTCTCTGTAAGTGAAGTAAAGTTCAATGGAACTGAGGCTTGCAGGCTCTATAAGTGCAAGTTAGTCCCAAAAGGCAGTCATAACAGAGTAAAACTTTGAATGCTCATATCTCATTGTTTGACCATATGAATGTCATTCTCTATTTGGTAGCGCTAAACGAAATTAGATTGCTTATGGAACCTCTCTAAGTGATCCCAAATTTGCTTGGCGGTAGAAAATTTTGCAAGTTGCATACCGATTGAGATTCAATTGACTTATTGATCCAAGTGATGATTTTAGAATATAGTCCAACTAACCAATGATTGAGCATAATCAACTGCGTTGGTGGTCGTAGGAGAAACAATATCTCTAGAGACATAACCCACATGTTCTTTCCAGTCAAATTTTTTTCATCACATAGGCCCAATAAGTATAATTACTTTCATTCAACTTTATACTGATCGCCTGAAGGGAATCATCACGTTCACCAGCCATTTTATCAGATATTAAAGACCATGCACTGGCTAGTTGAAAGGAACATAATTGTTTTGTACTGTACCAAAATACTATACGGAACTGTAGCAAAATACCGTACAAAACTGCAAAATAATAATAATTGTGGGGGCACTGTAGCAATCATGTGTGGACTGTGGCAAGCACTATGCGACTGTAGCCAACCCTGTCGAATTGTAGCAAAACCCTGTGCAACTGTAGCAAAACACTGTGCGACTGTAACAAAATACTGTGACTGTAGCAGAAACAGGGATGAGCAATTAAGAAACAATGAAGATTCTACTTGTACAGGTTTGTGTTCGAGCAGCAAGGGCCTCAAGGGCGAATGGAGTTGCTGGCTGAGGATTGCAAAAGGTGGGTTTTGTTCTTAAAGAGAAACAAATCTCTCTCTCACTTCTATGGGCGAGATCAACCAAGCCGTCGATTAAAGGGTTGTTTTTCGTTGCTTCTGTGGGCGAAAGATGCATGAACAAATGCTGGAAACCACAGACAAAGCACGAACATATCTGATGCAAACAGTCTCGATCGATCAAAAGGGTTTTGTGAGCTACGGAAGATGCACGAAAAGATTGGGGAAACAACAAAGAAAGCACGAACTCTGACCCAAATAGTCATTCGAGACTACAAATAAGAGAAGGGCAAATCTGGACGAATAGATTTAGATCTGGTTTTGCGGAGGGAACGATTGATTTGCAGAGAAGATTGCCCACTTCAAAACGAATGAAAGAGATGCGGACGAACCTTGATCTGATACCATGAAACTTCTCTTATTCGATTAAATCTTATTGGAAATATAACAAGGACTATATATACAGAACATATAAGCCCTAATTAAAAAATGTCTAAACTACCCTTAACAAGATAATATAATTCATCTTAACAAGTTGGAACGAAAGATCCTTAGTTCATTGACCTTGGCCGTTCGTCTTGGAGTTCGGGAAGTAAATGGCAACCCAATGTACGTTTTTACGGCCAAACTCAAAAACCTAAAGAAAGCCATCTCTTGTTGGCATCGACCACAGCCAAACTACAAGCAGCAAATTGATGAAAGACGGGCGTTATTGGATGAAGCCCCAGCCTATTTTGACAGTAATCAATCCAGTCTTAACTTGCTTCACTTCATAAAGCCAAAGACTCTTTGCAGACTACCCTGAATTTTGAAATCAATCTTCTCCATCAAAGGTCCAGAATGCTAAAGATTAACTTCAAGATATGGCAGTAAATTCTTCTATAATGCAGTTAATTATAGAGAGCACCAAAACAAAATCAGGTTGATCAAACTTGAGGATGGTTCCTTCTCAGACAATCCTATTATCATCGAGGAACATTTTGTTAAGCACTTTGAAGACAAATTTGGTGGGATATCCGTGTTCCCCGGAGATGTTGACGGTTTCTTCTCTATCAGTAACCAGCTCCGCGAACTTGAGGCTGATTAGCTTATATCTCTTGTTGACAAGAAGGAAATTGAATCTGCTATGTTTAATGTGGACCCTAATAAGGCGCTGGGACCTGATGGGTTCAATTTAACTTTCTACAGAAGCTTTTGGGGGATTATTGGCAATGGCGTGGTTCATACCATCACTGACTTTTTCAAATCTGGAAAAATCCTTAACCAGATCAAAGCCTGCTTCATTATGCTGATCCCCAAGTGCACTGTTGTGGACTGCCTCGACATGTACAGGCCTATCTCTGTCTAATGAAGTCTACAAAATCATTACAAGAGTCATAGTCAATTGGATGAAACCTATCATGGGTAAAATCATCAGCCACCACCAAACTGCCTTCATACTTGGACAGGACATCTCAAGCAACACCTCCTCTGTCACGACCTCATGAAAGGTATCCACGTCGCAAAAGGGCTTCCTAAAGTGTGTTTAAAGATTGATCTTAAGAAAGCCTTTGACAATGTTAAGTGGGATTGTATGTTACATGTCCAAAAGCAAGCAAAGTTCCCGGACACTTAGATTAACGGGATAAAATGCTGCATTGTTTCTCCAAAATTCTCTGTCCTCATCAATGGTACTCCAAAAGGTTTCTTCTCTAGCCCCAAGGGCCTTAGGCAAGGGGACCCTTTCTCACCCTTCCTTTTCGCTATTGTGATGGAAAATTTCTCTTAATTCTTTAAACAAACTGGTGTCCGCTGGCGAAATTGGTTGTCCATTTGTTTCGGCTAACACATGGATTTCGCACTTGCTATTCGCTGACAACCTTATGATCTTCTTGGCTGCTGATATCTGTTCTGCCCTTGCTATGAAGGGGCTCCTCGAGAAATTCTTCATCTTCTCTGGTCTTGAATCTAATGCCTCTAAGAGTGAAGTGACTTTTTCCAAAACTGTAGTTCCAATAGCGAAATCTTGGGCATCCTCAGCACGGTTGAGGCAAGATTACCAATCACCTACCTTGGTCTACCACTTATCTCCTCGTGCCTCATGGTTAAAGATTGCGCCCCTATGTTGGAAAATATTAGAAGTAAAATCAATGGCTAGACTTAAAAAATCTTGTCTTTCGCTGGTAGGTTGAAGCTTCTTAGGTCCACTATTAATATTTTCCACATCTTTTGGGCAAACTCTTTCCTACTGCCTAAGACTTGCCTTGACGAAATTGATAAGATCATGAGATCTTTCTTGTGGAGTGGTGGCAACAATCAAAGAAAAATCCACATGGTTAATTGGTACAAAGTCTGTAAACCAATTTCGGACGGGGGTTGGGGTTGCGAAACCCACATCGTATTAACGAAGCTTGTATATGAAGCAGATTTGGGCTATTGTCCATGGTAAAGAAAGCCTTTGGTTACGCTGGATTCACTTGAAGTGCCTCCGTGACAACAGTTTTTGGAATATCAGCGTTACTAGAGCTGCCTCTCATGATTGGAGATCCATCCTCTGTATCCGTGATAAGGAAAAACAATAATCAACCATGGAAATTGGACCTTGCCTCCGCCTACCACTGAGCATCTGCTGGAAATTTGGAACATGATCTACTGCATCAAACTACCTTCATGTGACATTCCTAACCAGGTTATATGGATTCTTGCTAGATATGGTTCCTTCATTTTATCTTCCCTCTTTGCTGCTACTTCTAGCGAGCCCGAAGAGTGGGTTGGGCTAACTTGGTTCAGCGGTAACATCCCTCGTCATTCTATATTCAGATGATTCTACTTTAATGGTGGGTTGAAAACTAAAGCTTTCCTATGTGACCTGGGTATTATTAGTGATCCCACTTGCCCTCTATGCAACTCCCTCAACGAAACTAAGATGCACTTGCTTACTTGCAGCTTTGTTCAGACTGTCTGGAATTTGTTTTAATAAAAATTCTCTTGTAATTCCATTTGCATGATATTCTACTCTATGCTCTGCAGGTTATTTCTTCTGCTTCGTCCCGGTTGGAAGTTCTCGTTACTAAGTTAGTGGGAGCTGCACTCATTTGGCACTGTTGGAAGGAAAGAAACAAGAGAGCTTTCTGTCAGCAATTTTGTACTCCTCTCAGTGTCTGTATTGGTATCTGTGGGGATATCCGATCTAAGCTGGTTTTCCTCCTTAAAAATGACGACTTGCTGCGGCTATCTGAAAGTTTCGGGGCTTTGTGGGATCCTCCTCCACCAGATGTATCTGCTCTTCATAGACCTCCATCTCACCCGCCAGATCAGACTATGGATATCAAGAATTCCCTCTTGTTGAAGTATGTTTATGCTCAAATCAGAATTTTCTGGCTGCTGTGTATCTCAACTGCAATGGTAACGTGCTGCATCTTCTTGAAAAACCTATTGGTGATACTTGTATTGTCAGGGCCGGCTCTGGCTATAGGTGAAGTAGGCAGTCGCCTAGAGCCCTCAAATAAATAGGGCCCCCAAGTTCATAAGCTCCTTTATTATATCTTAAATAGTTTATAATGCATAATTGTTGTTGTCTAGTTCGGTTAGATGCTCCCTTTCCAAATGGGAGATCTGAGTTCAAATTGAGGTTGTGTATAATAATTATAATTATGTTTCCGAGTTTAATAATAATGATGAAAATAACAATAATTGGATTTCTTAAAAATTAAAATAATAATAGTAAAAATCATAATGATAATTATTATAATCCTCATTTTTATTGAGTTTTAAAAAATATGTATTATCTAAATAGAGCGGCATTCAAATCCCAGCTAATCTCATTTATAAATTTTAAGTTACTACCACTTGAAATCATTTGACTATTTTTAACTATTTCGAATTTAAAACACTCAAAATTGGAAATGTATATATTGATAATTTTTCTACACAATTTAAAATGTGGGTTTCTTAAAAAAATAAAATAATGACAGTAACAATCATAATAATAAATTATAATCCTCATTTTATTGAGTTTAATAATAATAATAATAAAAATAACAATAATTTTAATTAATAAAGAATCTTTTAATACGTATGTATCATCTAAATAGAGCGAAAGAGAAACCTATATTGAATTGATAATTTTGAATTAAAAATAATTTAAAGCTTTTAAAATTTGAAGAGATGAAAAAAACAAAAATTTATTCATTTGATCAATGTAGATTTTATTAGATGTAATATACAAGTATAAATCATTATAATTAAGATAATTTTAATTTTTAATTATTTTAAAAATCCAAAAAATTGAAAAATTAAAATAATAATATCTTCGTTTCAAATGAGAATTTGCATTAGTGTCGCACTCAAATATGATAAAAGATGCAGTACCAAAAAAAGTAAAAGAAACAATTGAATTGCTAAATTATATAAAAAGAATGAATTGTTGTTTTCCAAATGCATGAATTGCTTTTAGAATAATTTTGATGATACCAGTCACAGTTACCTCTGCAAAAATAAGTTTTTCAAAGTTAAAACTGATAAAATCTTATCTTCAGTCTACAATGTCACAAGAAAGATGGAATGGATTAGCTATATTATCTATTGAAAAATAAATGTTAAAAAAATTGAATATAGTAATTTAATTAGTAATTTTACATTCAATATCACAGAAGAATACATTTTAAATAACACTTTGTTATAAATTTGATTATGATATTTTATTTAGATGTTTCACACTTTGTAAAAAAAAAATGTATAATTTTATTTTTTATGAGTATATAAAAGGCCCATATTAAAAATTCGCCTAGGGCCCCTGAAATCTCAGGGCCTGCCCTACTTGTATACTCATGGGGGTCCAATTATCCCTTCAGATTCTTTTCCTTAAGAATATCTAGTTTCAGAGCATTATGGCTTACAAATCTGACCAGTTAAACTTCCTCCACCACAACAAGATTAGCTACCGCATTTGCACACATATAGTTGCTATCAAGTACATTCTGCAACGGCTGCAATGCCCCTTTCCTATGGTTTATCAGACTACTGAAGAACACTGTACGCTTTTCTCCTTCCCCACTGAAGACACCAGTGTTCCTACTTGTCCTACTGGATTTCTACACTTGCCATCTGGATCAGATGTTATAGTTGGTCGTGCTTGGGGCATATCTGTTGTTTTTTATTTTTCTGTTATGCCTGGTTTTTATCCTGGCCCAGTTTTTTGGCGATTGTTCCCTATTCCCTTTTTTTGTTAAATGGTTAATATATTAAGAAATGGAAAGGCACTAGAGGTGCAAATACAAAGAGAGGGAAAAAAAAAAAAAAAAACCCCACGGCAAAGAAAAGACACAAACCTGAAACAGCCAAACACTGGAAAAGAAAAAGCTAAGCTAATTCAATACACTCTTTCAAAGCACGGAGGATGTCGTTCGCAGAGATGTTCCTGAATTCTGCAAGAGGAGAAGCCCAAAAGGCGCACATGGAAAAAATTCTTCTCGAAACTGCTTCACTCGACTCAGCATGATCCTTCAAGATTCTATTGTTGTATTCCCACCATTAACTCCAAACTGTGGCGAAGAAGGAGAGATGCCATAAAGAGGAGCATTTTGTGGAGACCAAGGAGATGTTCCAAGCATAAGATAGTTCAGCCACTGAAAAAGTCATAACCCAAAGCACGCCAAACTTATCCAGCACAGAGTTCCAAACTGCAGAAGAAAAATGGGAATGGAGAAAAAGGTGGTTGTCTCTCAGAAGCCCGAAGGCAGAGAGAGCAAGCACTGACAATGATTTTGCCTCTATTGCACGAGTTGTCTTGAGTCAAAATTTTCCCCAGCCCAGCTGTCCATAAGAAGCAGATGACCCTAGGAGGAGCTTTGGAGGCCCAAATATTTGGGTTGACAGCAACAGGCTGAGCCTCTCGATTGTTGCCAATGAAGAAAGACTTGACAGAAAAATAACCACTCGTGTCGTACACCCAAAGGAGACTGTCTGCAGTAGAGCTTCGAATCCGGTAAAAGGAAATCAAGTGGAGAAGCTCAGAAATCTCATGAAACTCTGGGTCCGAAAGATTGCTCTGGATGTGGAGATCCCAAACGGTTTGGCCATTCTGGATGGAGTAGAAATCAGACATGGTCCCTCTCAACAAATGTGAGAGACGATAAATTGATGGAAACTGTACAGCTAAAGTAGTGTTGTTACACCAAGGATCAGTCCAAAACTTAACCCTATTGCCATGCCCACCTTAAATCTGATTCCGTCTTTAAATTTATCAACATAGCTAGCAATAGCTCTCCACATACCAAAAGCTCTGCTTGGGGAAGGATGAACGTCCCAACCCAGATTAACCACATCATATTTTTGGATAAAGATGGTCTTCCAAGGAAAATCACCCTTAGTCCCAAGCCGCCAAAGCCACTTAGACTGCAAAGCGACATTAACCTCCTTAATAGGCCGCACTCCAAGACCCCCCGCACTAATGGGAAGACAAACTTGCCCCCACTTCACTAAATGGTATTTTCTTCTATCCTCTTGATCACCCCAAAGGAAGTTCCTCATGATTTTCTCCAACGACTTGATAACTTTACTTGGACATCTGAAGGCGGATAGGAAATAGATAGGGAGAGCCGCAATAACTGCCTTGAGGAGAGTGACCCTGCCACCAAAAGACAAATATTTTCCTTTCCACGATGCAAGACGCTTACTGAATTTGTGAATGATGGACTCCCATAGAGACAAGCCCGGAGATCCAATGCAAAGAGGAAGTCCCAGATAAGTGGAAGGAAGAATAGATGAAGCACAACCCAAAATCGCTGAAAAAGAACCGAGCTCATTATCAGTCAAATTGATTCCAAAGGTTTCACTTTTTTTTATAGTTGATACGGAGGGAGGATGACAATTCAAACCATCTGAGCAGAGAGCGGAGGTTCATAGCGGACTCCTCATTAGCTTCACAAAAAATAATAGTATCATCCAAAATCTGTAAGTGATTAATTTGAAGCAATGAAGAACCAGTTCTAAAGCCATGAATCAGGGAGAAGTCAGCCGCTTTGGAAAGCAGAAGGCTAAGAGTCTTGATAACCATGATGAAAAGGGTAGGAGAGAGAGGGTCACCTTGACGTATTCCCCTGGAGCTTTTGAAAAAACCTTTAGAAGATCCGTTGTTGAGGATAGAGAAGTGGGCAGAAGACATGCACTCATGAATCCATAAGCACCACCTTTGACTGAAGCCCATGTTTGAAAGAACAAAATGAAGGAAGTGCCAATCCATCGTATCATACATTTTTTCCAAGTCAAGTTTGCAAATAATTCCTTTTTGTCGAGACTTGTGCTGGGAGTCAATACACTCATGCGCAGTAATGACCGCGTCCATAATTTGCCGGCCCTCAACAGCAGTAGACTGGTAAGGAGATATAAGCTTGTGAAGGAAGTGCTTTAATCTGTTGGCAATAATCTTGGACAAAATCTTGTACGGGCTACCAAGAAGACTGACTGGCCAGAAGTCAGAAAAAGATGAAGCACCATCTTTCTTAGGCACCAAAACGAGAAATGTTGCCCCAATTTCCTTGGAATTTGTCCTCTTTGGTGGAATTCCTCAATGAAACAATGAGGTCATTTTTCACGATGTCCCAAAAGATCTTAAAGAAAGCAATGGGAAAACCGTCGGGCCCAGGAGCCTTATCCTCACCCAGGTCCTAAACAGTATTCCGTATTTCATCCATAGAGAAAGGACGCTCTTAAGAGGACGCCTCTGAAGGACAGATGGACTTAAAAGGAAGCCCAAAAATCGGCAATTTGTCAAACGGATTCTCATAATACAATTGTTTGAAGTGATTGAGAATGGTGGCAATGATCTCCTCCTTATCCGTCACATTCGAACCATCAACTGAAAGGGTTCTGATTCTATTAATTCTCCTGTGAACAGAAGCCATGGCATGGAAAAACTGGTTATTTTTATCCCCTTCCTTGATCCACTTTTCCCTTGACCTCTGTCGCCACTTGATCTCCTCTTGAATGCTTTTAGAGCGACACTGATCCTGAAGATTGTGTCGAAGAATCAAGTCATCCTCAGAAATGGACCATCCTGCTCAGTAAGGTCAATAAGCTCAATGCCATTAAGAAGAGAAGAAAGAGATTCCGAAAAGGACCCAAAGGTTGATACACTCCAACTATTCAGCTTGGACTTCAACAATTTAAATTTGCGATGAAGGATGAAGGATCTGTTGTCGGAGGGAGTGAATTCATCCCACCAATTTGCAATGAGATCCCTAAAGTCGATTTCCTTAGTCCAACAAAGGTCAAACTTGAAGGGAAAAGGGCCCCAATACTCATCAAAAGAGTTAAGAATCAAAAGCCAATGATCAGAGATGGGACGAGGGAAGGCAGAGTGGTGCGAGTTCGGGAACAAATCCATCCACTCAGGCGAAACCAAGAACCTGTCAATCCGAGAGAGAATAGGCCTCTCTTTCCTATTGGACCAAGTAAATTCTGCACCAGAAATTGGTAAGTCCACGAGGCCAAGGGAGGAGATGTAATCTGAGAATCGGCTCATAATGGGTGTGAGTCCAGTCATCCCAGTCTCTCATGGGGAAATTTTGATGAGATTGAAATCCCCACAAATACACCAATGATTGCTCCACCGACCATTGAGAGAATCAATCTCGTTAAGAAACCCAATCTTTCTAGCGTCATCACAAGGCCCATAGACACAGGTTCAAGTCCAAGTCAATCCAGAAACACGATCTTGAAATAGAACTGAAAGAGAGAACTCACCAATGAAGGAGTCCAGCATGGTGAAGATACTAGAATCCCAACAAATGATGATGCCTCCAGAAGACCCAACAGAAGGTTTAGCAACCCACTGAAAACGACTGCCACCGCCACAAGACGGATGATTGAATCTGACAGTTCTTCCAATTTAGATTCTTGAAAACAAATTTAATAGACATGATGAAGTTTTTTAGCGTAGCTCGCTTCCTTGGATCTCCAAGACCCCCTAACATTCCAAGAAAGGATCTTCATGGGGAAATTGAAAAGGGTAACCCGATTGGTGGTGGCTTCATCTGACACATCACCTAACGAAACCTTTTTCCAACGATTGTAGTTGACAGAGGAACTTAGACGGTGAAGTTCTCTAGCAATCCTATCTTTTTTGTTGGAGCTTTGGGGGGGGGATGATTCTTGAAAGTGGTAAGAAACGAAAGAAGTTTATCTTCCTGTCCATCCAATATGAGACCAAGAGTCCTGCCAAACAATAACATTCGATTGTTGATCCAATCAGGTGAAAGTTGATCCCGCTGATCTCCCATGGCAGTAGGGATTCTTACATTGCACTGCTGGATATCCGCTTCTAAATTTCTTTTCAAACTGGTCTCATATTGCTTCTGATGGTCATTCAAAAAGGAGAGTTGAGCTTGGGAGGGAGAATCATCCTCATCGAGACAACACTTGCTGGGAGGATCATGTTGAGCCCGCTCCTTAGAGCCCAAAATATGAGTCTCCAAAGGGACTATCTCGGGCAGTAACAAAGCTCTGACAATCAAAGAGAGTCCGTCTGAAATAGGCGACACAGCAGCAGGTCCCAACGATTGATGTCGAGACTTTCTCAAGGTTGGCGAATACTGGAGGGTTTACGAAGAAGGAAAAGGAAAAGCTGGCCGTAGTGGGGATAGAGGTGGATAAAGATTGGAGGAAGGTTGGATGAGATGGACTGAGGGAGAATCCAGCAACGAAACAACTGGGTTGGCGGTGGAAGAAAAAACAGGGTTAGGGGAGGAAGCGACGATAGGCGAAGGGAACGGATTTGGGTAAGAGGGATGGGCATGGGTCAATAAGGGTTGGGCAAGATCCATTGGGTTGGAGGGTTGGGACTAGGACTAGGACTGGGAAAAGATCGGATGGACTGGGGTCGAAGAGACAAAGGTCTGAGGCTGGGACTGGCAAATGGCGTTTTGGGCCAGCGGCTGATCTTGATTGCTCGAGCCCTAAAAAACTAAAGCAGGCCCACGTCCAGAAAAGGGACCCGACCCACTCCCACGGGCACAAGCAGAGAAAGTTTGGCTAGAAGAGGGGTAAAATGGATTAGGGTTATCAGTTATAATGGGTTCTCCACTAATACCTTATATAGGTGGGGCAACAGAGTTGGTCACAGCATGAGCACGCTTTGAGCAGGAGATTCGTTGAGGGTTTAGCTGATGCAAAGGCAAGTCAGAAGGTAGGTGCGAGGAGGCGTGTTCCAGTGGAGAATTTAGCGAGGAGGCGTGCTCGAGATGAGAAAAAGGAGGGAAAACCTGCTCAACAGTGATTGGCCCAGAGGACAGTAACTGCACAAAGGATTGGCTGCCAGGATTATTCCACGTAGTAAGAGGAAAGGAGAAACTTTGACCATCAACAGCAATCAGATTCGTCACCAGAAGTAGTGGAGACGACATTGGAGGTCGTCGAAGCATTTAGAGGGGCGATCCACCTTCAATCTCAACTCCCAGCTCCATCCAGCAATCTCCCACTTTGAGAGGGATCCTTTTGATCTGTTCAATAGTTGGTGACCAAGAGACTTGGTACCGTGCACACGGAAATCACTACCAGTCAGAGTGCAAGGGTTGACTTCAATAACTTTACCGAAAAACTCTCCAATAGCCCGGATGGCTTTCGGAAACCAAGCACGGAGAGGTAGGCCCGTGATCCGAACCCAACAGCTCTTTATGTCCCGATTTGCAGACCAAAAACACAGGTTGGAAAAAGGAGCATCATGTAAGATAAGTAGCTCTTGAAGTAATCTGGCTGCTTCTTCAACCACTTCAAAGGAAAGAAGGACAAGTTGGGAATCAATCTTGCTCACAGATACTTTGCCAAGGCATCCCCAATCTTCAATCCAGGACTGAATTATTGAGGGGGTCACACCAGAAGAAGGACAAGAGGCAATCAGGCATCGTTTTAAAACCTCAGTTTTTTTACTGACATCACTGCTACTGAGGATGTCGATTTTCCTTTATCAGATATCACGGTCCAGACTAAACCAGCCACAACCTGGGCGGTAGAAGGTTGCCCGGAACAGAGGGAGGGGTGCACTGAGGAGGAGGAGGCAAAAGAGGTTGAGAATTCGTGGACAGCCCCCTGGGTGGTTTCGCCAACTGAACAACCAACTTCTTCCCTTTGTAAAGCCTGCCATTGATGTCAATGATCCCTCTCAAAGCTTCCACTTCAGAGATGAATCGAATGAAAGCAAAGCCACGGTTGGCTTTTGAAGCTTTGGCCAGAGGTATGAAATTGTCCACAATATTTTCGGATTTGCTAAACAGGGAAAAAATATCTAGCTTAGAAAGTTGTTCAGGGATGTTGGAAATGAACAGAGAGAAGAACGTTTTCCTCCTTTCCTTCCAACTAATCTGAGAGGAGGAAGAAGGATTGGTGGGAGTGTGTCTCAGAGGGAATTTAAGAGGAGAAAGGGGAAGAGTGTGGGTCGAAGGATGGAGATCTGGAGGAGTTGGATGAGGGAGAAGGGTAGAAGGGGAGGGTGAGTTGGATGAGGGAGAAGGGTAGAAAGGGAGGGTAGAGAGGAGCCCATTTCACATGTTTGCCTTCTAATTTCGAGGTCATGTTTGTAATACTTCTGTGCTCCATTTGGTGGTGGTTGGGGGGGGGCGGGGGGGGGGGGGGGGGGGGGGGGGGGGGGGGGGGGGAGGAGGGGGGGAGACAACCTTTCTTCTTGAATAATACAAACCTACAAACCTTTATTCAAAAAAAAAAACAAAAAACTAAATATCCAAAATGACAAGGATAAGTTAATTTTCATAATTATTATGGTCAGCTTTCTTAAATTTTGAATTGTCTTTTAAGTTTATACTATTAGAATTAAATAATTTGCAATTTTCTAAAAGCTACCTTGATGTATTTCTATGTGACTCCTAGAAGTATGTACCTTGGGGAGTGAAAAGTCTCAATGGAATTGTTGATTTGTATTTTCCTAGAGCATGTACCTAGGTCAATGAAAAAGTGTTGCCTAGATAGTTTTAGTGTTGGTTCATTTCTAGATAAAAGTTATTGAGGTATGTTTATAGCTAGTTCATGTTGAAGCCTATATATAAAGGTGTTTGTAATCAAGTTTTCATTCATAAATTTACAAAGAAAAGTTTACCCATTCTTGAGAATATTGTAACACGCCGCCCTTTTCACTCTAATTTTCAGAGTTTTTTTTTTTAAATATAATATCATGTGATCGGGGCGGAGTGTCACGACGCGAGTTAAGTT
Source organism: Chimonanthus praecox (assembly GCA_022113865.1). Taxonomy (NCBI): domain Eukaryota; kingdom Viridiplantae; phylum Streptophyta; class Magnoliopsida; order Laurales; family Calycanthaceae; genus Chimonanthus; species Chimonanthus praecox. The sequence continues at coordinate 46,738,958 of CM039088.1, read as the reverse complement.
CGGATCTCTAAATCCGACCCTTAACTGGCCAAGCCCATGTGCGTATGAACTAAGTCCATAAAACTGATCCGCACATGGTATATATATAACTTGCGGAATTATCTTAGACTAAATCTAACTGAGGTTATAATAGAACCTATGACTAATCCAATTTTCCATTCTTAGATAGCAAAGTACATAACTTATTTTCCAAAATTACTAATCAATCTTAACTAATAAATTCAACTCAACTAAACCCATCATTCATTTCAACTCAAACCAAACTCAAGCAATTAATATACTTAAATTAACTAAGCTTGAACTCAATCCATGGTTAATCATGCCATTCACGACCCATTGGGTCCCATCTAGCCATTTTGACCCATTTATCAAAATTTGACCCAAATATGATTCTTGACCCGTTTAAATTCATCTTATCCATTTATTTGTTTTGTAAACAAACTACCATCCTTTGGGTCTTGATTGAGCCATTGACCCATTTAAATTCAAATCAATTTTATCACAATGGCAATTCCGTAAATATGAATAATTTCATATAAAATGATAACTTTGAAATTCCAGGGTGTTACAATACAATACTCTTTTTATAATTTTCGTCCTGAAAATCGAACGAAGTAGGATTTCAAAGTAAATCATACAAACAATTCAGGGTTAGATGTTCTCATCTCCGACTCCAATTCCCAAGTGGCTTCCTCAACACCATGTCGATCCCATACCACCTTGACACTGAATCGCTCGGTTACGCAACACCCTTTGCTCACTCTCCAATATTCTGACCGGCTTCTCGACATAAGTGACGTCGCTTTGCACATCTATATCTTGCACATTCAAAACATGAGACGGATCAGGGTTGTACTTCCTCAGCATCGACACATGGAATACATCATGTAGAGACGCCAATTGCGAAGGAAGTGCCAACTGATAGGCTACATCTCCCATCCTTCTGATAATTGAAAACGGTCCCACATATCTGGCGACAATTTTCCTTTCTTCCCAAATCTCATGTGCCCTTTTCGTGGCGAGACCTTCAAGAATACCATGTCTCCTACTTCAAATTCGAGAAACCTCCTCCTTTTATCAGCATAGCTCTTTTGCCGACTCTGTGCGGTCAACAAATGTTGACGTATCAACTGGATCTGTGCAGTAGTTTCTGCAACCAACTTGGGTCCTATCAGTGCAGGTTCGCCGACCTCGGTCCAGCACACTGGTGACCTGCATGGTCTACCATACAAAGTTTCGAATGGTGCCATCTGGAGGCTTGCTTGGTAGCTATTGTTATAAGAAAACTCCACCAATGGCAAATGATCCTCCCATCCACATTTGAAGTCTAGCATGCACGCCCTCAACATGTCCTCCAACGTTTGTTGTTCTTTCCGATTGTCCATCGGTCTGTGGATGGAATGCTGTGCTAATAAGTAGATCGGTTCCCATGGCCGACTGCATGCTCTGCCATACCCTGCCGGTAAATCGGCCATCTCTATCAGACACTATAGTCTGTGGGATTCTATGTAATCTGATGATGTCTTTGATATATCTCCGACCCAATGTCTCTGATGAATCCGTCATCTTGATAGGAATAAAATGCGCGGACTTGGTCAGTCGGTCTACCACAACCCATATAGCGTCATTGCCCTTCGAGGACCTCGGCAACCCCGTCACAAAGTCCATGGAAATGTGCTCCCATTTCCACTCCGGCACTGCTAAGGGTTTGAGTAACCGTGTGGTGGCTGATGTTCCGTCTTAACCTGCTGACAAGTTAAACAATGAGCCACGTACTCTGCAACATCCTTCTTGAGTCCATGCCACCAATAATGTCTTTTTAAGTCATGATACATTTTTGTGCTACCCGGATGAATGGAAAGCTTGCTCTGATGTGCCTCTATCAGTAATTCTTTTCTGCAGCTTCTTGGCACATAAATTCTACCCCGGAACATAAGACCCTGTCCTGGTCGTAATTCCCAATCCGGTACAACCTCGCCAATAGACATCTTGGCCCATGTCTCTGCCATTTCCGGATCTGTTCGCTGCTCCTGTTCAATCTTTGAACCATGTTGGATCGTATGATCAAATTGTACATACTCCCATGGTTTGTGATGTATAGATTAAACTCACGAAATGGAATTCAACATCTCCATTCAGTCCTGATGCACATGCATGGATGCATGAGACATGCGGCTGAGAGCATCCGCCACTTTGTTGGCCTTTCCCGGATGATATCGGAGCGCAAATTCATAGTCCGCCAGATATTCCATCCATCTGCGCTGCCTCAGGTTGAGCTCTTTCTGATCAAATAAATACTTCAAGCTCTTGTGATCTGAAAATACTTCAAACTTCTCACCATATAGATAGTGTCTCCAGCTTTTGAGAGCGAAGACCACCGCAGCTAATTCCAGATCATGTGTGGGGTAGAGACGTTCATGTATCTTTAGTTGTCTTGAACCATATGCCACCACCCGATCACGTTGCATGAGTGAACATCCCAACCCCTCTCCTGATGCATCACATTGTACTTCATAACCTTTGCCTCTTTCCGGCAAAACTAAAATAGGAGCAGTTGTAAGTCTCTCTTTCAGCTCCTCAAATCTCTGATTGCACAACTCTGACCATTCATATTTGACTCCTTTCTGCGTGAGTCGAGTCAATGGAGATGCTATTTTAGAGAAATCCATGATGAACTTCCTATAATATCCAGCAAAACCCAGAAAGCTACGGATTTCAGTGACATTCTTTGGTGCTTTCAACTCACTTACTGCTGCCACCTTAGCCGGATCAACGGCTATACCATCTGCTGTTATAACATGCCCTAAGAATTTGACCTCAGGTAGCCAAAATTCGCATTTGTTTGCTTTGGCATACAACTGGTTCTATCTCAAGGTGTTCAATACTATTCGAAGATGCTCAGCATGATCCTCCTGACTCTTGGAATAGATCAGGATATCGTCAATGAACACTATAACAAACCGATCCAGATATGGACGGAATATTCTGTTCATTAAGTCCATGAACACAGCCGGTGCGTTGGTAAACCCAAATGGCATGACTACAAATTCAAATAGTCCATACCGTGTTCTGAAAGCTGTCTTCTCGATATCTTCCTCCCTAACCCGGATTTGATGATAACCGGACATCAGGTCAATCTTGGAAAAATGACTGGATCCCCTCAACTGATCGACTAAATCATCGATCCTGGGTAGAGGATACTTGTTCCGGACAGTTAGCTGATTCAACTTCCGGTAGTCCACACACATTCTGAGTGAACCATCCTTCTTTTTCACGAACAACACTGGAGCTCCCCATGACGATGTGCTCTTCCGAATGCAACCCAGTCTGAGTAATTCATCAAGCTGCTTCTTCAACTCGGACATTTCTGCTGGTGCCATCCGATAATGGGGTAGAGACACTGGTGAGGTACCAGGATATAGCTTGATCTCAAAATTGAGCTCCCTCATAGGCGGTATACCAGGAAGTTCTTTTGGAAAGACATCAACAAATTCTTTCACAATTGCTGGAAGTTCAGTGACTGGTGCTTTGTTGATGACAATATTGTTCAACACCAAATGATGCAACCCTTCCTGCAGTCTGCTTTGCTTGTCGGCACGAACTATATACTGCTTTCCCGGGTGACCAAAATGTCACTCTTCGGCGATAACAATCAATATTGGCTTCATAACCAGCCAACCAGTCCATGCCAAATATAATATCGTACTCAGTCATGTCGAGTGCCAGATAATTGAACTCAAATCTGAGTCCAGCGAGTTCTGTATTTATGGCCGTGCATATGAGTCCCAAAGACGTGTCTCCGACAGGGGATACTACTGTGAGTGTGGTGGACAGCTTTTGAACTAGTGTTCCAGTAGCAGTTATAAAGGATGCAGATATAAAAGAGTGCGATGCTCCATAATCAAACAATGCATAAGCATAAGAACTATTGACAACGGCCATACCTTGAATCACAGAATGATCCACATCCTCAGGAGGTTCCAGAGCAAATAGTCGTCCAGATCCGGTAGGATTAGGCGCCCGTCCCGCCTGATTATAAGTCCTGCCTCCTCGGGAGTTAGCTGGCCTAGCTGGTGGACGGAAAGATCCTCTGGAATATGAGAGCCTATTAAGCTTTGGACAGTCTCTCTTGAAGTGACCCCGCTGATTACAGTGGAAACAGTTGTTCACCCCTCTGAATGACTGGGTGACTGATGCAGATGGGGAGGGCTGGTTGGGACGAAAGCTCCCCGCGGACCCAGTAGATGGTGAGGGTCTACTGAAGTTAGGACGGAACCTCTTGTTGGGCTGAAACCCACCCCTCCCACTTGGAGCTCGACGATTGTCAAACCGTACTATTGCATTCAACTCATGTTCTGCTATTGTGGCCTTACTGACCACCTCAACCAATGTGGTGCACTTAAATATGGTCCCTTTGGCCCTGATGTTTGGCCGTAGACCCCTCTCAAACTTTCTTGCCTTGAGAAGTTCTGTGTCCACCATATAGAATGCATAAATGGATAAACTGAGAAATTCACGGTGATACTCTGCCACCGTCATAGAGCCCTGTACCAAGGACAGAAAAAGTTCCGTCTGTCGCTCTTTCTCCTCCTCCGGAAAGTAGTGTTCCAGAAAGGTTGCTGAAAACTCATTCCATGTCATGGCCGTCCTCTCCCTAACTGGTATGAGTGCCCTCTGCTTCTCCACAACCTCCCACCATTTACCGGCATCTTCTATCAATTGTGAAGTAGCCAGTAGAATCCTGTCAGCATGACTCAAGATCTTAAGTAATTTTAAGATCTGAGTGATCTTCTTCAGCCAATGCTCGGCTCCGACAGCCCCTTCTTTCCCTTTGAAGTAGGGAGGACGCTGTTGTTGAAATTCTCGTGCCATACTCCGGTCACTAGCATCCCTGGAACTTTCACTCCCATTCATATGTTGCTGGAGTACAGAGGTTACCACTGTTTGGACTAAGCCCTGAAGCTCAGGCGGCACATGTGGTATATGTACACCACTGTTCCCTTCTCCATCCTTCCGTGATGCATTCTCACTCCCCTTTTCTTCCCTCCAAGAGTGCTGTGATTCTTCCCCATTGTGAGACTTTTCATGAACAGCTTGCTCCTCATCAGGTTGGGTTACTTCTTTCTCATGTATAGACGGCTCTTTCTCATGCACAGATTTTTCGTGTTGTGATAACACTTTCTCATGTTGCGTGATTTGCAACACCTTTTCCTTCCCTTTCTGGTTCTGAGGGATCCTTTTCTTTGGAGACATTTCCCTAAGTCATAAAAACATCATTGACTTAGTTTCCTCGTACAGTTTGTATTTTTCACAATTTTGGGGAGATTTCCGAATAAGCAAACTTGGTTTTCTATTTGTTTTTTGAGGGGAGAGTCTCTAAATTCCCTATGTTTGTTTTTCTCAATTGGGGAGTATTGGGGGATGTATATCCTATTTTTCTACGTTTGACAAATCAATTATAATAATGTACTTTTGCTATCTTTCACAATTGTTCTCAGATTGATTTGTTCAGTCTGAGTCCACGAAGTAAATTAATCCGGCCCCCAGTCAGCGGACTCCGAAGAGTCGGTCAGTTGGGATTCTTATCCGTCAGTGAGACATGAAACCGTCTTAATCTTACTTCGGAAGATTCAACTTCCCGTTTCGCTCTGATACCAACTGTCTTATCAATTTACAAGAATTATTCTTCATAGAGATTGAATTGTCCTGATTACATTTTGCTGCGCCAACAAATTTGGCATCAAGAGCCTTACACATATACCTTTATTCCATGTCCAACAATCAAAGTACAAGTACTTTCAACCATGCACAAACTCTAGTTCAATCTTTGATGGAGAAAACTATGATTTTTGGAGCCTACAAATAAACACTCTTTTTATCTCTCAAGATCTTTGGGAGCTAGTTCAAGATGGCTATGATGAACCATTGGAATCACTGACAACTAGTGCGACATGGACTCAGGCAAAGCAAAAAGAGTACAAGGAAAACAAAAAGAAAGATGCTAAGGCACTTCTCTTCATCCAACAAGGGGTAAACAAATCTATTTTTTCCAAGAATTTTAACCTCCAAAAAGTCAAAAGATGCTTGAAGAATGAATTTCAAGGTTCAAAGAAAATCATCTCCATAACCTCCAACCTTTATGGAGAGAATTTGACAATTTGCTCATGAAAGAAAGTGAATCAATTCAAGTTTTTTTTCTCAAGAGTTTCCAGCATTATAAATCAAATTAGAAGCTTTGGAGATATTATTGAAGACAAGAAAATTAATGTAAAACTTTTGAGAAGCTTACCGGTAAAATTTGAACATGTTGTTGCTGCTATCTAAGAATCCAAAGATTTTTCTTAACTATCATTGCATGAACTAATGGGTTCTCTTGAAGCACATGAAAAAAGAATGAGTAGATTTACAGAATAACCAGTTGAGCAAGCATTTCAATCAAACATGCAAGTGAAAGATAGAAAAGATGAAGTGTCAGAAAGAGAAGCTCAAAGTAGAGGTTCATTTCGAGGAAAGAAATTTTTGAAATGTGGAGGAAGCTCCAACCGTGGACATGGAAGAGGAAATTGTTTTAATAACCAAAGGTATGAAAGAAATTCTACTCCCAATCTCCAATGCAATGTTTGCAAACAGTTTGGCCATGCAAGTGGGAATTGGAGATTCTGATGTATTAGATGCAAGACATTAAATCATATGGAAAAAGATTGTTGTTCTGACAAAAGAATGAAACCAATTACACTGAGAAAAATGACTCTCCAGACTAACTACTTTATTCTTGCTACAGTACACAACAAGAATCTCATGACATTTGTTACTTGGATAGTGGTTGTTGTAACCATATGACTGAAAATAGAAATTGCTTTGTGAGCTTGGATGAGAAAGTATTTTCTCAAGTCAAATTTGGAGATGGAAAGTTACAAAATGTTGAAGGAAAATGAGTATTTTTTGTAAAAACAAAAAAAATGACAAAATAAACTCATTCATGATGTTCTTTATGTCGCTCAAGATTTGCTAAGTGTTGGGCAACTTATTCAAAAGGGCTATGCAGTGAATTTTGATGAAGATACATGCACAATTTTAGACAAAAGAAATTAGAAAAATTGGTGGCTTCAGTGAAAATGTCATCAAACAAAGTATTTCCTCTAATCATGCCACCAAATCAAAATTGTGCTCTGAAAGTTGATGATATTGATGAAACTGTGCTATGGCACCTAAGGTATGGTCATTTGAATCGTAGATCCCTTCAATTTCTCAAAAAGAAAAACATGGTGTTTGGCTTTCTTTTCTTGAAGACAAAAACCAAGTATGTGAAGGGTGTATCTATGGGAAGTTTCATAGACTCCCATTTGCTAAGACATCATGAAGAGCTAAAAGACCACTCAAATTGGTTCATGTCGACATGTGGACCAACTCGAACATCATCATTCAACAAGAAAAAATATTTTCTCTTATTTGTTGATGACTTTAGCCGAATGATGTGGGTGTATTTTCTTGAACAAAAGTCGGAAGCATTTTTTACATTTGTACAATTCAAATATTTTGTAGAAAAACAAAGTGGCCATCAATTGAAAGTATTCAGAACAGATCGTGGAGGCGAATTCACTTCTACATAATTCCAAAATTTTTGTATGGAGAATGAAATCAAAAGGGAGTTAACCGTAAGATATACTCCACAACAAAATGGTGTTGCAGAACGGAAGAATCGAACAATTGTGGAGATGGAACGAAGCATGCTCAAAGGAAAAGGTCTTCCAAATAAATTTTGGGTTGAAGCTATTAGCATTGCCGTCTACATTCTTAGTAGAGCTCCAACAAAAGCAGTGTTGAACAAGACTCCATTTGAAGCATGGCACAATAAAAAACTCGAGGTAAAGCTCCTAAAGTTTTTGGATGCATTGCATATGGCCATATCCCTTCACAACATAGAGAAAAATTTGATGAAAAAGGAGATAAGTAAATTTTTATTGGATATAGTGCAGAATCCAAAGGTTACAGGTTGCTCAATCCAAAGACCAATGATTTGGTTCTTTCGAGAGATGTGATTTTTGATGAGTTGAAAGCTTGGGAGTGGGACAATGGTAATAACAATGAAGCACCACAAATTCTTAAAGAACATGTAAGACGTGAAGATTCAAGCACTCCACTATCAAGTCCACAAGGTTCAAGAAGTAGTCAAAGCTCTTCAGAATTAAGTCCACCAAGGAAGGTACAATCATCGCAAGACATTTATGATTCATGTGATGTTGCTTTTATTGCTTATGAGCCTGAAAATTTTGAAGAGGATGCAAAAGATGAAAATGGATTGGAGCCATGAATGAAGAAATGAATGTATCATAAAAAACAACACATGGAATCTTGTTGATCGACCCCATGGGAAAGATAATGTTGGATTGAAATAGGTTTATAAAACCAAATTTAATGAAGATGGCTCAATCCAAAAGCAAAAATTTGGTTGCAAATGGGTATTCTCAAAAGCCCGGAATAGACTACAATGAAGAATTTCCTCCAGTTGCTAGAATGGAGACAAATCTAGTAATATTAGCCATTGCAGCACAGTTGAAGATGAAATTTCATCAATTGGCTGTAAAATTTGCTTTCTTGAATGCAAAGCTCAAAGAAGAGGTATATGTTGAACAACCTTAAGGGTATGTTATGAAAGGAAAATAAGATAAAGTCTATCGATTTTGGAAAGCATTATATGGGCTAAAATAAGCACCCACGTGCTTGGAATACCAAGATTGATCGATATTTCCAAAAGAATGGTTTTATGAGAAGCCCAAGTGAGCTATCACTTTATGTGAAGAAAGAAGGTGTCCATGATTTTCTTATTGTTTGCTTATATGTTGATGACTTGATTTATGCAAGCACAAAATCAAACATGGCTGAAGATTTCAAGAAATCAATGATGAAAGAATATGAAATGACAAATTTGGGCCTTATGAGATACTTTCTTGGAATACAAGTTAAACAATCTCAAAACAGTATTTTTCTTTGTCAAGAGATATGCAGAAGATCTTTTGAAGAAGTTTTCCATGACTAATTTTAAGCCAGTTGCAACACCCATGGCGGTGAATGAAAAATTCTCAATGAATGATGGTGCTGAAAAAGTAGATGTTTCACTTTATCGAAGCCTTGTTGGCTCACTCATTATCTCACAAATACAAAGCCTAATATTGTCTATGTAAGAGTGATTTCCAGATTTATGAGTGATCATAGCAAGCTTCATTATGAAGTAGTAAAAATAATTCTCAAGTACATCAAAGGCACCAAGAATTTTGGGCTCATGTATGCAAAGGAAGATGATGATAGCCTAATTGGTTGTACTAACAGTGATTGGGCTGGATCAATTGATGACAGGAAAAAGTATTTCTGGGTACATTTTCTATCTTGGCACAAAGGAATTACATGGTCTTCAAAGAAGCAAAGCACATTAGTATTGTCATCTACATAAGCGGAGTATGTTTCAGCAACAAGTGCAGCATGTGAAAAATTTGGCTAAGGAAGGTTCTAACTTATTTACATCAAAAGCAAAAGTCACCGACAACAATTTTTTGTGACAACATGTCCGCATTTGCTACGAAAAAAAATCTAGTGTTTCACAGCATGTCAAAGCACATTGAACTTCGACATCACTTCATCAGAGAACTTGTTGAAATCAACATGATTGAGTTGAAATTTTGCAGAACTGATGATCAGGTTGCAAATATCTTCACCAAGCCAGTTCCAACAGAAAAGTTCAACTATTTACAGAGTTGCATGAAAATTACAAATTAAGAGGGAGTATTATAATTAAATAATTTGCAATTTTCTAAGAGGTACCTTGATGTATTTCTATGCGACTCCTATATCTATGTACCTTAGGGAGTGAAAAGTCTCATTGTAATTTTTTTTTTTTTGTATTTTCCTAGAGCATGTACCTAGGTTAATGAAAGTGTTGCCTAGATAGTTGTTGTGTTGGTTCATTTCTAGAGAAAGTTATTGAAGTGTGTTTATGTCTAGTTCATGTTGAAGCCTATATATAGAGGTGTTTGTAATCAAGTTTTCATTCAGAAATTACAAAGAAAAGTTTACCTCTTCTTAAGCATATATTTTTTATCTTATCAATTTACAAGAATTATTCTTCATAGAGATTGAATTGTGATGATTACATTCCGCTGCGCCAACATATATTTCAATTATTTTTAAACGGTTTTTTTTTTAATTCTTTAAAAATATCAAATATCTAAAAACTCTGATTTTATGTTAGATCCCTTCGTACATATACATCAGCTAGATTTCGATCTGTCTGGGAGTCGCGGATCCAAATCTAATCTTATGTACAATTGTTAAACCACCACCTCCCATCACGATTTCTACTTCAACATCTCCCCATTTCTTCCTCTCATTCTAACCATTTTTCACTCCTAATTGTACAGAAACTCTATAGAAACCCCATAAAGAAGAGATTTGAGTATTTGATAATTTATTTCTTCTTTATTGTCTTTTTAATTTATTCATCGATTATGTTATTTTCATGGATTTTTAATTGTTTTAGTTCTTTATAGATTATTTCATTTCATTTTTTCAATATTTATCATACATTTAATCTCGTATGTTATTCATACATACATAATAATTATGTAGATATTTATAGAATCAATAAACTGTCTTTAAAGTCTATCACACACATATATATAGCCTCTAGTCGACCCTAGAGCAATTTCAGTAAAACACAAACTCTAATCTTAAATCAACATATCTCTTAATTAGAGATTAACCAAACTAATAATCCTAACCTAATACTAATTATAATATATTCTAACATTCCCCCTTAAACTCTAGTGGTTTACCTGCGTTTACAATTATTGAACAAAACAAAAACTAACTAGACAATTCAACGGATGACGCCATTTGGTGGAGCGGTAGGAGGTCAATGGCGAATACGTGTCGATGAAGTAAAAACACTGAAACAATGTGCCACGTGTGTTGCAAGTTACAAAGCCGAACTTACTCCAACACTCCCTCCTTCCACTTGCTGCCAAATGACCTAAAGGCCCAAAGTCACTTGCAAGAAGTTACAGACGATTGCCAAGATCAAATGCAAACGCTAATGCCAATGCCAATGCCAATGCCATCAATACTAATGCCACTACCAATTCCAATTCCAAAGAACATAAAGTCTGATGGGTGAAAATAAGGACTGCAAAGTGCAAGAAAGCTGCAAAGTACGAAGAGAACAAGAAACCAAATCTACCAAAATGTGGCTGCAAACGGAGGGGACAAAGTGCAAATGATTGCAAAGGTACCAATGTAAAATTAAATCTCTCGAAAAAAAGAGACAAAGGTAGAGCAAAACGACTACAAATGCAAAATCGGACTGCAAAATGTGATGGAGAGGTTGAGGAAGATGATGGTTGCAAAGGACAAAGTCCAACGACAAAAGGAAGACAAAGATGGCATGCAAAATAAAATATGAGAAGAGGATGCAAATCAAGATCGATTGAGATCCAAGAAGAAGACAGAGACCAAGAGAAACAAAAGGAAGAACCAAGTGCATTATCACAAACTGAACTCAGATGCAGAGACATACCATGATAGAATCAATAAATTGTATTAATTAAAGTCTATTACACATATATATATAGCCTCTAGCTGACCTTAGGGCTATTTCAGTAAAACACAAACTCTAATCTTGAATCAAATATACCTCTTAGTTAGAGATTAACCAAACTAATAATCCTAATCTAATACTAATTATAATATATTCTAACAGATATGAATAATGTGTGAGATTAATCATGTACAATATTGAAAATAAAAAAGAAATAAAATAACCTATAAAGAACCTAAATAATTAAAAATCTATGAAAATAACAGAAACATTTGAATAAAATAAAATAAGATAATAACAAAGAAGAAATAAAGTATCAATACTCAAATCTCTTCATTAGGGAGCTTTTGTTAGAGTTTTTATACAATTCGTAGCGAAAATGGTGAGAATGAGAGGAAAAAGTACGGAGATGGTGAAGTAGAAAGATGATGTGAAGTAATCAAAATGAGAAAAGTGATGGTTCAACGGTAGTAGATTAAATGATTTGCAGATCGATAACTCCCACATAGGCTGTGGATCAACAGCAAAATACATTTTCGTGAAGCCCAGCTGACAGAGATGCACGAAGAACAAGGTTACCTAGATTTGGACTTTCAAGGGAAAGACCACGGAGAAGGAAAGAGAAAGTTCTTGAAGCAACTAATAGAGCGAGGGTTGAAAATCTTGGTAAGAGCGAGATATCGGTTGATATGTAAATATCGGTTAATATGCATATCGATTGATATCTCGGTCGATAACATTTTCTCTCTTTTTTTGTATTTTTTTTAAATATCAATATTTTTTTATTATTTTAATTTTTCTGAATTAAAAAATAAATAAATAATCCAAAAGAAAGCTTTTTTTAAAAAAAAATTAAAAATGAAAATATTCGCCGATATCTGGGGCCGATATTGGTCCGATATCGGCCGAGATATCAACTTGGACCGACCACTGTTTTGAATTTTTTTTTTTTTTTAAAAAAAAGATCGATACTATGAATATCAGCCGATATCGGACCGATATATATCGCCAATATATCGGCCGAGAAATATCTTGTACGACAGAAATAATATGTATTGACTGATATAATAAGGGACTAAAAATATGTATCATATCAGTCGATATTTGTACTCATGAATAGATCAATTGTTTCAATCCACGAATATAAACAAATCCTCCCTAAATCTCTCTTTTCCACCCACCATGCATTTGTGTTCCAATAGACAGAGCAACCAAACCTTCCAAATAACCGGCCTCACTTTAAATAAATGGTTGGGTTGGTATTGGGTAGAGCATGGGCCTACAGAGAAGTGTACTTAGTAGATTAGGACAATGGCATTTAATAGTGTAGAATTGATCACATTGAAGTTGGTTGTTACTTGTTAGCATTCGTTCATTCAATATAGTGAAGAACAAGTTAGGAGAATGACCCAAATTTGTTCAATAACAAAATGAAAGAGAGAACAAAAGTTCTTACTGTTTCAATTTTCCCACTTCAGAGATGAATATTCAAAAATCACAATTTAGATGAAAAAAAATATTTAAAGGGTTTACTCAGACAATTCTTTATATAAATAGGGTAACTATTCTCACACGGGAAAATCCTTTTATCTCATACTAGAATTCAATTTTTTTTATTAAATTTCCATTTTACCCTTCCACTTTCTGTGTTGATTGAAAGGGTAAAATGGAAATTTCAAAAAAAAAAATTGAATTCCCATATGAGATAAAAAATTCCTTTCGTGTGAGAATGTGCATCCTATAAATAACACCATCTTTAATTTCTTTTCAAATATCATCATTTTGAAACAAAAAAACATATTTAAATATTTAAAAAGCAATTTTTCTTAAGAAAAAATAGAGGAAAGGAAAATAGAACAAATTTGACAAAGTTGACAGGTGAACTATTGGTGCCATCCAAACTCATACTCAAATTAGATAAAATGAGAATATATCAGTATTAATGACCACATTATCAATAAATGCCCTTCTCATAGAAGAAATATGTTATTATTAGTTAATACTGTAGAGGAATGGATGGGTCCCTTTAGTCAGTCAACTACCAATCCTCCACCCAACGCTGTAGAGCCATTAAGATTTAAGCAGTCCATAGACATCTCATTAATTAGGTGAAAAAAAAAAATATGAATGGCAGAGCCTACTTGGATGTTTTCTAATTAAAATATGCAAGCATGGATGGTGATTGGTGACTGTATAGACTCTTCTCCCCGGATACAGGTTTTGTCTTGGAGCGATATGATAAAAAATCCTTTAATATTTTGTCTTTGGCACATGGCGGGCCCACCGCATTGCGGCCCGTTACATGTCGATTGCGCATTAGGTTATATGTATCAGTTGATAACGCCAAAAGGATTAACTTTAATAAAATGGTCATAATTTTCTTAAGCGGACTATAATCAAGGTGATTTCAGAGATTAAAAAAAGAATTTAGAAAACTAATGGAGATTGAAGTAGAAATTTTTTCTACACTTTATTACTAATTATTATTATTATTATTATTTAAGAGTCAGTTTGAAAAAAATGATATAAATAACTCAAAATAGTAGTTCTTTAGGAGAAAATTAGCCTAAAATTACTAGACTTTATTTTTCATGTTTTTAAAAGTTGTGGGATTTTTTCTATATGTTTTTCAAATATTTTAAAATTCTTGATTTTGTAAATTCAAAATTACATTTAAATATCTAAATGACCTTGAAATAATGATAAAATTACATAGAAATGAAGTCCAGAATTTTCTTGATTTTCTTTAATTTTTTTTTTTGAAGTTTTAAAATAAAATAAAATTCAAAAGAGAGAGAATACATATGGGACGATTCGGTTCGTTGATAAAAGAAGCGTAAGGGCCACCCATATCGATAAACCAAATTTTTTTTAATGGGACAATGCCATAATTAAGAGAGAAATGAAAATTTTATTTAAGAGCCATATACTACAAAATTACTCATTGTGTCACATCTTAATCATACGATCAATCTATCAATAGACAAAAGATTGAGCAACAGAGTTGTGGGACTGCACCCTTCACTATTTTAAATGGACGAAGGAAAATACGTGAGAAAAATGAGAATCTCCTTTTGAAAACTGTTTGGATCAATGGTATTAGAACTGGACCGTATAATGAACCGTCTTTATCAATAATATTTTACCAATAATATTAATATAAATATTAAAAATAACATTTAAACTTTGAGTAATATACGAAAACGATGAAATATATAGGATAGAAATAGTAATAAACTTTTATATTTCAAATAGACACATTTTTTAAGGGGAAAATTAAAAAATAAAATAAGAAAAAATTTCAAATATATGAACCGCGGTTCACGGTTCCCGAATTTTTATTCAAAACTGCATAAAATCGTGGTTCTGACCGGTTTTATGCGGTTTTAACCCAAGGCCGATTTTGTACCTGTACCGAACTGCAGACCACATGGTCGCGATTCAGCCGCGGTTCGGTCCGGTTCTGATAACACTGGTTTGGATCTTTATGGTCCAATGTTGTCATGGTCTCATGGATCTTTATGCAAAATATTAAATATTTGTCGACATGTACTTTAGCTTTTAAAATCTCAAATAGGGTATTAGATGTTTGAAAGGAAATTTATTATTTAAATTCTAGATTAGAAAAGGCAAAAAAAAAAATAACCATAAATTATTTACCATGAGATGAACCATATATAACATGGTTTCGTCATCTTGTCTATTGGTGAAAGTAAAGATAAAAATGAGAGAATTACATTATGTTTGCAATTAGATCTAGAAAGAAAATTTATATTTTATAATTTCATTTTCACAAGTTTTGCAAAATCAAACACATGTCTAAGTACCGAAGCCAGTTCTAAAAAATTTAATTATAGAATCCCTCAATTATGTAGAAAGGTCTCTTTCTAGATTCCTCATTCTTACACAAGATATATCTTTGACAATGTAAAATTCTCATTTGAACAATAATATCTTGCCTTTCTATTTGTAAATTAGATGCTTTTATTCACAATTAAATGTATGGCAACATTGTATGAATAATTTTGGGTCTACATGACATAAGTTTGTTGGAAAGCCCTACCTTGAATATGATTCAAGTAAAAATTGTATCAATTGATTATTCAAATAATTTCAAGGCTCAAGAGGGAGGGGGTTTGAAGAGCAAGTGAGGCCCAACTGGACCCATTTGGAGTGAAGAATTAAATTTTAGCTAAAATTAAAATATCATTTTTTGACAAAAAGAAATATATATCAACTGATATTTTGAGCATATAGAACGATATATTGATCTATATAATATTTACATTATTTTTATACTATTAAAGTGTAGTTAATGTCATAGTCGGTCAATTGGCCTATTAAACATGTACTATTGAATTTTTTTGAAAAATATATTATTCAAAGATATAGATTCATACGTATTGTAAGGGTAATGCTCCACGCACCATGAGTTTTCACCAGGCTTGTAAACGGATCTATGTCTGGCCCGGCCCGCAAAGATCCGGCACGACCCGATGAGATAATTAGACAGTTCACGACCCAGCCCAAAAATATAGGGTCCGATTAGCCTTGGATCCGGCCCGGCCCGATCGGGCTGTCGGCCATCCGCGGCCCAATAAGGGCCCTTTTGTCTGACTTCAGGCCATCATACTTCAAGGCCAATTTTTTTTTTTTTAAACTTCAATTTTTTTTTATCAAACTAAGCACAATAAACGAGATATTTTATTTTAATCTAAATCGATTGAAAATTTGAAATTAAGATTTGATTTAATAGTTCTATAAGAAAAATAATTAAATTTTCAAAATTAAAATAACTCTACTTGGCCAACTTGAATTTTTGTTGATCAAATAACTCTAACTAAATCAGCTAAATTTTTCAAGATTTGAAATAAAATATTAGATGCAAGGCACATCCATTACCTCTCTAGAATAATTTTAAAGTAAAAAAAATATATATATTTGAACTTTTCAAATGATAATTTTTTTGAAAATTTTTCAATGAAGTCTTTTGAGTATTCAAATTCGTAAAAGAAATTTTTAGTTCGCATTACTTTTAAACTAATATTTAACTTCCCTGAGACAAACATATAAATGAGATAATAACCGCAAGAAAAAAGAATATACATGAGATAATAATAATGTTACAATCCCCTAAAATTAAATCCAAATAAAATGGTTTCTGAATTGGAACTGTCATTCTGTATCATCTCTTTCATTTCTGAAGCTTTTTTGAGATCCTTTGCCAAAATTACAAGCCTCAAACATCTTACTCCCTCCACCATAAATCAAATTTATTTCCCTCTTCACCTGCAATTCACATGCAAAACAATTGACAAAAAAGCCCATATGAATTTTCAGATTACTTCATATAATAAATACATAACATCTCCTTAATAAATAAGTGAATTCACTAAATTTACACCAGAAAAAACACATTCACAGCCCATACATCATTAAAAAAAAACAAAACAAAACCCTTTAACTAACTACCAAAATATGAAAAAACGATCGATGGGCTGAAAACAATTGTTAGATAATTTTTCCATGCTTTAACATCAATGATAATTGTAAGCTGGAATTCCACTGCCGTGTATGGCCTATATAGTCAGTAGAATGATAAATCCAAACTCTTTCAAAAACCAAAGTGCGCCCTTCGAATTCAAACCTACCTTGAACCCATTTGGATCGTCATCCAGTCAGATGAGTCCTCAAAAATGGAAAAATATTTCATGTGATTAAGTGTGATTGTGTGAACAATCTTCATCACTATATATCAGTGGTAGAGCTCATGCTCGCTCTTGGCATGTTAGAGAGCCTAGGGATAAGAGTTGGGTCCTTCATTGACACCAAAAGAATCAAAGTACATAGAGATGATTTCACCATTAAACATATACAATTCAAAAAAGACTCAAAATCCCAAAAAGATTTGTGTATCCATCCATTTATCATTTGTTTTTGGATTAAGTTCACCAATGAACTTCAAGGGTGTTAGCCATACCAGAGGCTCTGCAAATGATAAAAAAAATCCCGTACTTAGTTCGCTATCTGAAATATGGCCTAACAACATTGCTATGAGGATTGGTTTCACAAAGATTGAGTCTTTCTGATTTGTTTTATCAAAAAACTTACAAATGAATACTGAGTGTGTATGAAATGTACGAGGGAAAGCATCAAAATCCAAATAATAAATCTAAAAGCATGAAAATCCCCACCATCACATTAATCCATTTCAAAAATAGCGAATCAAAACATCCAAAATAAAACACAACAAAAAAAAGAGACCAATTGGCCAAGGAAGGAAAAAAATCAGTGTATCAAACAAAAAACAGATTCATATAGATACACAAATACAGAGAGAATAAAGAATAATGAAAAAAACACCTGCCCATAGATGTCTTCGCATGTACCATCCATAGAGAACATGCGAAAGTATGAGAATCTTAAAATCAAGATATATGCCACTTTTAATGGCCTATTGTCGCAACCCTTTTCCATCCTATGTATATAGGCAGTCAATCTAATGGTTCTAATAATACCAACCTCTGAATTTTCAATGAATATATGTGAGTGACAACTGATGAATGCAAAATTAATACATATTTTACTTCTAAATTTATATTTGTTAGTATCTCATTTTATTTAATTTTATCTAATTAATGTGTTTTGTGTGTTTTAGGTTAGAGTATCGTCTAAACCCGAGATCGGCTTAATTAGATTAAATTAATGTGTTTTCTCGACTTGTATTGATTGCTCAAAATAATAATGAAAGAACAAAGGCGTGTGAAAAGGACAGAAACAATACAGCAACCAAATATAGAGCCAGCAAGGCTGAGCAACTTGCAATTGCAAATCAGTCAATCACTCTTGCAAAAAGCAAAGTAGAGAAAATGAGAAGTCATTCAGCAGAGAGCAATCAGCTGCCAAAGGAAAAGAGATCAGTTGCAATCATCAATCAAACAGCAAAAGCAGTCTAGTCTTATTTGGACAACAACATCTTCTCAGCCAGACATGGAGAGAAAGATCTAATCGGCAACAACCCATTGAGAAAAACAGCCAGTAGGAAGAAGATGTGAAGAGCAATGTGTTGTAATAACCAATATTCGATCGGGACAGCAAAGGCACTACATAGCAGCTCTTCTAAGTTGTTCATAGAAGGTCTTGGGCTGTTTTTGACCCGAGAAATAGCAACCAAACTTAAGTAGCCAAGTCTGAATGAAAGTGAAGCAGAGAAAAGAAAGTGTCAGCTAGACATGGAGAGAAGAAGGGGATAAGATGATAACAATAGTTGCAAACGTGTAAACATGAACAGAGCAACATCTGTTTGCAAGGTAGGGACGGTGAGGATTTATTGGCAGGAAAGAAAAGAAAGAGATAAAAAAAGAAAGAGAAACACGGCAGAAAAAAGATAGGAAGAAGGGAGATGCGGCAGGTTCAAATTAGGAAATAACACAAAGAAGGAGAGTTGGACGGTAGAAACAAAAGAGAAGTTGCCGTGTATGCAGTTGGGTCCCACTTGTATTACTCAATTTATCTCCTCTTAAACTCCATATATACCAGCCCTCTCCAAAGATACAATTCGAACTGGGTACACGGTGCTAAGAGGCTAAGGAGTGGATTTTGAGATTAAAGAAGGGTTGACTTTTAGAGGTTGGTTTCTCCAATTTTTCTTTTTATTCTCTTGTAATTTCTTTATTCTAAATTCCTTTGTATTGTAAATTTAATTCATATTTCAATTAATGAAATCAAGATGAGTTGTAGAATTATGGTTTTCCAATTCTCAAAATTTGATGATGAAAGTTTGATTTTTCATGTCGCGTTTTATCTAAGGTTTTTCAAATTGAATGAGATTTGTTGGGATAGTTGGAACTTAATTTTTCATTCTAAGGCACTCTATCAGAGTGTAAGATTTATTTTAGAATTAAAATTTAAATATAAAATCTATCTAAGCCCAAGGTTTGGTTTGATTAATCTATGTTTAAAAAAATTCATGTGGTCTTTAATTAGATTGTTTATGAATGAAAAACTTGAATCAAATTTCGGTAATTTACGAGAGCTCCATGGTCTAGGTCTTGTTTTCATTAGATTTGAGATATAGGACATGATGCCATCTTAGTACTTGATCAAATTCCATTGTAAATATGAAAATAAGTAATCTTAGTTTTCTTTTTATTTTATTAGTTTATAAATTCAAAAACTCTTGAAATTGATGAACTAGGTTGGAAATAATTTAATTACATCTTAGTTTTGTGTTCTAAATTAGATTAAGATTGTTTATATTTTAGATTAAATCCACCATCTTAATTAAAATTAGTTAAATTGTTAGATTCTATGTTTAAATTTAGAATGTTTCTAAATTAAGATTAAAGCTCATAGATTAGAGAAATAATTCCATGTTCATGATTTATCTCCATATTTCTCAAAGTTCTTAACATACTTAATTCAATGGTATAATTTTAATGGATATATTTTCCTAAGTTCCGATGGGTTCGACCTCGCACTTAATCGCTATACTATCAAATGGTTCGTGCGCTTGCGAGTTATAAATTTAAAATTTGCACAACAACAACTCCATATTCTCATGAATATCAGGAGATTACTACTACTAGTACTACAAAGTAGCATGATAAGAAAAACCAGAGGCAACATAGATTGATTATAATATGAGGAAACCACTACTTGGTTGACTTTCATCACCATCTTCATCAAAGCTAGTATTGATTTCTTGAGCTTTTTCTTTTGCATTCTTACTTTCCACTCATCACTGTTTAGTAAGAAAATGGTGTCAATCTGTTGAAAAGTTTTTAAATTTGTTAAAAAAATCCATGAAAGAGAACATCTATTACATAGTCCATTTACATTTACAGTTGTATATTGGTTTCTAATTCAAATATTTAATATTAACACAAGCAGAACAAAATAAAATCCACCTCATTTATGAATTTACTTTACTTAATACAGAGATGCTGCTAGAGATTCTTTTTAATAATTTAACCCACATTGATCTGTTTTAGAGTCTATCAATAAAATCCACCTCATTTACTTATTGTTCAAAATTGCTATTTTTGAAGAAAGTAATTTCCTTTCCATTCTTCCAAATAAAAGAAAGAGAAAAGAGAGGTACCTATGGAGAAAAAAGGCTTCTCCAATGGCGTAGCGAAGGCTGGACTCCTAATGCCCAATTCCTCACAGGAATCGCAGTGTTTTCCAGGGAAATCGATCCTCTTACCCCCGTACAGATACTTCTCTAGCATCTGCCTCTGATTCCTCTTCTTCATTATAAGGTTCTCCAGGGTCTTTGTTAAGGGAATGGAAAATAAGACGGTGGAGATTGAAGAGAGCCAGAGAGCAAGATCTAGAGCGAGAAACCCAGAGAACGAGAGACAGAGAGAGACTGAGAGACCAGAAAGTGATTCCGAGCATGAGGGGGAGATCGAGAGAGAAGCAAGCGTGAAAGGAAGTTCGAGGGAGAGATCGGTGAGAGAAGGGAAGAGATTGAGAGACCCGCGGTGAGAGAAAGAAAGAGATGGAGAGACCCGTGGTGAGAGAGGGGAAGAGATGGAGAGCGAATGGGAGTGGTAGAGAACGAAGAAATGAGAGGCGCAAAAAAATGAAAAAAGAGAGTAAGGGTTTCCTCTCCGTAACTCCTCTTTTAATTTTTTGGCGGGCAATCTGATGGGCATTCAAACTGTCTGCGGCCCGGCCGAAATTATCGGACTCTTAACAGACCGTCTGAGAATAATAAACGGACACTAGGATCCGGCCTGTTTTGTTAGTAATCAGGCTGGGCCAAATGGTCCGCGGGCCGGATCCGGATCCGTTTACACCTCTAGTTTTCATCATGGTGCACCACTTTTAAAAGGAAAAGACCATTTTGTCATTATTTTTCTTCTTCTCTCTTTCCTCTTTCAAAAAGAGGGTAAAATAGTCTTTTCCTTCTAAGAGTGCTGCACCAAAGTAAAAATTCATGGTACACTAATTATTACCCGAGTTGTAACAATATAATATTTATAATATGTCTAGTATACATTTGTCGACATAATATGGTGCAACTATCATTATTGTCTTGTTTCCAATGAGCTAACGTCTCATTTTTACTTTCTAATTTTATTCAATTACCAACCTTTCATTGCATAAGCTTTCCAACTCTACGTAGTTATTTCAATGTATATTTATTATTTGAGTCTCTCACTCTCCCACTCGGGAGTAAAAAAAATGGTATCGGCCGAGACATCGGCCGATAAAATATCTCCACCGATAAATTTCTCTCTCCTTTTTTTTTTAACAAAAAACGGCCGATATCGGCAGATATTGTAATATCGGCCGATATGATGCGGCCAAGATATCGGCCGATACAAATCATATCGGCCGATATGATAAGGTTTCAAAACCGTATTATATAGGCCGATATGAATCGTATCGGTCGATATTCAGACCCCTGCTCCCACTTTGTTGGAGTGTATTATGCTTTTATCTATACGTAACTACCCATCAAAGGTGAATATAATTTTAATGGGGTTCAAAAACATAGGAGCGGGCGAGTGGCTATCTGTGTAGTGTGTATGAGGGAGGAGAAGTGTTTCTTGGCCCCACATAGGTCTCTCTTAAAATGTTTCCCTGGGTGCATTGTCGCCTCCCTAAAATTATACTGTATCTCTGAAAAATATTTGTCCTATATGTATTTTGAAATTGTCCCAAATTGCTTGTCCTATTAATTTATTTTCACATTAAATCAAAGTTTTAACATTTTCGATGAGCTCCAAATCACCTTCTAATGTGATGGAAAGATGACCTTCTTTTATAAACTTTGACTTGTCCATATGCATCATTCTGTAATTTTTTCCACCTCCGATTCTCAACGTCTGAAATCATGTATTGCTACATAGTTAAGAAAAGACTCACTAAGTACTAAATTCAGTTCATCGAGGGTTATTAGTAATCTTACTACCTCAAAATCATTCACATCAAGTTCGTATTCACTCAGAGAATCTATTAATAGAATTTTGACATGCTCCGCGTGAAAATGATTCTTAAGAAAAAAAAAAATTGAAATAGGACAAGTATTTTGGGACGGAGGGAGTATATGGTAGCGTTGAACTATACACCTTATGAAAAGTTCTCAAAATGAGAGTTCTATATAGGGTCTTTTATAATCATATAAATGGATAAGTTAAAAGACTTATACTTAGATATGATATTTAAAAAAAAAAACTAAATTGATTGAATTATTCTAACCATGATTTCGAAAGACCTAAAATTTAGGATAGTGATTTTTGTACCATGAGTTTTCTCATAATGTACCAAATTTAAAGGGAATTTCAATTTTGTCCTTACTTCTCCCATTCTCTTTTTTTTTTTTCTTTCCTAAAAATAAGATCAAAAGTTAATGATAGATAATACTACAATTTTATCATATCCAATCATTGGTAGTTGTAACTCAATTTGTGTAAGGGTGTGGGATGGCAAGTGGGTGCAAATTGACTCAAGGTACACCCAAATAAAGGTGCAAATAGGGTAGACCCCACGTAACGGGTTCTCCCATTAAATGAGGTTGTGTGCTCATTGCTATGAGGCTGCCTCAGAGTCAATCACTCCCACTCCACCTACATTCTTCCAAAATCTCTATTCAAACCATGTTAACTCTAGTGAGACCCCCTCTAAGGATTTTGGCTAAAGAGGGTTAAGTGTTCATGGCTATGAGGCTGCCGCGTGGCAGATCACTAACACTATTTGCAATTTTCTAAAATATCTATTCAAACCATACAAACACTTAAGAAATCCAGCCTTTCTCATTAACACAGGTATAAATAGAGTTCTACAAATGAATCGCCTTGCCTAAGAGCTCTATGGGCTTCAAGTGGTTAACTAGGGGATCCATTAACTAGCACCGAGTAAGTTGAGCCCTCTACATACCACTCATATGCTTCCTCTATCGAGGAACAAAACCCATCATTTTGAATAAATAACTGACAAAAGACCAATCTAAGAAATTGTAGGCCTTCTCCATATTGACTTTGAATAGTACTCTCGGACTTTTCTCCTTTCGTCTCATATGCACCAGTTCATTTGCAGTTAGAACCCCAACATATCTAAACATGATTTGAATTTGAAGTTAAAGCCATCTAGACCAGGAGCCTTATCCTCATCTTTGCCATCCAATGCTTGTTTAACCACCTCTAGGCTAAACCCCCTTTTCTAACCACCCAGCCCTCTCGTCCTTAATCCTATTAAATTGAGTTCCATCTAACGTAGGCCTAAAATATCTACCTCTCAAAACGAGACTGAATTCAAAGCTCTAAATGGAGATTATGGATTTGTTAGGTTTGTGGAGTCTGATTGTAAGATATTTACTGGTGATCCTATCCCCAATGACGATATTTTTCAATGGAAGGCAATTTTGTAATTATCGCATTACTATGTTGTAACCTTAATTAGGGCAATATATTGTGTCTCTTTTCGTGAGAGAGGAGAGTGTGAGCGAAAATTGTAACAGACACGACCGTATCTTCTTCTTCATTTTCTTTTTGAGCATAGTGGATCTGGTTTGAACCCGTGCACGTACCGAAAAGGAACCACGTAAAATCTTTGTGTCTTGTGTGTGTTTGATCTGTGGTTTACTTTTTCCATTTATTGTTTTATGTGGATCTATTCATAACAAGTGGTATCGTGATCAAGGTTCGAGTGGGAGCAATGGCAGAAAAGGAAAAGCGAAGATCAAAAAGTTCAATGGCTAGGATTTTACATTCTAAAAGATGCAGATTGAAGATTATCTGTATCAGAAGAACATGCATCAACCATGTTAGTGGCAGGGTTTGGCCGAAAATCCTGTTTGTCAATTCCATGACTCGGGAAGAAGCACTTGCTAAAAGAAGCTTGAAGACTCAAGATGATCAAGGAAGAAGATCATGCTCCATCAAAGCTCAAAGTTCATCGTAATGGGCAATCACAAAAATATATTATGGCCATAGATGACCTTAGGTGGAACCCACAGCTGAGAGAGGACTATCCTAGCCTTAGTTGAACAAATGATAAAATCATATAACTCCTAGAGAGGCTATTGTATGATGAATTGAAATGAACTTGAAGGAAAAAAATTATGTTCACTGTCAATTTGACCAGTCGATCTCACAGACCCCTCGGTGGAGACAGGATCGACCCATCGTGGTTAAAGACTGGTTGGCCAATTTGACATAGGTTCTAGAACTTAGAACTGTCATTCTGAGAATGCCTCTGACTGAGAGTCTCGCATGCACCGACCCCTCGGTGATGAACTTGAACGACCCCTCGTGTTCATCGACTCTTCGGTATAAATCTTATGAGTTCTGAACTCGGAACTTATAAGGGGTCTCGATAAAACAGACATGTCGGCAATCATAGACCGATCGAGAGTAACAAGACCGACCCCTCGGCAATGGACGATAGGTCGGTCTGAGTTTGACTAGTTTCTGTCTTGAAACTCTGTCAGTATGGAGTTGCCCCAGATCGAACCTCTCGTATGGACCGACCCATCAGTGCCATGACTATCGACCCATCGGCGACACCGACATGTCGACCTGTAAGTAATTATGCCGTTGAGGGTGCATTTAATGTGCAATGGTCAGGTGGTTGAACGGTAATAAATATGAACACTGGTGCCACTGACCTGTCAGTCCTGGATAGTCCAAATGACCGTTAAGACTTTTCTATAAATATAAGTGTTGTATGATCATTTGGAGATTTTCCTTGAACTGAGAAAAATCATAAACTCTAAGGAACGATCAGCTCTCTTATGCCTATACCAAAATCAAATACCCAATCTTTGATTAAAGTTTGTGAGAGAGAAAGAAAGAAGAGAATATACAACATCTATTAGGACTTGAACCAATTATCCTAGTCTTACTGAAACTGTGATTGCTATGCGACGTCTACAAGAAATAGAGTCATCACATCTTGAGTGAATCTTTGAGAAGCAAACTTCATCTACGAGAAAGATCTTTAAGGCAAGTACTTCTTGGTTTTAACTTTGTTTTTAAAACCTGTAAACCGAAGTGGATTAAGGAGATATACTCTGAAACCACTATAAAAAGCTCTAGAGCGTCGTCTCTAGCACAATGGTGGGTGGAATTCCCAGCCAATTGAGTGAATTGAAATTCCTACTCTATTTGTGAGGGTGTAAGTCCCTACTTAGTGAATTTGGAGATAACACAAGGTTGGGCGAGTCCTAACAGTAGACTAGGTTGGTTAACCGAACCACTTTACATTGTGTGTCCATGAGATTGTGGTGTTAGAGCTAACTTCCTGTATTGATTGTTTAATCACTCTTGCTAACACACTTACTTGATTGTTATATCAACTATACTTATAGTAATTAATCAAGTTAATTTTAGAAAGGAACAATGACTTGAGATTGACCTATTCACTCACCCCCCCTCCCTCTCTTCCTCTCTAAGGTCAATCGTGTACTAGCACATTGGGATTTTCAAGCCTCTTTAAGGAACGAAGCCAGATGTGATGAAGAACGAAGATTGGACTCTTCTCGACAGACAGGTGTTGGAAGTTATTCGATTAACGTTGCCTCGTAATGTCGCTCTTAACATAGTGAAGGAGACGACCATGAAAGGTCTTACGGATGCCCTTTCGAATATCTATGAGAAAACTTTTGCCTCCAAGAAAATACATCTAATGCGAAGGTTATTCAACCTAAAGATGTCAGAAGGTGCGTATGTGGATGGACATCTGAACAAGTTCAACTCAGTCACGGATTAGTTGAGTTCAGTGAAATCAAATTTGATGATGAGATTAGGGCTACGACTCTTCTGTCTTCTCTACCAGAAAGTTGGAATGCCACTGTAACAGCAGTAAGTATTTCTTCAGGAAGCATGAAACTAAAGTATGATGATGTTCAGGACTTGATTCTAAGTGAAGAAATTCGCAGAAAGGAATCGGATGAAACATCGAAGGCCTGCTCTAAATACTGAGAACAGGGGAAGAACATCAAAGAGAAACTTAGGCCGTGGGAGATCCAAGTCCAGAAGAAAAAGTAGGTCCAGATCTCAGAAATTTCCTAATGGCTGCTGGAACTGTGGTAAGAAGGGACACCAAAGAAAAGATTGTTGGACACTAAAGAAGGAAGGCAAAAGAGAGCAGGAATCTGTAAATGCAGCAACATCAGAAGATATTCATGATGCCTTGATTTTGAGCGTCAACGGTCCAATTGATTCTTGGGTTTTAGACTCAGGGTCCTTTTATTCTACCGCATATAGAGAAATCATGGAAAACTTTGTTAGTGGTGATTTCGGAAAGGTTTATCTGGCTGATGATGAACCTTTTGAAGATTGTAGGGAAAGGAGATATTCAGATCAAATTACCGAATGGGGTTGTATGGACATTGCAGAATGTTAGACATGTTCCTGGCTTGAAAAGAAACTTGATCTCTGTGGGGTAGCTAGATGACGAAGGGTATGCAGTAACTTTTGTGGGTGGTTTGTCGAAATCACCAAAGGGTCTATGGTTGTGGCTCGTGGAAACAAAACATGTACTCTCTACTTGATGACAAACACTAAGAATACTGCTACATTTGTTGATGCAGATGTGGACTCGAATTTATGGTACCGTAGGCTTGGTCATATGAGTGAAAAAAGAATGAAGGTACTTTTGTTGAAAAGAAAATTGGCAAGCATTAAATCAATCGATATTGGATTGTGTGAAGACTTGATCTTTGGAAAACAAAAGAGGGACAAATTTTCAAAAGCCGACAGAACTCCTAAGACAAGAAGATTATAGCTGGGTCATACAGACGTGAGGGGGCCTGCTCCAGTTGCATCCCTTGGAGGGTCATCATATTATGATACCTTCATCAATGATTCGACGAGAAAGGTATGGGTTTATTTTCTAAAAATTAAATATGATGTTTATGATGTTTTAAAAAGGTGGAAGGCTATGGTGGAGAATACGGCGAGTCTAAAGATAAAGTGTTTGAGGTCAGAAAATGGAGGGGAGTACAATGACAATGAGTTCAAAGAATTTTGCGCTACAAATGGGATTAGAACGGAAAAGACAATTCCTGGGACACTGCTAGTGCCCCGGCTTGTCGAGTCACCTGTTTGTCAATTCCATGACTCAGGTGAAGCATTGCCTTTGAAGTTTGAATCAATGAAACAAGACTTAAGTAATGGTGAAGATGAAAGATCAAGTTGAAGAATCAAAGCATCACCAGTGTATGGCAATCACACGAAAAGTAATTAGTCATAGATGACTTTAGGGTGAACCAAAACACATCTAGGAAGACCTGGATTAGGCTTAGAATCATATCTCGTAAATCTAATCAAGCCTAGTGGACTATGACATCCAACATAACCAAGTGGACTTAAACTTGAAAAATTGATGAACTATCATGATGACCTATCGTGTGTAACGACCTGACCCATTTTTTGGGGAGTTTTGGGGTATTGGTAGCAGTGGGGAAAATGTGGGCCCCGTATTGGGTCCTGGTTTGCCCGATTCTGAGTTTAGACACTCGAAGGGCACTTTGGTAATTTTGAATCATTGAATATTTTATCATGTAAAAAGTTTGAAAATCACACGTTATCTTCTCCGATGTTCGAAGTTTGATTTTTAATGAGTTTTAAATTATTTATTTATTTTTGGAAATTTTAAGATTTTATTTTATATATATAAAAAAAAGCCCCCTCCCCCAAAACCCTAAACTGTTACACCCCTTTCCGCGCAGCACTGTAGCAGCTTGCTACAGTGCCGCCGCACCTTCTCTTTCCCCCCTTTTTCATCTTCTTCCCTCTTCCATCAAACCCCTAACCCTAAGTCCTCTTTCCGCTGCCGCCCCTCCCTTGGTGTGTCCGTCTCTCTCTTGCTCCTCCTTATTCCTTCTCCTCTCTTCTTTCTTCCCCTCATCCTTATTGAAAACCCTAAAACCCCTTGCCGCCACTGCCACTCCCTCTTTTCTCTCTTTCGCGATCTCCTCTCTTTTCTTTCCTCCTTCCAGCCCAAATCCCCTTCTCCAGCCTCTCCGACCGAAACCGTTCCCTGCAACTGATCACTGGCCGTGATCTCCGCTTTCAGCCGTTGGATTTCCAAGCCTTTTTTCGCCGTGCTCGCCGATTTCAGGTACCCGATTTCCTTCTCCTCTATTCTCCTTGATCTTCTTCTTTCTCTTTCTCTCTCTAGTTTTCCTCTTATTTTCTCCTCTTTCTCTTCTTTTCCCTCTTTTTCACTGTTTCTCAACTAGTGCTGAGCCAACTCAGTGGGGCCACTGAGTTGACTTGGTTGGGTTCAGTTCTAGACCAGCAGACCAGGCCCAGTCCAATTCACAGATCTGGTCCGGCCCAATTAGGCCCAGACCCAACTCAGCCAGTCTGACCCAGTTCCAACTGGCCCGGCTGATTTCAGGCCCGGTCCAGCTTTGGACCCAGCCCATCTTAAAGCTCAATTTTCAAATCCGGCCCATTTTAGATCCAGTTTTCAGTTTTAGGCCCAATCCCGAACCTAACCTAGTTTTTGATATGGTTTTCAGTTTTGGGCCATGTTCGGCCATTTTGGGCCCGTTTATGGCCTAGACTTGTTTTAGCCCGTTTAACCTGTTCGTTAATCTTTGTATTTCTTTTTATGAGATTAAGCCCCCTTTTAACCCAGTGGATCCGATTTCTCGAAGGTGATTTCAAAACGCACACAGGTGAGGGGACTTATCATCGCTTTTAGCATGCATCTATGCATCTTACTTCTCTATCGAATGTGTTGGTACGAAATGCTGCTAATGGGGGTCCTTGGTATTATGAGCCACTCAGCAAGGGAACTGTTGATACCATTATGTGGCGGGCCCCCATCCGGGTGTATTTGTATCTGATGCCCGCAAAGGCATATAAAAGTTGATTATCTGACTTCACGATTGATTGGTTGTGTGGTGACATGATTAGGGTTTATTTTTATTTATAATATATTAAGATGCCAACATGCGAATATATGATATGTGGTGATATATGCCTGATTATGGTATGATATGTCGTGTTGATAATATGCTGTATGATTATGTGATAGTTAGTTTGAACTGCTAGACATTATAACATGTTTGGATGTTAACATGTCAGCCCGTGATAAATAATGATGAACTATATTAATAGCATGTGTAGGCGTAGAGGTAATTGTGCATACATATAACTAACGTATGTGGGATGCCGGTGGGGGCATGGGTACTAGGCAATATTAGGATCTAGAGACTCCCCTTAGCTTGTCGGGTAGTAGGGTGTGGATGTTGTGTGGGACCGCGCAGTGGAAAGGTGGTTGGACTATGGGTTACCCAGTGGTTGGACATGGGTTGAAGTCTTTCCTGGCATGGGTTAGATTGTCAGGTGCGATCTTTAAACACGCCTACGAGGGAGGTGTGTCCGGTTTGGAGGGCGAGGTGCTTGAGAGTCCTAAGAGGGACATGTTGTGAGGTAGTCATGGAAACCTCCGGAAAGTCGTGGGGTTGAGCAATAGCTAGCCCAAGGCTGACTTAGAGGTCAGTACAGACACGCTACCCGAGTTCGCAGCGGATGAGGCGTCCCCAGCGGTCTAATGGGTTGAGTGGTTCGCCCTCGTGGAGACCAGAGGGTGAGATGGCGGTTTGTGATCCCCAGATGACCGAGTAGGCTGAGGAGGTTCTCGCCCGCTCATTGGTCGATGGATGATGCGGTGAGGGACAACTCCCGCTAGTATGAATTGTGGTCCCTGGATGACCGAGTAGGCTGAGGAGGTGCTCGCCCGCTCATTGGTCGAGGGATGATATGGTGAGGGACATCTCCCGCTGGCATGGTTTGTGATTTTACAGATGACCGAGTAAGCTGAGGATGTGCTCGCCTGCTATTTGGTCTAGGGATGATGCGATGAGGGACAACTCCCGCTAGTATGACTTGTGGTCCCCGGATGACCAAGTAGGCTGAGGATGTGCTCGCCTGCTATTTGGTTTAGGGATGATGCGATGAGGGACAACTCCCGCTAGTATGACTTGTGGTCCCCGGATGACCAAGTAGGCTGAGGAAGTGCTCGCCCGCTCATTGGTCGAGGGATGATGCGGTGAGGGACAACTCCCGCCAGTATGACTTGTGGTCCCCGGATGACCGAATAGGTTGAGGAGGTGCTCGCCCGCTCATTGGTCGAGGGATGATACGGTGAGGGACAATTCCCGCTGATATGGTTTGTGATTTCCCAGATGACCGAGTAGACTGAGGATGTGCTCGCCTGCTCGTTGGTCAAGGGATGATGCGGTGTGAGGTTCTAGGTTAGAACACCTGTAGGGTGGGGACAACCTGCGATGTGATGTGATGAGATATTCCAGGCTAGGACACCTGTAGGGTGGGGACAGCCTGCGATGTGATGTGATGAGATATTCCAGGGTAGGACACTTGTAGGGTGGGGACAGCCTGTGATGTGATGTAATGAGATATTCCAGGCTAGGACGCCTGTAGGGTGGGGACAGCCTGCAGCATGGTGTGAGATGATGTTCCAGGCTATGATACCTGCAGGTGGGTACAGTCTGAGGTATGGTATTCCAGGCTAGAACACCTGTATGGTGGGGACAGTCTATGGTGTGATGTGGTAGTGTGTTTACCTACGGTTGTGGCTTTGGGGTTCATTGTTGAGACTTGCGTTGTGGATGTTGACTCACCATGAATTTATGGGCGCCTAACAAGTGAGTTCGGCCGGCTCAATCGGTAGAAGACCTATAGAATTCTGTGAGGGGTGGATACGCCAGTCGTGTGGAGACCAACAGATGGGGTCAAAGGTTATATGTTTGACTATCGAGACTCTAGTACTTGGTTGAGGAGACCATAGACAAGTCTGGTTGGCGTCTGTTGAGGACTGGTGAGGTGGTTACTCCCGTGTGGTAGTCGATTTGGGACTCTAGTGAGTCTGACTCTTGGGTTGGTCGTGGTATGTGTACGGGTTGTCATGAGAGAGTCATAGGTCTAGTCGAGGAGGGATCCTGATCCGGTTGGAGATCAGTCTATATACCCGAGGGTGGGTGGACCCCAGCGGATGGGCACATGAGGGAGTTGCCATAGAGTTGTACTGAGTTGGTTAGAGGATGTACTGGAGGCCCGACAGATGTGAGCCCATGTGTTAGGGGTAGGGCACCCACTTGTATAGTCATGCATGTAGACATCATAGACATTGATGTGTTCATATGATCATATATAGGGTGTGCTGGGTGACATTTGATGCGTGTGTTACCCTCACTGGGCATGTAGAGCTCACCCCTTGCTTCACAGGTACTCCATGGAGGAAAGGTCGACGGGACCCTCAATCAGACATTGGGTATAGAGCTGCAGCTTTGTACTTGTCATGGTTTTATTTTGTAATTGGAGACTTGCTAATGTATTTGAGATATGTGTATTTCATTAAGTTGGATGAATGTAATAATGGGGTGTTGCTATAATTTGTGATCCTGACTGATGCTTACGGTTTTTCGTTTATTGGTGGATTACTATGGTTAGTGTGGGTTGTGGGAGTGGTGTCTCCTATTTAAAAAAGAAAAGAAAAAAGTATCCGAAATTGTATTGGATTGTTTTTAGGTGTTTGTATCAGTTTTAACGTGCCAGTAGCGGGACGGGTTGTTACATCGTGTCCAGCAATCCATCGCTTGGGACAGGGGCAACCCTTCATGGTTAACGATCCATCGTCCGGATTGACAGGAGTTCTAGTTGGAAAAATACTATCAAAGTGGTTCTCTCTCAGGTCGATACTATCGTGAGTGCCGATCCATCTTGAGTGATAGGGCCGACCCATCATGGTCCATGACCTATCGGCTGAAATTTTCAGAGTTCTGGATGGGAAACACACTGTAAAATTCATTTGTCCTAAGGACGATATTATCGTCAATTGGCGACCCATCGGACCTTGGGCTCGACGACCTATCGTCAGTCACGACCCATCGTGGGTGCCATTATTGTACTATTAGGGTGTATTTAATGTGTAATGGTCATATTATTAGCAGGCCAAACTTAAGGGCCACGATCCATCGCCATGCCACGACCCATCGTGGAGTATCCGTTTGGATTGTATTAAATTATAACAGTCATATTGCAACGGAAACTTATGTGCCACGATCTATCGTGACCCACGATCAATCGCCATGTCAGTTTGGGAAAATTTTGAATGCCTAATTAAACTCTGGATTTTGGAGAAATTGGTTGGACACCTTAGAACCTTCACATAGGAAAATTTAAAAGGCATCTCTAGAGATCAAACCTGCTCTCCATGCACTTCACGTAGGTGAATCACTTGAGAATCCAGTCATCTTTGATTGAGGTTGAGAGAGAGAGAAAAGAACCAAATATAGGATCAACTTGCAAATCCATATCCTAGAACATTTCTTCCAAGGATTGTGATTTCTCTCGTATCTTCGCCAACAAACGAGATCACATTAGGAAGGACACTTCAAGAAGCACATCTATGTCGAGTGAGCTCAAACAAGGCAAATGGTTCTTAGTTTTAATTTTATTTAAAACACCAAACTTGTAAAGTGGATTAAAGAGGGATGTACTCTTGAACCACTATAAAAAAGTGTAACATCTCGGATTTTTCAATGCATGAATATATATGGAAATTGTCCATTTAAATTGTGAATTAATGGAATTTGAAATTAAATAATAGAGATGGACCTTAGATGGGTAAGGATTTGGGTCAATTGTCTAATTAAGACCCAACGGGTCATGGATAAGGTTGAATTGAAAATAAATGGATAAGCCTTGAATAAATGGGTCAATTGCTCAATGGGGACCTAATGGGTCATGATGAGCTGATTTGTAAGTAATTGGGTAAGGCCAATGTAATTGGGTCAAATACCCAATTAAAACCAAGGCATATGATCCATCTCATCAAAGGAAATGGCTCAGTGGGACCTAAAAACCATGTGATGTATGGTCGGCTAAGCCATGGTTGACTTGGTCAACCATGGGTGAGTTCAAACGAATTGAGTTAATGAATAAGTTCAAATGATTTGAATTGGCTTGAGTTGATTTATAAATTCAATTGAGTCAAGGTGGATTGAGTTAAGTTGAGTCGATTTAAAGTGAGTTAAATAGAGTTGAGTTGAGATGAGTGAGTTAACTTGGAAGATGGAAGGTTTCCATCTCATGGGATGAAACCCAAAAGGCACAAACCCAATGGGATACACGTTGGGAAGCCAAGGGACACCTTGGTTAAGATGGAACAATTAAGAGGGAGTGAGAAAGCCTTGGGCTGATTACAAAGAGGTACAACCAAGGGGCATCACACCCCTTGGCCAAATTCTCCATTGAAGAATAAGGAGATTTTCATCTCTCTCCCCATCCACACCATCGACACTTGGAGAAATCAGTGAAAAAAACAAGGAAGTGAAGGATTAAGGAAGGAGTTTGGGCTGATTACTAAGACACATCAACCAAGGGGCACAGCCCACCCATTGGCCGATCCCTCTCTTGTGAACAAAGAACTTTCTCTCCTTTTCTTATCTATCTCTCTCACATACATTTCGGTGCTGGAAGAATCAGTGAAGAACAAGGAAAGGAAAGAAGGTCTGAGGAATAAAGACAGAACAAATGAAACGAAGGAGATGGGAATGAGGTATGTATGGAGTTAGTAACATGGGATTAAGGTTAAGACAAAGGGAAGCCATAGATTTGGCCATGGTTTGGCCGAACCTATGGATTCCATATACTGATTTGAAATGGATGGCCGAATTATGTTAAGGCCATGGGATTGGAAAATCATCCAGAGGATGGAAATGGTTGAAACACAAAGAAAGGTGATGTTCGATTTATAATATGAAACAAGTTTGAAAGGATAAATGGACAAAACCCTAACTTTGGTTCGTGGGTAGAGCATGTCCACGGATTTTACGTATAAATGATTTAATACATGTTTAAAAAGGATAAGGGGAGATTTCATGAAGAAAAAAATGTAAAAACATGAAAACAAAAGAGGACTGAACACGGGTTACACTGTATGCTGGACGGGTAATACCATTCGAGGACGGGTTTCGATCGTCCGCAGATGGGTAACAGAAGTGGATAGGGTGTTGTCTGCGGATGGATTACACTATCTGTAAAACGGGTTTCTACAGTCCGCGGGACGGGTTTCGATAGTCCGCGGGACGGGTAACTGACATGGACAGGCTATTGTCTGCAGACGGATTGTACTGTTTCTGGACGGGTTTCGACGGTCCGCGGGACGGGTAACAGATGTGGACCGGGTGTTGTGGGCAGACGGATTGCGCTGTCTGCGAGACGGGTATTACCATCAGCGGACGGGTTTCTATTGTCCGCAGGACGGGTAGCGGACGGTAATCTGCCGAGTTTAGTCGACTGAATTCTTGATTCAGTCGACTGAATTTAAAAGTGAAATTTTTTATATAATTTTTTCAGATGTTTAAGTTTATCTGGATGAGGTAAAGGATCATGGGAATTGAATGGATAATTAAATTAACATATGTGTATGATGGAATTCATTAAGGTAACGAGATTTCACAAAAGGGTGTGCAATCGGTTTTGACGTGATCGGTGAACGGTATCTTCACAAACAGCAAGGATTATATTAGTGGACATTGGTAGGATTCCTACCTTATTGAAATGCATCGGGATCTATATATGTATGTGTTCTTGGTTTGATTTACAAACATGATGAATCATTTTGGTTAAAATGGATAGAATATGTTTTGTGAATTGTTTTTCAATTAAATATGTATTTTGATACAAAATGACAACTGTTCATTCATGATCTCATGCATGGCATGGGAGGGGACATGAAGGAGGAGTACATGCTCCATTTGGTGATTCCGATTAACATACATGGGGAGGAGTCCACGCTCCATTGGTGATTCCGATTAGCATACGTGGGAGAGTCCATACTGATTCCTAGTGACATATGTGGGAGGAGTCCATGCTCCATTCGGTGATTCCGATTAATATACATGAGGAGAAGTCCAAGCTCCATCGGTGATTCCGATTAGCATACGTGGGAGGAGTCCATACTGATTCCTAGTGACATATGTGGGAGCAGTCCATGCTTTATTCGGTGATTCCAATTAACATACATGGGGAGGAGTCCACACTCTATTCGGGGTTTCCGATCAACATACGTGGGGAGGTATTCAGTGACCTGGTGGTACATCACAAAACACTGTGGAATTAATTGGCCAAAGGAACACTTGATTTGACTTGTATGGTAATGATGTGGAGATTAGGTGGGGGATCATTGGCATATGACACCCATGGCATTGACATATACATGAGCATGATTAGGATATGATCATCATGCACTGATTTTAATACTATGATTTGTTTATAGTTTTCTAATGTGATACTCTTATTATGATTTTTACATTGATCTTTTATGTGTATGTCCCTATTTGGAATTCCTACTGGGCGCAGTGACTAATGCCTTACTTCTACCCTTTAGATGCTGGAACAGGAAATGGAAAGGGCAACGGACGTGAAGAGAGCCAAGCTTAGGAGCTTGGCCAGATTCTATTTATCTTTGCTTAATTTATTTTGGAACCATGTATTTGAGATAATTAGCATTTGGGATTGTAATAACTAGATTTATTTTGGTATGGTTTATGATGATTATTTGAGATTAAGTTAATTTATATTGATTGGCTTCCTTGATAATATCATGTTCATGGATGGTTTCCATTCATATTATATTTCCGCAGTTAATCGTTAACATGTGAACTGTCGCACACATATCGTTGGCCAGTTAAGGGTCGGGTTTAGAAACCCGGACTTAACTCGCGTCGTAACGTTCCCGCTCTCTCTCTCTTTAATTTAAAAAAAATATATATACTCTGATTTTTGGTGAGTGAAAAAGAGCAGGTCGTTACAAAAATAGAGTGATAAGGAAGTAGACCGGGGTTAGGTCGAACCTTTCAAAATTCTAAGGATTGGGTGAAATTCTCAATCAATCGAGTTAGATGGAATTCATACTCTATTCGTGAGGGTGTAATTCCCCAAATAGTGTATTTGGGATAGTCAAAGGTTGGGTGAGTTCATCACTGTATGTAGGAGGGATTTACTCCTAACCAATGTACATCTAGTGTCATGGGGGTGTGACTTTTGATTGTATGATTGTTTCTATAACTTTTACACTCTTATTATCACACATTTGATTAATCTTATTTATTATGCTGCATATTATTGTGATTAATCAAGAAATTTTTAAAGGCCACTAAAATTGGTGATTGCTCTATTCAACACCCCCCCCCCTTCCCCCCCTCTCTAATCAATCGTGTTCTAGCACACCCATCGGACCTTGACTGAAATTTTCAGAGTTTTGGATGGGAAACACTCTGTAAAATTCATTTGTCCTAAGGACAAAATTATCGTCAATTGGCGACCCATCGGAACTTGGGCTCGATGACCTATCGTCAGTTGTGACCCATCGTGGGGTGACCATTATTGTACTATTAGAATGTATTTATGTGTAATGGTCATATTATTAGCAGGCCAAACTTAAGGCCCATGATCCATCGCCATGCCACAACCCATCGTGGAGTATCCGTTTGGACTGTATTAAATGCATAACAGTCATATTGCAATGGAAACTTATGTACCGCGATCTATCGTGACCCACGATTGATTGCCACGTCAATTTGGGAAAATTCTGAATGCCTATTTAAACTCTGGATTTTGGAGAAATTGTCGGACACCTTAGAACCTTCACATAGGAAAATTTAAAAGGCATCTCTAGAGATCCTACCTCCTCTCCATGCACTTCACATGGGTGAATCATTTGAGAATCCAATCATCTTTGATTAAGATTGAGAGAGAGAGAGAGAGAGAACCAAATCTAAAATCAACTTGCAAATCCATATCCTAAAACTTTTCTCCCAAGGATTGTGATTGTTCTATACACTGCGCATCTTCATCAACAAACAAGATCACATTGGAAAGGATACTTCAAGAAGCACATCTACATCGAGTGAGCTCAAACAAGGCAAGCAGTTCTTAGTTTTAATTTTACTTAAAACACCAAACTTGTAAAGTGGATTAAATAGGGATGTACTCTTGAACCACTATAAAAAATAGAGGGATATGGACGTAGACCGGGGTTAGGTCGAACCTTTCAAAATTCTAGGGATTGGGTGAAATTCGCAGTCAATCGAGTTAGATGGAATTCATACTCTATTCGTGAGGGCGTAATTCTCCACATAGTGTATTTGGGATAGTCCAAGGTTGGGTGAGTCCATTAGTGTATGTAGGAGGGATTTACTCCGAACCACTATACATCTAGTGTTGTGGGTGTTTGACTTTTGATTGTATGATTGTTTCTATAACTTGTACACTCTTGTTATCACACATTTGATTAATCTTATGTATTCTGCTGCAAATTATTGTGATTAATCAAAAATTTTTAAAGGCCACTAAAATTGGTGATTGCCCTAGGAAACCAAAAGTTGGAAAAATCTGTAAATATGGGTAAACCTCATGGCATGAAATCTGGTATGGGACATGATAAATCAAAGGGAAAGAGACCCGAGAACCCAACCAGATTAGTTAAAGGCCACACCACACACTCATCAAATATAATATGTTTTTATTGTGGTATAACTGGGCACTTCAAACATGAGTGCAAAACAAGAAAGATGCAGGTGGAAACACAGGTGGCTAATGGTCCTCTAAATTCAAAGAAGAGGAAGAAGGGGTTGTTTGGAAATTCACACCTTTCAAAGATGAATAAGGTAAATCAATAAGTGAATGTTCCTAGGAAACACATAGCACCTCACACCATGCATTATCCCTACATTGGCACATCTATTAGAGATAAGTTAAGACCAAGACCTCATCAAACCATGGATAGGAATATGATTATGAGGTTCTTGTCTCAAACCTCTGGAATTGGGCGGAATGTTCAAGATGGAAGAATCAATTTCCCAAATTCCAACGATTTGAGAGGAAAGTTTGGATAAAAAATTCATATGGATCCCTAAGGGATATGACCTTAGTCATGCTCTACATTGGTCAAAGAATTGTGCATCATTGGAGTATCTTTAGACCAAGTGTAGTTGAACTTCACCTTTGTATAAGTGAGTTCAAACAACCATAGGTTGTGGCATGAAACATTTGACTCTTTCAAGAACTTGATTGTACTTTTCCTAGCTTTAGCATTAGTCATGCTTGAAGTGTCATAGAATTGTGGACTTAGATTCCAAGTCCTACAATGTTAGCTCAGTTGTGTTATGTTTATCTATATGGTTAACAAATTTGAATCATTTTGGAATCTTAATGTGTATCTTGTCTTCATCCCATGCTCACTATTGGTATATGTTTTGGGGATTGAATGTGTGCAAGATACTTGTGTGGAATTTCATTTTATATTGGTAGAATCTTTATATACCATGTTTTTAAAAATCAAGAGGGAGATTTCAAAAGGAAATGGATTTTAAAAGGAAAAATATGTGTTGTCATGGCGACACTTTGTCATTTGACGATGGATCGGTGACGACCGATCGGCTTCGATAACGTATCACCAGTACAGAGAAGGTTTTAATGTTAAAACCCCTCTTTGAAAAAATTATTGCATTCTATAATCCTAAACTGGTATACTTTTTGTAGAATGTGTGTTTACATGTAGGCTTGCACTTTTATGCTTTAAATTTTAAATGTATCTTGTTTCATCGAATTCCATTTATCAAATTAATTATGTATCTTTTGGGAGTGAATGAAAATTGTGTATTGCCTCATGTATTGCTCTTATATGTGCTTACATTAAAAGTTTTCATCTCTGTATTAAATTGGTAGTATTTTGTTTGAGAGATGACCTTGTGCACATACACAGTGTTGTTTTATTCCAAGTTCAAAAATTTGTGAATCTCTCGTGGAATGAACTTGCTCCATGCTTATGAATGGCATTGATGATCCAAATGTGATCAAATGTTCAAAATGGTAATCCATTCATGTACCATTCAATTCAAAGTATAGAACCGAATGGAGTAATCATGAATGAATGGTAAATATGGTGAAATGCATGGGAGCTAAACTTGTGAATGGCAAACACTTGTATGGTTCACATTGATCATTTATCTCTTGACCTTTTCTTATTGGTATATCTTGGTGCATTTGAAAATGTTTTTGCAAAGTGTTTGTTTATATGACATCTAATGAGCTTTTAACATGGTTGTATACTTGTAAATGTCATATTCTTCTCATACTTCATTTCTATACACTTGATTGGTATATAATATGAGAAATGATTGTATGATTTGTGTGTTTTTGGTTTTCATTCCTTTCTTACCATTGGTACACATTTTGAGGAATGTTGTTGGTTCATAAATCACCAAATTTTGAGGTTGGTTTGCAAAACTTGTTGTTGTGGGCTTGCACGCATCACAAGCACACACTCTCTTCATCCCACAATTGGTAAATCTTATAGGGATGAATTCATGTCTTTCCAATGTTCTTGTAATGTTCTATCTTGGAAAATCTTTTAGACATTGGAAATGTGTTTTGGAGAAATGTTCAAATAAGAAAAAAATTCCTTCTCCAAAACAGTTTTTGGTTTGCATTCATGGTTTAAACCTTCAAGTGTGTCTTGGAAAATGTCACATAAGGTCTGAATGCAACCTAGAGAATGCACCTATGTTATGTCTTTCAAGAACTCCTAAAGGTGAATCTCATTACCAAAAGGATTTTGGTAGTGAAAGCTAACATCTTTTAGTTGTCCAAGTGTTAACGGACTTGGTGCACTGTGCTCTCAAAATGTTGAGTAAAGGAGAGCAAACAATGGAAAGTTTAAGGGTAGAAAAAGGCTTCCATTTGCATAATGGATTTCCAAGGATAGGACATTTGTTCATTCATACACTCTTTATTGGTGTTTGTTTTTATGAATGAACTTATTTCATGTTTTGATGCAATTGTGCACACATTGGTAAATGTCTTTGCATCAACCCATCTTTCATGAACTATGTGCTCAAATCAGTGGATAATTTATTTAGTTCATGATGTGCTCACTCATAAGATCTCTAATGGAAAATTCTTATATGAGTGATTCCCTCCTCATTGCATGCATAGTTATTGTTTCAAAATTGATATATTTCTGAAAATGCATGTGCCCTTCCTTCTCCTTATCCAGCCCAACTATTGAGATTTGTTGAAGCACAATAAATTTGGCATATCAGTGCTTAGCACCCTTTGTCAACTTATGACAAAAAGGGAGAGAAAGTTAGAAGCTTGGAGTAAATTTCGAAGGAGAAGATTAAAAATTTTGGGGGAGAAGATCTTTTAAGGAGGAAAGTCTATGATTAAGGAGGAGTTTAGTGTTGTGAAAATTTTAAATTTATGACTCGCAAGCGTATGAACCATTTAATAGTATAGCATTAAGAGTGTGAGGTCGATCCCATAAAGAAACAACAAAATATATGCAAAAACAAAATATATGAAATTGAAACGTTGTGATTTAAAAAAAAATATAGATATTTAGAAATAACCTAAATATGAAAATCAAATTCTAATTTTTACAAATATGATTTTAAATTAGTAGCATTCCAGTTTTTTAAAAACTAATCTAGAAATTAGAGTATCACCATCTAAATCTAAAATCTAATTTAATTAAAGTAATGGCATTGAACTAGAATTTATAAATAATCTCAAACCAATTGAAGAGAACAAAATTAAAATGCAATCAAATCAATCTCAACATAGTTCAAAAGAATTTGAGAGAATAAAGAAAGAATAAAAAAATAATGAAATATTCAAATAATGTACAATGGAATTGAGACAAGTATTTATGGAGGCATTTTATCCCATCTTATGATAAAATCACGGCCTAGACTATGAAGTCTTCAAGAATTATCAAATACATATTCAAATTTTCCTTTTATTAAAATTCCAATTAAAAATATTATGGCTTCCATTAAATAAGAAATTCCCAATTCAAGCCTTAGGTTTGGGTAGAAATTTATACTTGCCTTTCCAAATCTGAAAGAAGTTGTTCTTAAAAGGAACCTTAGACTAGGAAGATCAAGTTTCACCGATCCTAAAAGGGGTTCTGTTTTTCCTTGAAATTTCTCAAAATAATTTCTAACATAACATTTATAAGAGAAATAAAAATAAAAATTCAAACTATCATTACATGATATTAATAATTGGAAAACCATACATCTAAAATAAGCTACTATGAATTTTATTCAAATAAATCGGAATATGGAATTACGATACTTTTTGAGTTTTGCATCAAAGACAGAAAACACAATAACCTACAAATTAAATTTGAAAATCCATTTATTCTCTAGTCTCTTCAGCCTCCAATCTTTAGTGCTGCTTCAATTCTTGCTCAAATTCAAATTTCAATGGAGTCCATAGGCTCTATTTATAGACTTAGGGTTGGAATGGATGGTTGGGATTAAATCTGGGTTAAGTTGTGAATTGATGGCTTGGATTGGATATGGTAGGTGGATCTAGGGTTTCCAATGATTAATGAGATGAGATGGTGGTTTGGATTAATGGATGAAAATGAGTGATTAAGATTGTATGGAGAGGATATGGGTGGTGTGGATTGACAAGGAAATGGACAAGGCTTGGACTTGTGAATGGGCTATGGACTTGGGTTTTGGACTTATAAATGAGCACACGGGCCTCAATTAGATCTTGAACTTGAGCTTAAGAACTTGGGCCTTTGTTAAGGCCTAGCCTATTGGGCTTGACTTCAACTTGAACACTGGCCTGGCTAACTTTGCAGAGTACAAATGGATCACCTAGCCTGGCCCAATTGATTGGCATTCTAGCTCACGAACTTGCAATCTTCGGGCTTCATTCTT
Organism: Chimonanthus praecox; assembly: GCA_022113865.1. Classification (NCBI taxonomy): domain Eukaryota; kingdom Viridiplantae; phylum Streptophyta; class Magnoliopsida; order Laurales; family Calycanthaceae; genus Chimonanthus; species Chimonanthus praecox. The sequence goes on along the minus strand of CM039088.1, from coordinate 46,696,629 downwards.
CAAACTTCAGCAGGCTCTCTTCTGGAATTCAATAATTAATCCACCATTATTCTAAAAAATGTTGTATTAATCCTGATTCTCATAATTGGATCCAGATCTGCCAATTTACAATTGAATTAAAACGGTGAAATAATCATCAGAAATCTTGTTCTTTCAATTGAAGCTCAAAACTTGCAATTATTCTTGATTTTAAGCTGATTTCCTGATTTCTCAATTTTTTTATACAAAACTGAATAACAAAAAATGCATCTAATATATACAAAAACAAGGGCTAACTGGTCCAATAATTAGGGGTAAAATGGTCATTTTACAGTGTTCATCATTTAGTCTATTAGTTATGAGGGAGCACTTTGTGCCTTATGGACTAACATTTGAGGGGGAGATCTATGCTTTCACCTAGTTTGTATTGTTTATGTGCACATGTATTTTGTACAGGGACACCTTGAAGATAAGCAAGCTGAGCATCGGAGAAAGCATCTGGAGCAAAGAGTGTCATTTGAATATATACTTATAATTGTTGTATCTTTTATATTCAAATGAGTTGTAATGGGTTTGACTAATTTGTAACCTAGACCGAAGTAACAGGTCTGTAGCATTGGGTAAAATTCAAGGGTAGTAGATTACGGTGATGAAGTGTGTTTTTATTTGTTTTTATTCTCCATTTGAAGTAAACAACTAATTGGTGAGAAAATAAAATTCAATGACTACTTTCTGATTTAAAATTCCCAATTAAAATAAATTACTAGTGGATCAAAATTGAAAATATGGTTGCATCAAATGAAATACCATATTGTGGAAAGACCAATTTGCCCATGCCATGGGCGAATTTTATAAAATATTAATTCAAATACTTTAGTCGAATTTAGTGTTCAAATATTTTTTTTAGAAAATTAATTTTAGATAGAAAAAAGAATTAAATTAAGTAAATGTAATCGGGAGAGAAATTAATTAAGTATTTATTAAAATTCGTATGGGTCAGTGGGACCCACATTCATTGGATAAATTACATATAAGGCTTGGGTAATTATAAAATTTAGATCTTATAATTAAACTAGATTTTAATCCTTCATGATCCACCAAATTTAATATTTCAATAATAATAAAAAAATCCAAATTAAGAAAAATAGTGTGGGCCATGGGACCCACACTTAGTTACCTGCCAAATTCCCATTCACGTTGAAATCAATACTAGTTTAACTAAACTTCCTAAATCAATAAACACCCAAAGTCTTATGCCCATCCCATGTTAAAAACCCAACCAAATCCCACAAGATGGAAACTTCTAAAACTACCCTTTTGTGGCCGATTAAAACAAGTAGAAATTAAGAGGTGCCGTACGGCCCTTAACAAAACACAATATACGATTCTCTCTCTCTCCTCTTCTCTCTCTTGTACGTTTGGAGCTTTGGATGTTGAAGAATTCCTTAGATTTTCTCCGGTTCTTGGGTTGGATCTCCATCTTCTCAGATTTTCCATGAATCTTATATAGTTTTCCTTCAATTTTCTTGATTTTCCATCTCGTATTCGTTTGGTTCTCTCTCAAACCTTGATCAGATCTCCATGGTTTATTGATGAAATTCAAACATGGAGATGAGATGAAGAGAAAAAGAAGGAAAAAAAAGGATTGATTTTAGGATTTTAATCAATTAGAAAACCAAATTCAAAGAATTCGTATGGACTTACAAAGAAAATTCGGGTGAACAACTATGTAGTTCCAATCTGCGCACCTTGCGTTAAATATTCTATAACTCGGGCATCTGATAGAATTTTTCGATGAAACCAAGTTCATTGGAAGCCAAACTTCCAAATATATTCACTGTAGGATTTTAAAACAAAACAAATTCGCAAAGATGCCTCAGATCAGATCTCAAAGTTGGACCAAATTTTAGATTGGAATTTCATGGCAGTTTTACCCAAATTTAATGTCCGATTTTTAATTATTTTTCTGCTTATCATATTTCTTTCAATTTTTTCGTGGATACAGTCTATATAAAAGAGAAATCCTAAAAAACTTTTAGTGGAATTTTAATGAATTTAAGTACCCCAATTAATTGCTACAAATTGTGAATAATTCAGATGTGCAGTTTGGAGGCAGTTTTGGAGACACAAATTCCAAAAATCATAACTTCGTCTCTTGATTATCTAAACATACAAAATTTATGTCTAAATTGATCAAAACGAGGAGATATATCTCCATAAAAATATAAATGGCCAAGTTGATTATTTGATGGGTAATAATCGGTTTGCAACCCAGGTTTCTCGGACAAACTATATTGTGTTTGATTGTGGGACCACCCGAGTAAAACGATCATAACTCGGGCTAGGAAAGTCTGTTTTGGCCAAACGAGATATCTACTAGTGGAAGATGGCATTTAATTGGTGAACACGATGTTTCCAAAAAAAATTGTAAGATGATCGAATTCTTCACTATAAGGATTTTTCTTGGAATACTATGTAAAACTTGGAAAACTTAGATTTTTGAATCCCTACTTGGTAGACCAGAAAACCTATGATATCAGGAGATGAATTATTTTAATATAAAATAATAATGAATGGTATCTCAAGTGGCTTTGAAAATTAGAGTGAATTATTAGGACAGATTTTTATTGGTTTTGCTATTAGTATTATTTTATTGGACATTGGGTCTTGATTGCTAAGAGAACTTCAAGATTTTATTGTGTGCACTTCACAAACTTTTAGGTGAGTGAAAACAATACACTATACTCTATTGTGCAAGGTATTCTCTATTTCATTGATGTGATTGAGCAATGGAAAATATTGCATGATGTGTTGTGTTTTGGAATGTAATGTTGGACCTATGAAATAGACTGGGTACATATTGCAACAGTGGTTGTAATCCGGTGCTTACTCACCGTAGTGTAAGGGGATTGGCTAAGTGCTCTAATGGCAGTGAGAAGACTCAGTCTGTCCGAATAGTTGGAAATCAGCCACTGACCTTGTTGAATGGTCTAACAATTATATTCGAATTGGATGAATTTGTTGTTTACTGTTGTGATGTTATTTGTGGAGAATTGAGAATTAAATACGATACTGTGTTGCTATGATAATAACGTTTTAATATGATTCATTATTATGCATGTGGGTTATTATTGATATTGGATTTGATATTTTGAATATGTATATGATGCTTATGTTAATTTTAGATCATATAACTATGTTTGGAGTATGTTGGTGATCGAAACATGATTTTATGTTATTAAGCATGCGTTGATGTCATGGACCATGCTAGAATAATTATAATTCATAAGCATGTGGTTAGAGATTATTACATATTGAGCATGACATGAGGCATTAGATTCTCATATTAATGGGTATGGGAGTATGAGAGTGTGGATGTGGATGTGGAGCAACAGGTCGGCCATTTGAGGGATACTTGCACTTGGTTGTTGTAGTTCCATATGTGGGCTGAGCCATTTGAGGGTTGTCGGGATCTGATGGCAGACGGGTAACCATGTGGGCCGTGTCCATTTGAGGGGCTGCATTGGAACTGGTTACCTATGAGCCACCGTGGTCCTTGTCCGTTTGAGGGGTTGCATTGGACTTGGTGACGGCGCACTTTTGTTGGTTGAGAGTGGTGCGGGTGGTGCTGAGTATCATGCATTGGCATGAGCATTGAGCATTTTTGAATTGACTGGCATAAAGCATGGACATTAAATGCATATTCATTGAATTATGCTTTAATATTACATTTATTATGTTAAATTGATAATAATGGAGATATTGTGTTGTATATGTGTTATTATGTTCTTTCACTTGGGTTAGAGCTCACACCCCTTACATTCAACCCTCTGGATTTAGGCTTGGACGAGAGCACTGATAATTAGACGTCGCTATGGATGCATGTTTGAATTCTTAGCATAGGTGTTGGTTCATGTGGTTGAGTTTTATGGTTTAATGTTATTTATTCTTTTAAGGACTCGATTCGTTGATTTGAGTAGTTTGAGAATATTGAGATTATTAGTTGATTCTAATTTTATTTTATGAATGGGTTGTGAGCAAATTCGTGAAATTAGATTTGACATTGATAGTAGACGTTAGTCATTTTATTTTGCGGATGACATTTGAAATTATACGATGTGTTAAGTTTGGGCATGAAGGATTTGATGGTTGTTTATTTTATTTATAATCTTTTTTAAAAAAAGTAATTATCTCCCTCAGCCACAAACCTGTGATATAAGACCTGTTAGTCATGTTGTTGCGTTGGATCACGCCCCATTTAGGTTGTAGAAGGAGCGGGGCGTTACATAATTCATCAAGTTTGTATTCATTACCTTATAGGTTTTTGTCATGGAAATTGACAAAGTGGGAGATTGTTAGTGCCCCGGCTTGCCAAATCACCTGTTTGTCAATTCTATGACTCAGGTGAAGCATTTCCTTAGAAGTTTGAAGCAATGAAACAACACTCAAGTGATGGTGAAGATGAAAAATCAAGTTGAAGAATCAAAGCATCACCAGTGTATGACAATCACACGGAAGGTAATTAGGCATAGATGACTTTAGCATGAACCCAACACATTTAGGAAGACTTGGACTAGGCTTAGAGATCATATTTGGTAAATCTAATCAAGCCAAGTGGGCCATGACATCCAACAGAACCAAGTGGACCTAAACTTGGAAAATTGATAAACTGTCAAGACAACCTATCGTGTTCAGGGATCCATCGCCCGAGATAGGGACGACCCTTCGTGGCCATAAGATCCATCGTCCGGATTGACAGGAGTTCTGGTTGGAAAAATAATGTCGAAGTGGTTCACTCTCAGACTGATTCTATCTTGAGGCGCCGACCCATCTTGAATGACAGGGCCGACCCATCACGCTCCACGACCTGTTGGCTTGAATTTTCAGAGTTATGGATGGGAAATACTCTATAAAAATCAGTTGGCCTCAGGACAATACTATTTTTAATTGGCGACCCATCAGAACTTGGGCTCGACGACCTATCGTCAGTCGCGACCCATCGTGGGTGACCATTATTGTACTGTTAAGGTGCATTTAATGTGTAACGGTCATATTGTTGGCAGGCCAAACATAAGAGCCACGATCCATCGCCATGCCATGACCCATCATGGAGTATCCGTTGGGACTATATTAAATGCATAACATTCATATTGCAACGACAACTTATGTGCCATGATCCATTGTGGCCCACGACCGATCTCCATGTCAGTTCTGGAAAATCCAGGATACCTATTTAAACTCTGAATTTTGGAGAAATTGGTTGGACACCATAGAGACTTCACATAGGAAAATCTAAAAGTCATCTCTAGAGATCTCACATCCTCTCCATGCACTTCACGTAGGTGAATCACTTGAGAATCCAGTCATCTTTGATTGAGGTTGAGAGAAAGAGAAAATAACCAAATATAGGATCAACTTGCAAATCCATATCCTAGAACATTTCTTCCAAGGATTGTGATTTCTCTCGTAACTTCGCCAACAAACGAGATCACATTAGGAAGGACACTTCAAGAAGCACATCTACATCGAGTGAGCTCAAACAAGGCAAGTGCTTCTAAGTTTTAATTTTATTTAAAACATCAAACTTGTAAAGGGACTTAAAGATGGATGTACTCTTGAACCACTAGAAAAAATGGAAGGATAATGACGTAGACTGGGGTTAGGTCGAATCTTTTAAAATTCTAGGGATTGAGTGAAATTCCCATTCAATCAAGTTAGGTGGAATTCCTACTCTATTCATGAGGGAGTAATTCCCCACATAGTGTATTTGGGATAGCCAAAAGTTTGGTGAGTCCATCAGTAGATGTAGGAGGGATGTATTTCAAACCACTATACATCTAGTGTTCTGGGTGTTTGACTTTTGATTGTGTGATTGTTTCTATAACTTATACATTCTTGTTATCACACACTTGATTAATCTTATTTATTCCGCTACAAATTATTATGATTAATCAAGAAATTTTTGAAGGCCACTAAAATTGGTGATTGCCCTATTCAACACCAGACCACCCCCCCACTTCTTCCCCTTCCCCTCTAGGGTCAATCGTGTTATAGAACACCGGGAACTTTCAGACACCATAATAGAATGGCGTTGTAGAATGCATGAATAGAACCTGAATGAGCGTGCTAAAAGCATGAGGATACATTTTGGATTGCCCAAGATGTTTTGGATTGATCTAGTTAACAATACAACATACTTGATCAATCGAGGACATTTTGTTCCGTTGGATGGACGCTTACCAAAGGAGGTTTGGAATGGTAAAGAGGTAGATCTTTCACATTTGAAGGTGTATGGTTGTGTTTCATATGTGCATATAGATTCTAATGTTAGGAGCAAGCTTGACCTGAAATCTAGAAAATGCACTTTCATTGGGTATGGCACTGATGAGTTTGGTTATCGTTTTTGGTATGACCAAAATTGGAAAATTATTAAAAGCAGAGATGTCATTAAATGAAAGAGTGATCTATGTAAAATCTGAAAATGCAAGTACTAATGCCGAAAAAACTGAATATGTGATTTAGAAGAGATATCTGGTAAGGATGTGTATGGAAGGGTTCAGAATATTTTAGAAAGCACGATCCCACAGGTGGAACCAAGTACACTTACAACTGCGTTGAGATGGTCATCTAGAACCTCTAAACCAACACAACGATATTCTCCCTCTTTACATTATTTATTGCTATCTGACGGTGGTGAGCCAAAGTATTATGATCAAGCTTTACAGGTTGATGATTCAACCAAGTCGAAGTTAGCTATGCATGATGATATGGACTCATTTATGTCAAATCAGACATGGGAGTTGACTCAGCTACCAAAAGAAAAGAAGGCTTTGCATAACAAGTGGGTCTACAGAGTTAAGGAAGAGCATGATGACAGTAAGCGTTACAAGGCCAGATTGGTTGTGAAGGGATTTCAGCAGAAAGAAGAAGTTCACTACACTGAGCTTTTCTCTCCAGTTGTAAATCAACAATCAAATTGGTACTGTGAATTGTGGCTGCAGAGGATTTACATCTTGAACAGCTAGATGTGAAAACAGCTTTCCTCCATGGTGATTTGGAGGAGGATATCTACATGAAGCAACTGCAGGGGTTCATTGTACCAGGTAAGGAGAATATGGTATGCAAATTGAAAAAGAGCTTGTATGGTTTGAAATAGGCTCCAAGACAATGGTACAAGAAGTTCGACAGTTTCATGTCCAACAGTGGTTTTAATAGATGTAATGGTGACCATTGCTGTCATATTAAAAAGCTTGACACTTCTTATATCATACTTCTCCTATACGTAGATGATTGCTAGTTGCAAGGTCAAACATGCATGAGATTTCAAATCTCAAAGAACAACTGTCCAAGGAATTTGCAATGAAGGATTTGGGTACTATAAAATAAATCATAGGAATGCGAATCATTAGAAATAGGGCAAACAGAAAGCTAAAGTTGTCACAAACTGAGTACGTGGGTAAAGTACTCAACAGGATCAACATCGAAGGTGCTAAGCCAGTTAGCATGCCTTTGTCAAGTCACTTCAAACTTTCAAAGGAACAAGGAGCAACAACACATGAGGAACGTGACTACATGGCTAAGGTACCATATGCCTCAACCATTGGCAGCTTGATTTACGCCATGGTTAGTACAAGACTCGACATTACTCATGTAGTGGGAGTTATCTGCAGATTTATTTACAATCCAGGCAAAGAGCATTGGGAAGCTATCAAGTGGATCTTTAGATACCTTTAAGGTACTACAGATGTTGGGTTGTGTTATGGAGATTCAGAAATCAACTTACAAGGATATGTTGATTCAGACTTAGCAGGTGATGTGGATAACAGGAAGAGTACTACTGGGTATGTGTATACTTTGGGTGGTACGACTGTGAGTTGGGTCTCTCAGTTGTAGAAAATTGTGGTGCTCTCCTCTACAGAAGTTGAATATGTTTCAGTTACTAAAGCTAGCAAGGAAATGATTTCGTTGCAGAGTTTCTTGCAAGAGTTGGTAAGAAACAAGAGAACAATGTTTTGTACAGTGATAACCAGAGTGCTATTCATCTCGCAAAGAGTGCAACATTCCATTCCATGATAAAACACATACAATTGAGATATAATTTCAAACGTTCAATTCTGAATGATGGAACATTGACACTTGAGAAGATCCATACAAGTCAGAATGTTGCAGATATGTTGACCAAGGTGGTGACTAGAGAGAAACTGAAGTCATGTTCAGTTTCTATCAGTCTTATTGGCTGAAGACCGAGAGTTGGTTCTACTAGGATCCTTTCATGAAGGCATGGCTTTTATCGATGAATAGGATTTGCTTGATCAGTCTCCAAGTGGGAGATTGTTAGGTTTGTGGAGTCTAATTATCAGATATTTATTGGTGATCCCATCTCCACTGGTCCGTTCGGAAGTCGAGTTCCTCGCTAAGCTCGTGAGGGTTCAAAGGGGGGCAGCACCCCCTCCGGGGGCTCGAGGGCTCCATGGAGGGCAATTTTGTAGTTGTCGCATTACATATGTTGTAGCCTTAATTAGGGCAATATATAATGTTTCTTTTCGTGAGAGAGGAGAGTGTAAGCGAAAATTGTAACATGCACGACCGTCTCTCCTTTTCGTTTTGCTTTTAAGCATAGTGAATCTAGTTTAAACTCGTGGACCTACCGAAAGGAAACCACATAAAATTTTTGTGTCTTGTGTGTGTTTGATCTGTGGTTTATTTTTTCCGTTCATTGTTTTGTACGCTTCTATTTATAATAGGATTGATAGAGAGTTGCTCTGCATGAGGGGGAAAATAGTAAAGGGACTTGGCAGTTGCTCTGCATGAGGGGGAAAATAGTAAAGGGACTTGGCAGAGTCTAGAACAAACTGGAATGGGAAATTGGGAATTATATTAACTCCACCGAGATTGACCCAACAATGACGGAAATAAGAACTGTATAGGTTAGAGAGTACTCAGAGACGAGTGTCTCGACGGATGTTGGTTGTCTGCATAGTCTGGCAGTTGAAGCTAGAGAGAAACCTCCAGTTAGTGCTGGGTGAGCCTGATGTCGCCCCGTAACCATATCGAGAATAGCTGATGTTGTAACACAATCTATGAGTGAACACTTTATAGTTTTCTATGCATTTAAAATTTAGAAATGATGTCTTTTACAAAATATGTAAATGGATAAGTGTCTTAGGAGAATATAATTAAATGAATTGACCCATTTAATAAATGATTAAGTGCATTGGTTCAATATCGATATGGGTGGAAAGTGATAAACTTATATGTAAACAACCTTGAGAAGCAAATTGAAAATTTCACTAAGTCATCATCACTTCACTCGTATTAAGATGCTAACAAGAGAATGCAAGTCAGGTCAACATCTCACTTGATTTATTAATCTACTTCTTAAAGTTCCAAATGCATATCTGCAACTAAATCACTTGTTAATTTTATAATTAATTTAATTTTAAATTATATCTCTTTTAAATACAAACCCATTTGGATATTGACAGTCTTAAGTACTATGTAATTATAAAAATAACTTTATATATCGATGTTATGCACTAAATGATATAGAGGTACTTTCGATTTTTTATGTCAAAGGAACCCATAAAAAATCCAAAAATTAGAGGTAATTTTATTAATATATAATCAAATGAAGTTGCTTTTTACCATTTTAAGTAGAGTATTTCTAAAAATTAAAAAAAAAAACAAGAAAAAGGTGTCTATCACTATCCTTACATTAATACTGCCGAGTTAGCGGGTTAACAAATTTCATGAGACCTAATATGCATTTAGATACCATTTTCATAAAAAGCAAAAATTTATTGAAATTACAAATTAAAAATTTCATAACACTTAATATGCATTTAGATTCCATTTACATAAAAAGCAAAAATTCATTGAACTTACAAATATTTGGAAAATCTAATGCGACATTGATTTAGTAATTTATGTACAAATTGATGTAACCTCTATATGATATTGTTGAGCTTTGTATTGTAAATAAATTTTGAATGTGATCACACGTAACATTGGACGAAGTCTACTAATTCCACCGACACAAAGCACGGATTATAGATGTGCTAACTACACGAAAGTGGCCTCATTTAGAAATCTTTAGCCATTTAATTTAAAATACAAAACAAATGAGTTAAAGAAATATGTTTTAATTAAATCATTCATTTAATTTAATTTAAATTAGATCAATTTTTATCTTTATTAAAATTGATTTACTTTTGTTGTGCAAATTTTAAATTTATAATTCGCAAGCGCACGAACCATTAGATAGTATAGCGATTAAGTGCGAGGTCGAACTCATCGGAACTTAGGAAAATATGTCCATGAAAAACATAACAATGAATTATATATTTTAAGAAATTTATAATCTAAAAAATATTCTAAGAAATTTAATTTTAATTTAGAAATATTCTAAGGATAGAAAACATGGTACTAAAATTAGAAACCACATCTAAAAATAGAATTTAGCAATTAAAGAGATCTAATTTTAATTAAGATGGTGGATTTGATTTTAAAATTATAAATAATCTTAATCTAACTTAGAACACAAAATTAAGATGCAATTAAATTATTTCCTACCTAGTTCCACAATGTTTCAAGAATTTGAATTTATAAACAAAAGAAAATAAAATAAAACATATATACATATTTACATTGGAATTTGGATTGAAGATTAAGGAGGCATTCTTTTCAATATTTTAAAAATAAAATCAAAACTTAGAACATGGAGCTCACATTTATTAATGATCATTGATTCAAAATTTTCATTCATAATTAATTTAACTAAGAAAAACATGAGTTTCATTAATCAAGAAATAATCAAAATAAACCTTGGGCTTGGAGAGAATTCAACATAAAATTCCAAATCTAAATTCTTCACCTACTCTTAAAAAGAGCCTTAGAATGGAAAATTAAAGTTCTAAACTTTCCCAAAAATTGGATGTTTAAGATTAAATCAAAGCATACATTCATAAAGAGATTAAAAATCAAATCAAACTATCACAATCAACAAACATTAAGTGGAAAACCATATATCTAAAAAGTTTGTCTTAATTTTATTAATAAAACAAAGAATTAAAGTTACAAAACCTTGGAATTAAATTACAAGAAAATAACATGGAAAATTAAAATTCACCAACCTAGAAACCTATGTGAAAATAAAATTCTCCAAGCCTTTCTCTTCTTTTTCTTCTTTCTTATGCAAAACCCTTCAATTTCTTCAGTCAAATTCAATTTCCTCAATGGGAGAGGGATAATATTTATAGATGAAAGGAGGTGGAGTGAATGGCTTGGATTTAAAGTTTTAAATAAAGAAAGGACCCTTGGAGGGCTAATATGGTTTGTACTAAATTTGGAATGGCTTAAAAGAGGCAAGGGGGTTGAAAAAATAGTAAAATTCGTGTAAGGAAGTGGGTGCAAAATCCCATATTTTACACATACCACCTTATAGCTCAGTTTTGACCTAGTTAACGTCTGAATCAAGAAAAGTCGTAAACTACAGTTGTAGCCCTTGAAGTCTTGTTTCCAACTCTAAAATAATCAAAGCAATCATTGTTATGCAAATTTTAAATTTATAATTACTCGCAAGCGCATGAATCGAATTGGAGTATAGAGATATGCAAATGCGAGGTCGAACCCACAGGGACTTGATTTAGAATGAACGGAAAAACAAATTAAGAAGCCTAATATTTTAACCTTAATCTAGTTAACAATTTTTCATGAGAATGATTCAATTGAAATTGCAAAATTAATTAAAATAACTAAAAATGGAGATTAAATCAAATGAGAGAAATTAGTAAGGTATTGGATTCCACCACCATTAAATCCATAATATTCCAATTATTTATTTATTAATTCCCAGTTTTAAAGATTTAAACATTTAAAATCATTAATATGGTGTTCAAAATTCAGATTTTGCTTCGCTTTTAAAGATGTAATTTTTAAGCATTCAATGTATTCTATTTTAATTCAAAAGACAATGGATCAAAGTATTAATCTAAGCATCTAATGTATTTAAATTAAAATAAAAGAAAACATGAATCAAAAGGGCTTACTTTTATTCTATTAAAACCCAAGCATTAATTAATTAGATATTAATATTAATAACCAAAATTACATGGCATTGATGGTAAAAATAATTAATAGCTATTAATTTGATGAAGCCAAAATCATAAATAATCAAACTCACATAATTTGGAATTAAATAAATAAAAGAAAATTATTTCATTAATGGAGTTTCATCCTCAACCTCAGTACAAGAAATTAGCCGAACATTATGAAATTAAAATGAAAGAGACAGAAAAAGAAAACTCTAGCCATCATCAGAGATCCCGAGCCAATGCCACGATGCTTCTATGCTCTCAAACTCGACCTTGTCCTATGTACTGTTCAAGTTATTTTTTTTCATTGTACAGAGAGACCCACTATTTATAAGTGTTAAGAGGACAAATAAAGCAAGGAAAGTGGGGCCCAACTTCAGCCGATCATCCCTTCTATTTTCTTTTTCTTTCTAATCTTTCTCTTTCCTTTTTCTCATGTCACAACATCCAAGTTTGGAAATATCAGCCACCATGTAATCATCTTTCTTTATTTGAACTTTTCTTTTCTTGTTCTGTTGTACACGATACAACACATCTTGGACTTTGCAATTTGCAATGCTTTATCTCTCCTTCTTTCCTTTGTATTTGCTAGTTTTAAGATTGTTTCCATGCGATACACCCATCTGACAAGACATAGAAATACACTTAATTAGATAAAATTAATTAATATAATATATTAACAAATATATTTTTAGAATATATAATATATACAATAATAATATAAAATAAATAAAATTTAACAACTAATTAACCAAATATTCAAGGGTAAAATTATCATATTTCTGTGCTCATCAATCGTATATCGGAGTTAAACTTTATGGCCAAAATAGTGAAGATGTGTCAAACCTTCCTTCTTTTTCTCCCCTTCTTTCTTTTGTTTCTTTTTCCTTAATCTACTTGCTAAATTCGAAAATCCTCTTACATTGGCTTGTAAATTTCGAATTTTCTCATATGTATCTTGAGATGATAAAACTAGTCTTCACACATGTGGATTTCGTCATGGGCTTTTTTAATGGGCTTAATAATTGGGCCTTTCAAAGTATGGAAAATCTAATAAATAATTTTACCACTTACAATCAATTCTAAAAATGATTAAATTAATCTAAATTCTCATAAATGGATTTGAATTAATTAGTTTACAATAAAATCCCTAAAATTGTGGTAAAATAATCATTAAAAATTTCAACTTTTCAAGAATATCAATTTATGACCAAAAATTATAAAATTCACCATTTGAATTCTCATATCTTGTATTTCCTTATAAATCCTTCAAAACTTTCAAAATCCCGTTAAACATATCATACAATATACAAAACAAGAGCTAATTAGTCCAAATATAAGGGTAAAATAGTCATTTTCCTATACTTATGAACTTTCACCTTACACTGTCTTTAGTTTATATTTAAATACCATAATTGTATCACAAAGTCATAAATAATTTAAAATTGAATTGTAGAATTCATGTGATAGTTATGTCCGAGTTGCATGGTTCTTTAGATTATTAGTAATATGCTCCCTCTTTTTATATGACGAAGAAATCAAAGATCCCACTGTTTTTTGAATACGAGGAGATTGAGTAAAACTTTGAATACACATAGTTACGTACAAATCACGGGTCCACGAAAGACTATAAAACTTATAATATTTTTGATAAGTAGATAAAGATTGGTTGAATGTCTCTAACAGCCAACAACCATGTGGGTCAGATTTAAATGGCCACTGTCATAGTTTGCATGTTCAATGGGCTAAGATCTGATGTCTAATTCATTGTTCAGCGCTGCCAACGACTATCCAAACTCCACAGTCGTTCATACACTTTAAAGTTTAAACAAACCACCCAAGACTGAGGTTTTTGCATATCAAATCTCAATGTTTTAAAAATATTTAAAATATTTTTTTAAGTGATTTTCATTATTAAATTTAATATTTTCCATTTTAAATCAAAATTTTAGACCTCCTAAATAAAAATACATTTTAAATGCAAAATATTCAAATGATCTAAAGATGTCCCAGTAACGACCTTTAAATGTTTGCTCTTACCATTCTTAATGGCATGTAGAACACAGAGAAAAGCTCACTATACAGACGTAGATTAACTATTTTAGAATGACCAGAGTTAGTTGAATTGAGTTGATTCAACTCAACAAGATTTTAAGTCAAATGACTCGCTAAGTTTTACTCTGTGTTTTCAAGTAAAATCCAACATCTCACTCGGATTATTCAACTCAATAAATTCACAAATTAAGTCTGAATTTTAAATTTTAGAGCAATGAGACGAACAATAGATAACACACCTACCAGCCCATTACTACATACCACAAGAGTTCTCAATTAATTGGCTGATGGATGTTGAAGCCATCACCTCAATAACTCTATTTGATTTTCAAACTCTTGCCGCAATTAATTGGTTTCTTGCAGTAGGATTGCCCACAGTACATCAAGATAGAGAGAGATCAAGATGTTATTTCTCTTCTATAAATAGGGAATGGATAAGAGGGATATCCTCATCCTTCTCCATTCTCTCTTCATATATAAATCTCTTTGTCAGGAGATATGAGTTCCAGGTCTTTAATTGTATTGGGTTTTCTCTTTGCTGCTTTTCTTCTCATCTCTTCTGAGGTGGTATCTAAAGAGCTGGGTCAGAACTCTTATACCAAGCAGTGTTTGGTTCCTGTTACTTTATTTTTAGTCCTTTCCTTTGTTTTCCTGCGACATCCATACAAGTACAATTTGAATCAGTATATATTCTACCATTTTTACAGCTTTGATTTTGTAACATTTCATCAAAACTATAGAATTTTTTTTCATATTCTGATATCATGACCTTGCATCTGATTTACTTTATCATACCTTCATAATTTGGGTTTGTTTGGCATATCTATGAGAGTTGGGTTGACGGTCAAGAATCTATTTAAGAAGCGGGAGGTTTTCGGTTCCAGCCACTCTCAACACAAAAGGATTACTTTCCGTAATATTATTCGGTGTGTGTGTGGATAGAGAGGTTTGTATATTCTCAAAGAATTAATCAAGTTCTTTAAGTAGTCTGCACACTTGGGTCTTTAAAAAAAAATTGAGTTTGCTCATCCATTCATTTGCTATTTCATAATGTCAGGATTCAACTTCTATTTGTGATCTAGGTCCATTCAATGAAGGTTAACTACATTCTAATATCTGAATCCCCCCACTTAAAAGAGAGGACCTGCCAACCCTCAATTTCATATACTTGCATGTGCTCTATTTTATTTGAGTTGTTATTTTATTATTTTTATGCTTAAGGTGGGCAGATCTCTTAGACTAACAGATTAATTTTTGAAGCATTTGCAAGCCTCTCTACTCAAATACAAAATAACTCTACGAGAAATAACCGTCTGATTCCTGGCCACACTCCCAACTCCCTTAAATTTTATTTGATTTGTTGTTACAAAGAAAAATAACTCGTTTTCCTTGAAAAGTTGGTAATTTTTTTCAAGACATTAGAGAAAGTCAGACAGGGCATATAACGGCAATCCCACGTAAAGTCGTCTATGGAAAAAAAAAATAGTTCATGTATCCATTAGCTAGAAAGTGTGTTCCAAGGCTTCTCTGTTTGCTGTGGACCTTTTCTTGGAGTTGTTTCACGAAATATGAAGGTTGATATTTATATCTTGACAGAATGTTCTCAAACTTTTTCTAAAAATTATTTTTTATATAGTTGGGACAGAAAAATACATTTATATAAAATATCAAGCTTTAAATGGTAGTCCGAGTTCTATATTATATTATTATATTATAATGGGGTAGAATAACATAGAAGGACATAACACCTATTTTATGAATTGAATGTTTTATCATAACTAAATTATATAGTATAGTTTGTACATACAAAAAATATAGATTAAAACACCGAAAGAAGATTTTATTTATTTTTTATGTATATTTAAATTATAGTTATATTTACATGCATATCTACAAATTAACATATTCAATGTAAATATTGGCTACTCTATAACTACTAAGAGATTTTTTTTTAAAAAAAAGATACAATTTTATGATTATTCTATATTCAAAAATAATTTAAAGTCATCAAAATTGTCAAAGCTTAAAAAAATGATTTCTAAGATCAAGTGATTTTTATAAAATTTCATATTTTTATTAAGATTGTTCAATGTGCCATCAAATCAAATGGAGTGACGGTGGATCTCATGTAGCATGAAAGTTGTTAATAGTTTAAACCAGTTAAAATATAGGGAGCCTAAAATCATGATTTTGTAATTGAATTAAATATGATTCTCTAGGTATTGTGTTCATATATAAAAGGATTTATTCAAAGGTCCCATCATGTGGGGCATATTTAAAGTCATGAAAAATATAGAGAGCTTGGAATTGGCTTATGATTCTGTTTAGATCCAATATTCAATTAAATATCTTTGCAATTAGGGCTGCAACTCGAGCCGGGTTTTGGCCCAACCTGCATGACCCTATTTGATAAATCATGCAGGTCGGATCGAGAATTTCAGGTCAGCGGGTCGGAAGATAAAAACCTGCATGAAATTCGAGTCGGGTCGGGTTGAGGATTTTATAAGTTAACCCGACCTAACCCAATCCGATCCGACTCGGCTAAAATGGCTTTAGAATGTGGGCCGGGTCAGAATTCAGATTGATTCAGATTAGAATTCAAGTCAGGTTGGGTTGTAAATTTCGGGTTAGATCGGGTTCCATATATATCAACTCAGGTCGGATTGGGTTCCATATATATCAACTCGGGTCGGGTTGGGTTTTAAGGAATCCGACCCGCCCGACCCGAATTGCCCTATTTGCAATGATTCATTATATTTAATAAAAGTGGTCAAACATTAAATAAATTAATGCTAATATATATTAACACTTAATAGTATTATGTCGGAAAATTGTAGGAGAAATTTGGTCCTTCTAACCATTCTTGTTTTTTATAATCATATTAAGAAGATAGGAGAAGGGAATTACTGGCCATAAGAGGAAGATCCTTAGTATTTTCATTAAATAAAAAAAAAATTCAATATAACTTTAATGTAAAAGATGATCAGTGCAAGAGACTTTATTGTAATAAAGTTTGGTTCTATATGATCACTATTTATCTGTAGATATCATAATTTAAATATAATTTTTAATGAATGATGAATATGAATCATCTAACCTTGTCATGATCAGCGTCTGCAATTAATCATTTCTTTCTAAAAGAGAATAGAAGTGTGCCCCTCTCATTTAGTCCATCTCATTTAGAGGAGTCCGCCAATTTAAATTAAAACTTTGATAAGTTAAGTTTTATCTTTTCAGATTCTCTGGAAACTTAAAAGAGTTTTGTGGGCAATATTTAAAATCTTGTGTTATTTATAATTTGCATTGATGGCACGAATTTGTGAAGGAAACAATCAGAAAGTCAGAACTTGAGTTGGGATACAAGAACAACATTGTAGATCAGAACTTGAGTAGGGATACAAGAACAACATTGTGGATGAATGCATGACCACTGTGAACCATGACTAGATCCACAATATTATTTTAATGTAAATAGTTGGATACTCAGTTCGAAAGGCTAGTCAAATAGGTAGAGTGACCAAAGTTTATTATAAGTCTCTAAATTGGTCCTTTCCAATCAATGTGAGATTTGTTTACAGTCCAACAATTCCTCACTTGAACAAGATTCTTTGGCGGATACAACGTTGCTGGGATCCCGTCTATCTAAAGAATCTCCTGAATTCATATTCATTAGATTCGATATATGACTTTGATATCACTTGTTAGCCTCCAAATCTACTCATTCACAACCAATATGGAACTCGTTCGAGCCCAATAGTCCAAACATTTTATTTGACCATAGATTTTAAACTGATTAGATTGTTTCGACCTCTTTCAAAATAATTAAATATATAAGGTTGGTAGATGATCCTGTACGTTTGTGAAATCAGTCTCATTTGTAATTTAGAGAGAAGACATGATGATAATTTAAAGAGAGAATAAAAATTGTTCAATTAGATTGTTTTGCCTGCGATTTTAATGACACTGGGCTAAGTTCATCACGACTGTTCCTTACAGCAGTTACTAAATTAAAAGGGGATTTGAATAATTATACTGAAAGTATTTCGGTTTATTTGTTTGCAGAGAAGAAGGCGGCTGAGGATGTTGGGGTAGAAGATGCCAAGTACGGTAGGTATCCGGGTGGTGGTTATGGACGTGGAGGCAATCCCGGCCGTGGGTATGGTGGCTATCCCGGACGTGGATATGGAGGATACCCAGGACGTGGTTCAGACCATTATCCTGGCCGTGGCGGTGGTCATGGACGATGCTCATACGGTTGCTGCGGTGGGCGTGGCTATTACGGTGGCGGCTGTAGGCAGTGCTGCAGATATCCGGGCCAGGTCCATGACAGTGAAACTCAAACCCAGCCCCAGAACTAGATCCACTGTGTCTACTCTGTCTAATAAGTACCGTAGAATGAAATAAAGCATGCACGTCGGGTGCACGGAGCCATGTAGTTTCCGTCTTAGGGTTTTGATTTTCGTCTACTTTTGTGCCCATACTCGAACTAGTTTCACAAACCATGCGAATGTAATTTGGTTTTGTAAACATTTGAATCAGATGAGTCGTTCAGTAGGGCTTTTTTTATTAAGTTATTATTCTATAATCTCTTCGACCATTAATGACTTTAAAAACTCAATGAATTAGTAGATATTATTATTAAGTTGCTAATTGTTCATTAGTTAGGAATAATACAAGAAGATAAATATATGACTAATGAATAATCTACCCATTGTACACTGAAATAATTACATCTCTTTAACAGTTATATAAGTAGAAACAGGACTTTAAAAACACTAATATTTGAATGAATTGGTCAAAACTATGTTGACCCCCAAATCATGATTTGAGTTTTGTAGAAAATTGAAAAATATTGGCCATTATAATTCAAATTGCTCATAATTGAAAATTTAAAACTCAACTCTGTAACACCACATTCTGCTACTAGCACGTTATCTCTGAAAGTCTCAAAAAATTACCAAAGAACGGATATCCGACATATTTTTTTTTTTTAAACGGGGTAACTACTTCTCGCTCAATAATCCAATAAAGGCCAAATCCAACATAATAGTAAGCATAACAAACAACCACCGACCGTTCAATATAGTTACACAGTCATCCAAACAAAACATATGATAATGAGTTCATAGAAATAAGAGTCTCTCAAAACTAAAGCATAAGCATAATATGAGATATTTAACTACTGCTACTCCTCTTTAGATACCTCCTCAAGGGGCCCGCCTAGCCCCTCCGCAATCGGAGTACCTGAAATGTAAGGGGTGAGCTAACCAGCTCAGTAAATAGATAATGCTTTCACAAGTCAGCAACAAAAATAGATATCATATTGCAGAATATCGTAATAATAATGATCCACAACCAAATCCGAGACATCATCTCGGTAGCCCACATCGGGTCCTCTAACAACTCGGGTCTCCATACCAATGTCAACAAGAGACTACACCATACACAATTGCCTCAATCACACGAGCCGTGTCGGAAAACCCCTCGCTCACGCTCTAAGAAGCCAAACTCTAAGGTAGACACCTCAATCTCTAGAACGCAACGGGAAAATCCGTATCTCCTAATGGGGTCTCAACCGCCGGAACGTAACGGAGAAGTCCTCCCAAAAACTAAATCATCATCTCATCATAAGCATATACACACATAGATAATCTTTCTACTCTAGGGCAAGCACCTCAACCGCAGGAACGCAACGGGGAAACTTGCATCCTCTATGGAGGTCTCGACCTCCGAAGTGTAACGGGCAAGTCCTCCCAACAAACAACATCATCACATCATAATAAACATATACATATGTGAATAGTTCCTCAATTTCAACACCCAAGGGTGCGATATCCATTGCGGGTGACCTCCCTTGCATGCACATGATATCATAACCATGTATAACAATATAAGCATATAACAAGATCTCAAAATACAAATCCACATACTCATCATGATCTCATTCACATATTATAAGTAAACACCCATCATGTTATCAACAAGTTCCAAGCATCATATCCAATATCCAGGCACATATCTTACTCTCAGCATAAATTCATTCACATGTTATAAATAAATAAACAACATGTTATCATTAAGTCTGAAGTATCATGTTCGATATCCAATACATGTCTTATTCTCATCATAAATTCATTCAAATGTTATAGCTAAATACACAACATGCTATAAATAAGTTTCAAGCATCATGTTCATTTTCCATTCGTCTGATCAGAACACTTAATCGCATATATTTGACATGAGTGCACCCGAACAGATCCCTTGCCACAGATTCACTCAACAGTTCCCTTAACGAGTGGCTTAATAAACAAAGGGCCAATTCAAGTGACTCAATGTCCAAGGTTAAAGGTTAAATATATGCGAATGTATGATAAAACAGTGATAAGTGCCATCACCTAAAAGTGTTGGTGAAAGTGTGCTGATCAACAGGATCTTACTAAACGTTTGGGAAATTAGCTTGGAGTTGGAGGATTTCAGATTGGAGAGAACTCTGATAAAACAATACAAATTTATTTATTAAAGGCCTCAAACATACTTTAGATTAAAGCCAAAAAAGAAAATCAAACAAGTTTGCAAAAATCTAATTCATGAAATAGCTTAGTCAAATACAATGGTAACAATGAACAAAATCATTTAAACATTTTTTTTTAAAGTAAAATCATTTAAACAATATTATTTATTTACTATTATTATCATTTTTTTCAACTTGGTGCTTGAAAAATGAAATACATAAATGATAGAATTTCGCAAATTCAAATCATGAAGTGATTTAAGCAAGTGAGATGAATTTAAAAAAAAATAACAAAATAATAAAATAATATAAAAATCAGAGCTTAAAGAAAACCAACTTAAAGAAATGGGTTGTAGTAAAGAGAGTAAATATATAGCCCTTGCAAAATCACATCATGAATCATATAAATCAAATGGGCTGAAATAAAATAAAGATAAAAGTAAATAAAATGACAATTTAAAATAATAAATAAATATCATAGGATGAAGAAGTTGGAAATTCTACCTAGAAGCCTCTTGATGGCGAATGGGTGAGAGACGTTGGTGTGAAGCTTGAATGTCATTGAGTGGTCTTAGATTTAGGATTTATTTTCTTTTTCTCTTTTAGGCAAGGGTATGGGACAGTAGTGTTGTAGCAAGTTGGGTTCGCAATCTCTAACCTAATGTAATAAGGAATAGAAGCCAAGAGAGGGAAAAGGAAACTACCGATTGGAGGAAGTGAGGGGCTGGCGATTGTTGCTATAGGTGGTGTCGATGGCTTGGAGGAACAGTAAGTTGCTTTGGGCGTCAGCTGCTGACTGAGGGAATGGTGATGCAAATGGGTGTTGGGAACTTGGGGCACTCTCTCAATTGAGGGGTTAAAATTGCAGGAAATTAAAAGTTTGAACTTTTAACCTCTAAAATAGGATAAAAAATAGAGCAGAAAAAATAAATGAAAAAAGATGAATTTTTATTGATAAAATTGGTGTGTATATAGAAAACATCAGAATACTCACCTATATATATAGGCAATTACAGACCCCAACAAGAAAAAAACTCCAACCAACTCAAATGTATTCCTAAAGAAAACATCAACAAAGCTTAAAAAAAACTCCTATATTATGCCACTACTCCATTACCTACAAAAATGCAAGCAACTTCTTAACAATCTGCAACATAGTTACAGACTTATTCAACTATGACTCAAAAAAAAAAAGAGTTTGAGTTTAAATCAAATTCCAAGAGCCTCCCTTTAACTCAAACTTTTAGAATTACACATCCACATTATCTTCTTCAATTTGTAGAAGGCTTCATCTTTCAGCGGCTTTGTGAGAATGTCGGTAATCTGATCTTCGGACTTACAAAACTCCATTGCTATTTCATTTCCTTTGACAAGCTCAAGAATGTAGTGAAATTTGATGTCAATGTGCTTACTTCTCCCGTGAAATATTGGATCTTTAGTTAGACAAATAGCCATTTGGTTGTCACAGAAAATCTTTGTAGGAGTTATTTGATTCTATTTCAGCTCATCCAATAACCGCCGCAACCAAACAGCTTGACATACAGTGGAGGCAGCTGCCATGTATTCTGCTTCAGTAGTGGAAAGTGCAACTGATGCAAGCTAGGTAGGATTAAGAATACCCAACCTCAAATTATAGCGAAAGCTTGAATAATATTTTGAATAACCCTTCAATATTCACAAAACAGTCTTTCGTTTTGCACTTGACTTTTCACAAAACAGTCCTTCGTTTTGTACTTGAATCTTCACAAAACAGTCCTTCGTTTTGCACTTGAATCTTCACAAAACAGTCCTTCGTTTTGCTTAGGCTGCAAACAGAGCCGAACAAATCCACCAAAATGCTGACCAATGCACTAGATAAACTCCACACAATTACCAATTGCTGGAAAATAAAACTCTAATTTTATTCAATAAAACTCCCTCCCCCAAGGGGTTGATTACAATCTTATTTATAAGAAATCCTAACCTGAAATAAGGAAAGAGAGTTCTACCTTAACAAGGAAAGAGAGTTCTATCTTAACAAGGAAAGAGAGTCCTATCTTAACAAGTAACAAGGAGCCGACCCTCCAATTATGAAAATAACAAATTCTAAATCTAAAAAATAACACAAAGAAATTTTCCTAATTTAATTAAAATCCTAGCTGATTTAGGATTCTAATTCACAACTGTCAGCACCTCTTTAGCCATTGGGCCTACTCTGCTGGGCCTGTTCTTAGACTTGCTTTGGATCCACTACACCAAATCTTCTGACTCGAATACCCACCTGGATCGAAGATATAATTTTGATCTTTTGACTTGGGGCTCAAACTTGCTAATTTGATAATGCACCCGCCCGGGTCAAAATTAAAATTTTGTCTACGTCTCTGGATGCCCGCATCAGCAACAACCTGTTGTTTCTTTGATGACCAAGAAATTACTCCCGAGCCCATGTGAAACACAAAGCCGGAAGTACTTTTCCTATCTTCAACATCACCTGCCCAATCACTATGTGTATACCCAACAAGATCACAGTCATTAACAGATTTATAAAAGCTACCATGACTTTGAGTAACTTCTATATATCGCAAAATTCGTTTTGCAACTTGTAAATGAACTTGGCTGGGTGTCTCCATAAATCGGCTAATAATACCAACTCCAAATGTGATATCGGGTCTAGTAGAAGTCAAATAACGTAGACTACCCACTAAACTCCGAAAATAAGTTGAATTCACCATTGCCATGCTATCCAAATGCAGCGTTGCTTTAACTGGAGTCTTGATAGGATTACATGATTCCATCTTGAACCGTTTCAGGATATCTGCTGCATATTTCTTCTGTGAGAAGAGTATGCCATCACCAGTCTACATAACTTCAAGTCCACGAAAATAAGATATAAGCCCATATTAGTCATTTCAAACTTTCTAGTCATAGCCTCCCTGAATTTAGCAAACATGCTTGGGTCATTTCCTGCGAATATCAAATCGTCCACATATAAACACACAATGAGCATATTTCCATGTGAGGTAGGTTTGATATATAGCGTAGGTTTGTAAAGACACCTAAGAAAGACATTTTCTTGGAAATATGCGTCGATACGAGTGTAGAAAGCCCTCGGTGCCCGTTTTAACCCATATAGAGCTTTCTTTAACTAAACCTGATCTTCATGACCTCTCTTCACATAATCAATGAGCTAATCTACAAAAACTTCTTCTTCAAGCAGTCCATTAAGAAACGCGGATATCACATCCATCTGATGTATTAGCCATTTCTTTTGTGCGGCTAAAGAAATCACCATACGAATGGTATCAAGTCTAGCTACGGGTGCAAAAACTTCATAATAGTCAATACCTGGCTTTTGCTTGTATCCTTTCACAACTAGCCTAGCCTTTAACCCATATACTTGGTTTTGTACACCCACTTGACGCCAATCAATTTTTTTCCCTTAGGAAGTGAAGTTAGCTCCCAAGTGTCGTTCTTCTCTATTGAATGAATTTTTTCATTCATAGCTCGAAGCCATCATCATCTTGTACTGCTTCTGCAAAGGTAAAAGGATCACAATATGCAAACAATGCAAAATTTACAAGTTCCTCATCAGAAACATCATTATCATTGGTTATAACATAATCTTGTAAACGTGTTGGCAAAACACGTCTATGTGATGAACTACGAATTGCTGCATCGTGACTCAAATGAGAATTAGAGGGTACTATATTGCTTGAATTCTACAATGTCGCTTCGGGTTGTATGTCACAAATTGATTCTTCATTCCAATTTATCCCCATCTATTTTTTTTCTTCAGTTGTCCAATCCCAAGCTTCGGCTTCACTGAATTCTACATCCCTGCTCACAATGACTTCACATGTTTTTGGATTAAACAATTTATAACCTTTAGTTATATCACTATAACCAATGAAAATACATTTGTCACCTTTACCATTAAACTTCTTTCTTTTCTCAGCTGGTACATGGGCATATGCAACACACCCAGATACTCAAAGGGCTTCAACATTCGATTTATAACTGTTCCATGCCTCCTCTGGTATCATATCAAGAACATTTTTTGTAGGACACCTATTCAAAATATAAACAGCACAAGAAACAACTTCTGGCCAAACACTTTGGGTAAATGTTTTCCTTTTAACATGCTACGTGCCATTTCAACAATTGTTCTATTCTTCCTCTCAGAAATCCCATTCTGTTGAGGTGAATAGCTAGCTGCAAGCTGATGTTTAATTCCATGATTTAAAAAAAAAATCAGAAAATTCATTAGAGGTGTACTCTCCTCCTCTAAATGTACGAAGCAACTTCAAACTACAACCACTTTGTTTCTCCACATAGACATTGAAGTCTTCAAATATTTCAAAAGTCTCAGATTTTTGCTTCAAAAAATAAACCCAAGCTTTCTTGTTCTAGTCATCAATGAAAGTAAGAAAATACCTATTGCCTCCATGTGATACAGTCTCCATCGGTCCGTAAATACCTGAGTGCACAAGCTCTAATTGTTGTGTGGCTCTACGTGACTTTCCCACTGGAAAAGTATCTCTGTGCTGCTTGCCAAGAATACAAGCTTCACACCATTGATTAAAATTTTCCAACAAAGGTAGCCCAGTAACCATTTACTTCCTTGCCAATACCCTTAATCCGTTGAAATTTAGATGACCAAAATGGAAATGCTAAATACAATTTGTATCTATAACAATAGCACTAAAAGAACAGATCATTTCAGTTTGTAAAGGTAAAGGAAACATGCGATTTTTGTTCATCTTAACTTTAGCAACAAATTCATTTTTCTGGTTCTCAATAGTGCAAACCCCTTTGTCAATGATGATTTTAAGTCCCTTTTCAGAGAGTTGACCCATACTTAATAAATTCTAGTGTAAGATAGGAACCTAAAAAACATCAGAGATATGTTCATGAGAGCCATCTTTCAATCGTATGAGAACTTTACCTTTGCTCATAATTGGAACTTTAGCCTTGTTTCCAAAGTTTACTTCCCCACGTACCGACTCGTCTAAGTGAAAAATAGCTCATTCTTTCCACACATGTGGTTACTGCATCTGGTGTCCAAATACCACTTGTCGAGATGTTCTTCTTCGGAAACACTGCAAGCTAACTGTAATACCCCGCCCCAAAAGTCCCACATTGCTAGTTGCATTGGAAATTCTCTGGTATATAAGTGGTAGCCTTCTTCCTTCTTGCATGAGGTATTTTGGGAGCAACAGTGGGTTGGCTCGCTAATTAAAAGTAGTACGGACCGTGTGTGAAGCCCAGAGCAGACAATATCATGCTAGCGGGACAAGTTGTTACAAATGGTATCAGAGCATGGTTCAACTCTCTGCCTAAGAGTGTGAGCTTGGTTGTTGTGTGTGCAGAGCCAGGGACGGCTCTCGCTTTAAGGAGGGTAGATTGTAATACCCTGCCCCAAAAGTCCCACATTATTAGTTGCATTGGAAATTCCCTAGCATATAAGTGGTAGCCTTCCTCCTTCTAACATGAGGCCTTTTATGAGCAACAGTGGGTTGGCTCTCCAATTGAAAGCCATGCGGACCATGTGTGATCCCCAGAGCGGATAATATCATGCTAGCGGGATGGGTCGTTATACTAACAACATGGTTTCTTTCTTCTATACCTCATCTTCAGCATAGTGAGCATAGTTTTCGTGTTTAGAAGTAATTTTTGGTAATTTAACTCTACATTGTGATCAATAGTGTCCATACTTCTTACAACGAAAACACTGAATTTTGGATTTATCATACCTTCCATTTTCAGAATTTTGTTGATCGACTTTACTTTTCTCAGGGGAGACCTTGTTTCGTCACCTTTGAAGCCTTTTGTTTTACCATCTTTGCCTTGACCTGATACTTTTCCACAGCTAGAACTACCTATCCTGGACAAAATCACCTAGCTTTGAAAGGCTTGTTCGACAGACACTGCAGTCCTGTGATTCATTCTATGTTCATGGGAACATCATGAACCCATCAATCCTTCCATTGTCATGGTTGAAAGATCCCTTCCTTCTTCAATTGCAGCAACAACATAATCAAAACGTCCTCTTAAGGACCTCATGATCTTTTCAATAACACGTAAATCATCCAATTTTTCACCGTTAACCCATAATTGATTGACAACAGATTCAACTCGGGAAAAATATTCAGATATAGTTTCAGAAACATTCATAAGAAGAGATTCAAATTCACCTCGTAAGGTTTAAAACCTTACACTTTTCACCTTGTCATCGCCTTTGTAGGATTTATTCAGCAAATCCCACCTCTCCTTTGCGATAGTTGCAATCGAAACCTTTTCAAATACAACCTCGTCCACAGCTTGGTAAAGTAAAAATAAGGTCTTCTTGTCCTTCTTTCTATTTTCTCTCAAACTTTCCTTCTGGGCTTGAGTTAGTGCTACAGTTGCATCTTGATTTACGGGCTCTGCGTATCTAAGATTGATAATCTCGGATAGCTCCTAGAAACCGAACAACGTTTTCATCTAGATACACCATTGATCAAATTCTTTTCCGCCAAACCTCGGAAGTTAAGGTTGAATTGATCCGTTCATTGTTGTGACCTGCTTACAAGCAATCTAAGAAAGAAAACTTAGAACAACAAGAACACTAGATAACCTGGCTCTGATGCCAAATGTAGGAAATTAAAAATTTGAACTTTTAACCTCCAAAACAGGATAAAAATAGAGTAGAAAAAATAAATGAAAAAGAGTAATTTTTATTGATAAAACTGGTGTGTATATAGAAAACATCAAAATACTCACCTACATATGTAGGCAATTATAGACCCCAGCAAAAAAAAACTCCAACCAACTCAAATGTATTCCTCAAGAAAACATCAACAGAGCTTAAAAAACTCATATTTTTATGGCACTACTCCATTAACTATGAAAATGCAAAACAACATCTTAACAATCTGCAACATAGTTACAGACTTATTCAACTATGAGTCAAAATAAAATAAAAAAAGTTTGAGTTTAAATCAAATTCCAACAAAAATAAATGGATGGGTCAACTCAGGTAGGAATGAAAGATGAGAGAAATTAAGTTGGGGCCAGGTTATTATATAAATAGGGGAGTAAGATTAGGATATGGTTCTTGGGTTGGGTTTGGGGGACTTTAACAAAATTTTGTTGAAAATAAAGCTTAGAATAATTTTAAGAAAATGTCATTTACTATTATCATTGTATATTTTGGAAATCCATTTGTTTTTATTTATTTTTACTAGCACAAAATCATTTTTCAAAATTAATTTAAAAGCCCGTGAAAACTAAAAAATCGAACACTGAGGGAAGTTTGTGCAAACCAATGTTATCAAAACCGGACCATATACCGAACCGTCTTCGAGGAGGTCAGGGTTCAACCGGGTTCGACCGCGGTCAAAGCCAGTAAAAGTCGGCCAAAGCCGGTCAAGTATTAAAATAATATAAATATTATATATAATATTAAGTAAGACATATTTTACCAATAATATAAATATTAAAAATAACATTCAAACTTTGAGTAATATACCAAAACAGCGAAATATATGGGATATAAATATTAATTAATAAACTTTTATATTTCAAATATACACATTTTTAAAGGGAAAATTAAAAAAAATAAAAATAAAAAACCCTGAACCGCGGTTCACGGTTTTGGTGTCAAAACCGCATAACACCTCGGTTTTGACCTGTTTTATGCGGTTTTGACAGCCAGCCGGTTTTTTACCCGGACCGAACCGTAGACCACGGCGGTTCAGCCGCGGTTCGGTCCGGTTCTGATAACACTGGTGCAAACAACTAGGTTCGTCAATGTATCTATTAAGGGGAGAGTGTGTGCGTATTGGGGTCTAAATGCACGAAGTCTATATTCTTCGTGTATTTTCAAATATTTTTCATGAAATGAACGCACAAATTATAAGATTACCAAAATGTCATTTGAGCTCCTAAGCTCGAAATCAGATAAATTGGGGCCCACACTCTTCTCACTGCTACCAAAGTCTCAAGACAACATAGAGATTCGTAATCTCTCTAAACATCCCCAAACATTGGGTCGGGTCGCTACAAACTCAACTCAATTTCTCATCTATTAGAGTTGACTTGGAGATTCGATGAACTTTAATAAAGAAGATGAAAATGACGTTAATACCCTTTTCACTTAAAATCAATCTCGGAGTTCATAAATTCAGAGTAGATGAATTTTGATACCTTATTTATAAAAATCGGTCGAGAAACGACCTTTTTTAAATTCACTCGGACTATCAAAACACGGAAGGGTAAAATGGGAATTTCATACCTAAAAATGAAAAGCGGTATCTCCTGGCAAAAAAGTGTGGTGTCTATATGGCCAGCCCTTCTTTGCATACATTTGTCTCTCCCATTTTAATGGACAATTCTGATGAGATTAGCACATTCTTTTTTCTTTTTATAATGAGATTGAGTATTTATCATGTTATAGTCTCCAAATGATTTAGAGAGATGGGTAGATCACTTTAAGTATAATATAATTTAAAAGAATTTTTTTTTTCTAATCATAATGGTCTTGTGAGTTGGACTATAAAAAACCAATAAGAAATAAAAATAATTATTACAAAATTTAAAATCATAATATTAAAATAATTAAATAAAATTCAAATTTCATTGATCCACTTTCCTTGCCATGCTTTACCTATCTCACCCAAAGATATATATGAATTAATTAGTTCTTGCTGAATGTCGAGTAACTTAAAAGCTATTTTTTTGAGTTTCTACTTTTATCCTTTAACTTCATCATTCGAGTTGTAACTTATTATTCCCATCGTTATTGTCGTATGAAAGACGCAGGTATAGAGAATCCCACGGTATCCTGTCTCGGATAAATATAACAATACCACTTTCCAACCAGGATCATCGTCATATGCTAAAAGCAATAATGTTCCCAATTGTTGCGTAAATTTTAAATTTATAACTCGCAAGCGCACAAACCATTTAATAGTATAGAGTTAAGAGTGTGAAGTCGATCTCACAAGGAAACAACAAAATATATGCAAAAATAAATTATATGAAATTGAAACATTGTAATTCAAAAAAAAATCTAGATCTTTAGAAAGAACCTAAATATGAAAATCAAATTATAATTTTTACAAATATGATAAATTAGTGGCATTCCAGATGTAAGAATCAAATCTAAAAGTTAAAGTATCATCATCTAAATAAAAAACTAACTAATAAATCCAATTTAATTCAAGCAATGGTATGGATCTAGAATTTGTAAATAATCTCAAACCAGTTTAAGAGAACAAAATTAAAATGCAATTAAATCAATCTCAACTTAGTTCAAAAGAATTTGAGAGAATAAGAAAAGAATAAAAAATTAATAAACATAATGAAATATTCATATAATGTACAATGGAATTGAGACAAGTATTTATGGAAGCATTTTATCCAATTTAATGATAAACTCACGGCCGATACTATGAAATCTTCAAGAATTATCAAATACATATTTCAAATTTGTCTTTTATTAAAACACCAATTAAACATATTATGGCTTCCATTAAATAAGAAATTCTCAATTCAAGCTTTAGGCTTGGGCAGAAATTTATACTTTCCTTTCCAAAGCTAAAAGAAGTTGCTTTTAAAAGGAACCTTAGACTGGGAAGATCAAGTTTCACCGATCCTAAAAGGGTTCTGTTTTTCCTTGAAAATTCTCAAAATAATTTCTAATATAACATTTATAAGAGAAATTAAAATAATAATTCAAACTATCATTAGACGATATTCAATAATTAGAAAACCATACATCTAAAATAAGCTACCATGAATTTTATTCAAATAAATCGAAATATGGAATTAAAATGCTTTTGGAGTTTTGCATCAAAGGCAGAAAACACAAGAACTTACAAATTAAATTCGAAAATTCCTTTCTTCCTAGTCTCTTCAGCTCCAATCTTCAGTACTCCTTCAATCCTTGCTCAAATTCGAGTTTCAATGGAGTCCATAGGCTCTATTTATAGACTCGGGGTTGGAATGGACGGTTGGGATTAAATCTGGGTTAAGCTGTGAATTGATGACTTGGATTTGATCTCCTTAAGAAGTGGATGGAGGAGATTTTAAGTTGAAAAGGCTAAGGTTATAAGGCATACACGAATTTTGGGGTGTCTTCTCTTAGAGGCTAAGCAGAGAATGAGAAAAGACAAGAATTTGAAGAAAAAATTGGGATTTAGTGCAAATCCCAGTTTTCTACACATGTACCATCTTGCAGCTCCATTTTTACCTAGTAAACATCTGAATCTTGACATTTGGTAAACTACAAAATTATATCTCTTGAAGTCTTCTTTCCAACACAAGAAAATGAATGCAATCGGATATCAAAGTGGAAAGTTATGATCAAAATACCAAATTTGTGTCAAAATTTGTCTTCCAAATCCCATTTTTTTCTCCATTTCTTGGTACACACGAATTTGGATTTCTTGGGATTTGGTGATGAGGTGTAGGTGATGTGGCATAAACCTAGATGGGATTTTGGCTTTATTCTTAATCCTAGGGTTTTAAATGAACGGATGGCTATGATTACTTTGGGTTAAGATCTGATGGCTCTAAGGTTATTTTGATGAAATAAAACATAGGAATGATGAGGTACTTAATGGGAGAGTTATGATTTAAAGGTTGAGATGGATAGATGATATGATGAATGGCCTAAATTAAATGCAAAGTTATTTATGAGATGGATTAGCATGGAGGCTCTAGGGTTTTACCTAATATGCATGTATGAGATAGATGATTGTGATGAAATGTCCTAAGATCTAATGGTTGGCAAATGGGTAACTAAAATTAATTATAAATTTGATGAATAAATGAGATTCTAAGGTCAACCTATATGAAAGGTGGATTTGATGGACATGATCTAAGATAATGCAAGTATGGATTGGATATGGTAGGTGGATCTATGGTTTCCTATGATTAATGAGATGAGATGGATGGTCTGGATTAATGGATGACACTGAGTGGTTGAGTTTGTATGGAGAGCAGATTAGGTGGTGTGGATTGACAAGGAAATGGACAACGCTTGGGCATGTGAATGGGTTATGGACTCGACTTTTGGACCTATAAATGAGCACATGGGCGTCCATTAGATCTTGAACTTGAGCTTAAGAACTTGGGTTTGGATTGAGGCCTGACCTGCTAGGCTTGACTTCAACTTAGACACTGGCCTGGCTCACTTTGCAGAGCACAAATGGATCACCTAGCCTGGCCCAATGGATTGGCATTCTAGCTCATGGACTTGAGGTCTTCGGGCTTCATTCTTCAAACTTCAACAGCCTCTCTTCTGGAATTCAATAATTAATCCACCATTATTCTAAAAGTTATTGGACAAATCTGGATTCTCATAATTGGATCCAGATTTGCCAATTTACAATTGAAATCCTAAAATGGTGAAATAATCATCAGAAATCCAATTCTTTTAATTGAAGCTCAAAACTTACAATTATTCTCGGTTTTAGGTTGATTTCCTAGTTTCTCCATTTTTTTGTACAAAACTGAAAATATCATTAAATACATCTAATATATAAAAAAGCAAGGGCTAACTGGTCCAATAATTAGGGGTAAAATGGTCATTTTACAATGTTAATCAAATACCCCCACACTTAGATTTTGCTAGTCCCCGAGCAAAACAAAAACTAAAAAACTCTAAAAACAAAAATAAAAATCCTAAACTAGACCACTTTCGCTGGGACTTTCGATTGCATTTAGTGTATACAACAAGCCTTTAAACCCCTAGCTCACCACTAGTGGATGACTTATAGTCTCATGAGGGTTTTCAGTGAAGCTATTGACAAACATCGAATTTTTCAGCAAAAACACATAGACAAAAATCTAAATATCATACAATTCTAAAATTCATTTTACAAGGCTTATACCCGGAGTGTTGCGTGTGTTAGCCAATATTAAGACGGTCTTCTTTTTCCAAACACACACAAGTTTAGTAACTACCATTGGAAAATGCGCTTTGACTTCAAACCTCACCAGATATATCTCCCAGAAAGACTAATGCTCAGAGGTTTGGGTTTATTTTCTCTCAAGGTATATGTGAGCGGAATTTATGTTTTCAAATCAAAGTATCTCACATATGTATTTAGAAAAAACGGTACATATCAAAGAAAATAAATAGATCTTATGAATGAATGTCATTTCCCAAGAACGTTGAGTCATACACTATCATTTTCCCTCCTTTATTCTTCACATGAAATATCCTATTAGACTAAAGATCAATAGGACTTCCCATAGGATGAAACGTGGCTTAGGACCGCATCATATCAAAGAAGGATAATATGACTCTAAAAATAAATATTGAATCATAAAAGTTAGAGGTCTTCAAAATGTAAGACGGGATACTTCTCCTTTATTTTTTTTCTCTTTTCAGCACTTTTCAAAATATTCTTTCATTTTCTCTGTTCATATCCTTCTTTTGATGTCTGGATGTTCCCTTTCTATTCTTTTCAATTTTTTTTTAAAAGTGCCTAGTTTTTAGAGTACCATCCTAATATTTCTCATCTCTAACATTTTTCTGAGCACTTAAAATAGGTCACAGATATTTCAATTTTGGCTTTGAATCTAGAACGGGAGTTGGGTACAGTAAACATATGCAATCAATAAAATAGGATATATAGGCTCAACTGGGAACTATCAGGATAAATGACCAAAAATAGGTAGGCATGAAGGCTCGAACTATCCAAAAATGGCCTAAATCATATCCTAAGCTTCATATAGTAATTTCTTTGTTTCAAATAAATTCAAAAAAAAAAAAATTAAGTGTACTAACTCAAATTTGATGGCGTTCTCAGTAATATGACCAAAATTGAAGAATAATGAGATCACACAGTGACTTAATGCGCTTAAGAAAGAAAAATGGATTGACTTATATCCCTCAGAAAAAATAGATAGGCACTAAAGCTCATTAGGTTAAGTCTCCACTAGTATTCCTCTCGTGACAACTACACTTGTGAAAATTTTTCCTTTTCCAACTAAGTTTAACATGGGTGTGTAAATTTTGTTCGGAATATAAATTCTATAAAAATCCTCTCGAAAAAGTATGATGCAAAATTTTTTATTTACCTATTAATGCTGAAAAATCACTTAGACTCAACCAATCTCTTTTTTTTCTTCTCACAAGGGGTAGTCTCAGTGTTCATTTACTCTTCCCTTAATTTATTTTTGTTTTGGCTCACAAAAACTTTTAGTAGACTCAAATTTTTTTTATTGGACTCAACTAGTGTCTCCCATTTTGATGCCCCCAAACTTAAATTAAACATTGTTCTCAATGTTCATTAATCTACAGTGATCAAGTGCAAAAAGGAAATTTTTTGGAACAGTGTTAATTAGGGTTCAGGTGTATTTAAAAGGGTTCACTCACAACGTACCTTAAACAAAAATCCTAAACTAGACCAACTCTAGACTAACTGATACAACAGTTGACCAAAGATGGTGATTATGGTGATTTAGGTGACTTAGGTGGCTCTATATAGGGAAGAAATGGTATAATGAAACGTAGATCATTGAGAAATTGAGGGCTTGCAAAATATCTTGCTTTTAAGTACTCTCCCGGTTCTACATATCTGGTAAAATACCATGGATTGTTCATGTCATATGAAGGAAAGTCCTGGATAAGATTCTCCTCAAAGCTAGGATTTACTTCATCATTCCCCTCAATAATTAGGTTCTTGCCACTATTGGTCAGACTCTCCTCACCATGGTTCCAACGATTGGGTTCTAATGTAGGTTCTAACGATGAAGTTGCCATGACCCCACAGACCCTACTATCGTCCATAATGGATTGATGACTGATGGGATATTCACAATTTTGGAACTCAATTCCAACCATTGCTTGGTCAAATCGCGTCTCCAAACACTCATTTTTACCAACAAGGACAAAACAAGACCAAAACAAATTCAAACAAAATAAATGACTAAAACTAAAAATAAAAGCCTAAACTAACCTAGGTCTCTAGACAGCTCCTAATCTTTTCTCCAAAAGTTCTAAATCTCCAATTAAGAGTTTAACCACAATCATTGTTAGGTAAGTTCCCAGGTAAATGGAGGAGCACTTGGCAATCTGCTTATGTTCCACTTATCCTTAGGTTGTTTACACCTTGGTGACAGAACTAATCCTAGACACCATGATTGAAGAAAACTAAAATTGGTGATAAAAAATTAATTGAATTGAAGATTGTCCTAATGGGCATGAAAGACCCGAAAAACTAACTAATGGTTGCTACTTTGATTTTACTTTAAAGTGCATGAACCACTTTTATTTACTAATCTTTTTTATTTTTCTATTTTTGTGAATGCAAACCTAAATCTAATAATGCAAGATACAAAAGAAAATATGCAAACAATTATCAATCAATGTATACTAATGCATGAGACTAGCAACCTAAATGCATGATCAAAGTAAATATGCAATTTTTTTCTTTTTAAATGCAAATTAAATACAAGTACCCTAATAAAATCTATATGAATGCATGAAGAAGATAAAATCAAAAGAAACTAGTTAGGCACTTAACTTAGCCTATGCGCTTATTTTTCAGCAATCTTAACTGGCGATTTTTAAAAGTTCCTGAAAACCACAACACACGAACACAAGTGAAGATTCTAACTCAAGAATGCATAAACTATTTAAATGTAAATTCCTAAACTATAACTAAGAAAGAGATTAAAATAATTGAATCCTAATTGAGACTTTTAAACTAATACAAGATCATAAATCAATCTCTAAATTAAATACCATTAACTAAAACCTTCTAAATTTAGATGATTTAAAATTAAAAACTTCCTAGGTTTAGAAATTATTCAAAATCGGACGTCTTCAAGGTTGGACAATTTTCTAAAAATGCAATGTTTCTCAAATTAGAAATTTTAAAACTTTCCATAGACAGAAGTTCTAAAACTTTCTAAAAATAGATTTGTTTTCTAAAAATAGAATATTACTAAAATAAAGCATATTTCTAAAATTAGAAAATGGCTAAAAGGAGAAACTAGTTGAATCCATCAGATTTTTAAAAATAGAAACATCTACAAAAATAGAAACTTCTAAATTCAACAAGTATCTAAGTTTAGCAAAATTTCCATGTTTAGGTAAATTCTAAAATCTCTTCTACTTTAAAGAAAATTTTAATTTTAAGTAATCTTCTAAAATTAGATTTTCTAAAAATAGAACTTTCTAATTTTAAAAAGTTGCCTAAATTAGAAGATTCTAAAAATAGAAATATTTTCTAAAATCACAAAATCTCAAAACATATAATTTGCATGTTACCTCGGCAACGGCGCTAAAAACCTATTGTGCAAATTTTAAATTTATAACCTGCAAGCGTACAAACTATTTAATAGTATAGCATTAAGAGTACGAGGTCGATCCAGAAGGAAACAACAAAATATATGCAAAAACAAAGTATATGAAATTTGAAACATTGTGATTAAAAAAATCTAGATCTTTAGAAATAACCTAAATATAAAAATCAAATTCTAATTTTTACAAATATAACTTTAAATTAGTGGCATTTCAATTGTAAGAATCAAATCTAAAAGTTAGAGTATCTCATCTAAATCTAAAATCTAACCAATAAATCCAATATCATTAAAAAATGGTATGGATCTAGAATTTGTAAATAATCTCAAACCAGTTTAAGAGAACAAAATTAAAATGCAATT
Source organism: Chimonanthus praecox (assembly GCA_022113865.1). Taxonomy (NCBI): domain Eukaryota; kingdom Viridiplantae; phylum Streptophyta; class Magnoliopsida; order Laurales; family Calycanthaceae; genus Chimonanthus; species Chimonanthus praecox. The sequence goes on along the minus strand of CM039088.1, from coordinate 46,660,347 downwards.
AAATCAATCTCAACCTAGTTCAAAAGAATTTGAGGGAATAAGAAAAGAATAAAAAAAAAAATAATGAGATATTCACATAATATACAATGGAATTGAGACAATTTATGGAAGCATTTTATCCCATTTATTGATAAAATCACGGCCTAGACTATGAAATCTTCAAGAATTATCAAATACATATTCAAATTTGTCTTTTATTAAAACTCCAATTAAAAATATTATGGCTTCCATTAAATAAGAAATTCCCAATTCAAGCATTTGGCTTGGGCATAAATTTATACTTGCCTTTCCAAATCTAAAAGAAGGTATTCTTAAAAAGAACCTTAGACTGGGAAGATCAAGTTCCACCGATCCTAAAAGGTTTCTATTTTTCCTTGAAAATTCTCAAAATAATTTCTAACATAACATTTTAAGAGAAAATAAAATAAAAATTCAAACTATCATTACACGATATTCAATAATTAGAAAACCATATATCTAAAATAAACTACCATGAATTTTATTCAAATAAATTGGAATATGAATTCATAGGCTACTAGAAAAACAAAAGGAATAAAAATCAAACTAGTGGCTGGTCAAATTAGACATGTTTCCAACTTGGTCTTAGTTACATAATTAAAAGGCATTAAAAAAAGGAAAATTAACACAAATAATCTTTGTATAATCTGGTCATATCTGGGTTTAAATCCCAGCCCTTGATTTAATTTATTGCCATGCAAAGATCCTCTAAAAACCCTGAATCCTGACCCATTAGCAGTGGAAATCTCCACTTGTACCATTGGCTTTAATTTTGGTACAAGTGGATCCATTAGATTGTGTCTGGGGTCCTCACTTTCCTCCATCAATTCGTGCATAAATTCGGAGCACCAATTTGTCAATCTAGTCTAATTGAATCGGCATATCATCGATCAAGCTCAAGTCAGATTAGATGTCCGCATTAGGAAACCCTACATCTTGATGAATCTTATTTAAAAGGTTTAGAATGAGTGCGGGAGTGTGTTAACAAAGATATTCAATCATGATTTATAATGGAATCCACCCTCCATATATATATATATACAAATTGACACTACAGGTGTCATGGAGATACTGGTATTAAGTTTTAAAGGGTTATGTCGTTTACATATATTCAAATGGACACATTCACATGTGTAATGAATAGTGATTTTTATTATGGACTATACAGATAATATGAAAGTGATTTTTAGGATTGTGAAATAGAGTATGGACCTTAGAGACCTATGTAAACATCATTTCAAGTCTATTAGATATTTTCATGGCCTAAATACACAATTATCACAAGCCAAAATATTGTTAATAAATTGTTTGGGGTCGTGGGACGTCTGGATACCTTGGTCTAAAAAAAAAAAAAGAAATACTGTCTATGGGCACTTAATATTCATGGATCGTAAATCATAAGTGGAAAACCTTCTTGAGCCATGATGTAAATGGGCTTGCAAAAATAGATTATGGGCCTACTTTTGGAGTGTTTGAGGACGTGAAAATTTCTTAGAATTGTTTCTTGGCCTGAAATTGCTAATGTTTCTAAGTCTGATTATTATTAGTGGCCGAAAAACTAATGCATGGACTGTTCATCGACCATAATTTAATATTGTTAAGGCCTCGGTTTGACCGAGTCTATGTTTTGTCAATTCTCTGACCGTGTGTGTGTCCTTACCTTGGAAGACTTTTGAAGATGTCAGAAATCTGCAGGAAGATCTGCTGTGCGTTGAAGTTTTCTACACTGTATACTTGATTGCCACGCAGGTAGGTGGACCTTAGTGAGCTCTAGGTAAAACCAAATTAAACTAGAAAAACATAGGTTAAAACTTATAGATTTAGAAAATCTTTAGTCTCGGCCTCGAGGCCTTGAGCCAGGAGACTGAAGCTAGTGAGAGAAAATCTTTCAAACTCTGTAAAATCCCTTGGCTCTTAGTCTCGAGTTCTCAAGCATTTTGTCGAGGCCTCGAGACCCTCCATATCTGAGAACAAAATCTTGACTAACTGTAATTTTCATATGTTCTCAACCTCGAGGCCTCGTGACTTAAATTCACTAAAAATCAGGGCAATCAATCTGAAGAAATCTCTAAGTTGTATTTCCATATATTGGCTCGAGGCCTCGAACTTTCTCCTTGAGGGCTCGAGACTTATCCGTTGGAAAAATTCTCTATAAATACACGGCTCATGTTTTGAAAGATGTAGAGACCTACATACTGGAAAAATCCTATCTTCTCAGAGACCTCTTCCCTCAGGCTTTCTCTCTTCTTCATCAACCTTCATAGGTTGGATCCAAATGCATTCAATGCTATTCAATAATGAAGAACATGAGAACTACTTTCTAGGTCCAACTTGTAGCATCTAATGTCCTAGACCTACCCTTCTATTGTGGCACAAGCATCATTGGTGATCATCAAGTACTGAGGCGAAAGCATGAAGATCTCATCAGAAGAACACAACTTTCAAGATTGGTTAAGGCCCAATGCAAGTGTTTTTTGTTTACTTTATTTATCAATGTACGATGGATTAGATCAGTATGATTGAACTACCTTAAAAAATAAGTGTCAAGGATTAGACCAGGGTGGTCGAATATTTCAAACCTAGGTTGTAATGTTTGGGAGGGGTTCCCATAAATAGTGGATTTGGGATAGCCTAAGAGTGGTTGAGCCCAACAATGGATGTAGTTTGATTAAACCGAACCACTATATATCGTTTTGCATATGTGGTGTTTGATGGGTTGTTTAATATTATTTGGACACATGTTTGATTATTTCTGCTGCACATATTGTTAAATTGATTTATTTTAAAAAATGTAATAAAATTGGTTTAGACCTATTCACCCCTCCCCTCCCCAACCAACCCCCCCTCCTCTAGTCTTGCATTTTCTAGTAAAGAATTTTCAATTAGCATAACGAACCAGGTTACTCTGAGTTGGACTTAATTGTCCGAGTTCATCATGTACTAGAACCATGCATAGAGGTAAGAGTCACCCTGTTTCTAAACCCCCTCTACTTTGACGACTCAAACTATGCTTCTTGGAAAGCAAAGATGAAAAGTTTTTTCATATCCCTTGATGGAGTCATCTTGGAATTAGTGGTAAGTAGTTTGGAACAGCCTGTAGAGGAAATCATAGGAAAATCTTCAAAATATGAAGTTGGAAAATCTATAAAAGAGGTCATAGGGTTTAAACCTAAAAATTACTTCACCTGAACTGACATGGAAAAGATTTTATACACTGCCAATGGAATGGATTTAAATGCCATAAACTGTGTTGTCTCAACAGATGAGTACAAACATATAATGACATGTGAGATAGCCAAAGATGCTTGGGATATCTTCGAAAGGACTCACGAGGGGACCACAGTTATCAAGAGGTCAAAACTCCAAATCCTCCAATCAAAGTTTGACAATATACATATGGAGGAAACTTAAACTTTATGGAGTTTTATTCAAAACTCAGTGGTATGTAAAGTCCATGTGGGCCCTTGGTGAAAAAATTCTAGAGTCTATGGTATGCACCAAAACTCTAAGAAATCTGCCCAAAAGATTCAAACCCAAAGTGGCCGCTGTTGAAGAATTTAGAGATGTGGCACAAATGAGGGTAGTTGATTTAGTAGGGTCTCTGCAAACTTGTTTCACTTTTATGATGAAAAACCCAAAAACAAATCAAATCCTCTAAAATCCTCTCTAAATGCTAAATTTAAAAAAGATGAAGAATTTGATGACTCTAAAAGTGATTCAGATGAAAAGGTTGCCACTCTTGCTAAAAATTTCTTAAAAACTTTAATATGAGTAAAGAGAGAAGAAGACTATAGAGAATTAAATAAAAGTAAAACACATTTTTCAAAAGAAAAGTCAAAAGATAGAATCAAAGAAAAATGCAAACCCAAAGAAACTCAATGTTTTAATTGTGATGGATATGGGCACTTTGCTAATGAATGCCCTTCTAAGATGAGATCTAAAAAGAAAGCCATGACCACTGTGGTGGAAGAAGATACATTACAATCCAAATGTGAATTCGATGTGTCAACCCATGAAGTTGTTGTCAAGTCGAAAGGTTTCATAGCCTCGATGATCTGTTGTTACATCATGTTTTACATTTATACTCGCAAGCATACGAATCATATTATAGTATAGCATATGAGTGCGAGGTTGTACCTAAGGGAAATTATAAAATATATGTTTTAAAAATTAAACTAACACCATCTAAGATAATGTGGTCAATAAAAATAAAATCATGGAATTAATTCTTAAACACTAGACCTAAATATCTAAAACATAAAGTTATGTTCTTAATTTAACAAAATCCATGTTAACATCTAATAATGGATCTTAAATCAAATATGAGATCTAAAATTAATTAATAATCCAATGGTTAATTAAAATTGTGACGACCTATCCTTTTCCAACGCTTAAAATCAAAGTATATTTTTTTTTGAAATAAAAATTAAGAAAGGGACGGAGTGCACCATGACGCGAGCCGAGTCCGAGTCTGAAAACCCGACCCTCAACTGGCCCAACCTAGCACATCCGTGGAACAACCAACTAAACATTTGTACATGTACTAGCACAACCTGCCGAAATAACAGTTGCGGAAATATTTATAACATTCAATCATGATACCAATCATTTCATTAGCAAACATAGGAAATTATTTAAATCATAAGTCAAATTACCATAACAAAGTCCAAAAATAGAAGTTATATCTAAGTTATTACATTCCCAACAAATACTCCTATGAAATTACATTGTTCTACCAAAATATCAAAATAAAGAACTAAGGTCTCCAAACATCTCATTATTCACTTTGCTTAGGCTTGGCTACCACTAGGTCCAGCCTATTTTCCTTTGCCATGATCTGCATTAACATCTAAAAGGGGAAAATCTATGTGCTTAATCAACTTGCCCAGTAAGAATTCCGATCAAGGAAATGCACTATGTTAGTGTCTCGGCTTGGCCAAGACCCTATGTTTTTCAATTCCATGACTCAGAAAGAAGCACTTGCCATAAGCTTGGAGACCTAAGATGATCAAGAGTAAAGATCATGTTCCATCGGATTAAAGCTCATAGTCATGGCAATCACAAAACAGGTATGTTGGCCATAGACGACTTTAGGTGGTACCCACACCTTAGATAAGACTATCCCTAGGCTTAGAAAAACAAATGGTTAAAATCATATGAAGCCTAGTGAGGAAGTTTGACAGTGAATTGGAAGCAAACTTGGAAATATGAATTATGATTCACTGTCGGCTCGACCTGTCTATCTCACCGACATCTCGGTGTAGTCAAGAACGACCCATCATGGTCAAAGACTGGTCGGCCAGACTGACATTGGTTTTGGAAAATTGAACTGTCATTCTAGACATGCCTCTAACCAAGAGTCTTATATGCACAGACCCATCGATGATGAACGTGAACGACCCCTTATGGTCAACGACTCGTCGGCATAAAACTTATAAGTTCTGGATTGGGAACTTATAAGGGCTCTCAATAAAACAGACATATCGGCAATTAAAGATCGATCGAGACATACAGGACCGACCCCTCGGTAATGGGCGACATATCGTTCTGGGTAACAAGTTTCTAAAGATGAAACTACTGTCAAGCATGTTTCTTACCAGAACGAGCCTCTCGTATGGACCGACATCTCGGTACCATAAGTGTCGACCGATCGGCGACAACGACATGTCGACTGGGAAAGAATATTACGGTTGGGAGTGCACTTAATGCACAACGGTCGGAATTGTAACGGAAACATTTCTAGTCACCGACCCCTCAGTGCAACCGACTTGTCGGAATATTACCGTTACTTCAACTAGTTGCCTTCGCTATATAAATCAATCTTTTTGCAACCAGTTGGTGCCTTCAGACGGATCAATTGGACCCTCATCTTTACCAGTGAGCTTAAATAAGGGCCAAGAGAAGGATCACTCTCTCTCTCGTGCTTTCACTAGGGGAATCAAATACAACCAATCTGAGGATTGAGTTTGAAAGTGAGAAGGAGAAAACCATAAATTAGGAAACCTTTGGTAGAACCAGTTTTCTTGTAACCCTGGACTGTGGTTGCTAAACGACGGCTAAGGGGCTAAGCGTCGGCATATATGGGTGGGATCTCGAAGAAGCACACATCAGAAGAGAGAGCTTCAAAGGCAAGTGCTTCTTGGTTTTAATTTTCTTTTTAAATCTTTGTTCCGAAGTGGATTAAGGGAGATACATCAGAACCACTATAAAAAATTCTGGAGCGGTGTCTCTGGCACAGAGGTGGTGGAACTCCCGGCCAAGTGGATAGGTGGAATTCCTATTTAATAGTGGTGGGTAAAATTCGTAGCCGATTGAGTGAGGTGGAATTCTTATTCGACAGTAGTAGGTGAAATTCTCAACCGATTGAGTGAGGTAAAATTCCTACTCTAATTGTGAGGGTGTAAGTCCCCAATTAGTGGATTTTGGAGATAGCTCAAGGTTGACCGAGTCCTAATAGTAGATGTAGGTTGGCTAACCGAACCATTTTAAAATGGTCTTATGGTGTTTGATCTATGTGTGTCTGTATTTAGTATTTAAGTACTCTTCTTAACACACATAACTTTGCATATTAATTATCTCATTCTACAGATTGCGCACAAGCATCGATAATCAAACTATGTAAATGGTCACAATCTTAGTGTGATCACTTAATGAAATTATCATACTAAACAAATCTTTTGATAAACATTCCGCTGCACTTCAAATAATCAATAAATTTGTAAACGCCATTAAAAATTGGATTGACCTATTCACACAACCCCCCCCCCCCCCCCCTTCTCCCTTTCTCCCTTCTCTCGGGTCAATCATGATGTTCTAGCATATTGAAAATGGGAACTTTCATACTACGTGTGTGAACATAATATCATATAATCCAAAAGCAATGTTGAGGAAATCATACGTTATGACATAATATACACATGTTATGACATAGTATACATTTCTCAAAAGAAATCAAAGTATACTAAAATATCATGATATATAAATCATATTTGATACTTATCATATAATGATATGCCATGAGTGTCATGCATCAATGAAATGCCCTCCCATACCCATGCATCAAATCACACTAGTTATCTCATCCAACTAGTTTCATAATGGTCAGTTATGTCCAACAGTATTTGAGGCGGCAACCACCAGGGTGATGGTACTCATCCACAAGTTAACCAAGACTATCAGTGGACTGTATGCTCCTCCCTCTACGCAGGGTTTCGGGACCTTCACATGAGCTCTTTGGCCCAATCAACACCATAACATTCACAACAAATGGATGTCGCCAAAGTATAACATTTTTAATATCATTTCAATAATTTTTCGTATACGAGGCCAAGCAATGTCCGGACAATTCATTCTTGGCTTGGTAATACAATCTGGTACATGTATGCAATCAATAAAGTAGGAACTCCTACCTGATCTAGGATGATTAGCAAAAGGGGTTACTCTCAAAATCGCTTGAACGGTGTCGGGACTACCCTCGGTTCCTATGTCCGTGTACATGTTTCAAATCATAATTTCCATGTCATTATCATATAAACCTCTTTTTTTTTTCTAATCTGTATGATCTTCAGAATTTAAGAGACTCCATGTAAATCTGATTTAGCATCAAGTACATTAGCCTTATTAAAATGTCCATGTCTCAGGCCGACATATCGACATTGTCGATACATCGCCCATGGACACAGCCAACACATAGATCATCTCGACATGTCGACTGGCTCTGCATGTTCCAGTTCATGTTTTCCAGTCGTTTTATGATCATATGTATACCTAGTCGATACATCTAGGGCACATTAGTTCGAGGTGTCGATCACGTCGACATGTTCTTCTGAGTTGATCTATTAGTGTTAGTGTTTGTCCTCTGTTTTCAAACCATATGTGTCGACCAAGTCGATACATATACAGGTACATATATCCGAGGTGTCGACTTTGTCGATATGTCCTCCGGGGTTTGGTCTATCAGGATTATCATTCATTCTTCGTTCCCAGGCCTATATGCAGGCTTGGTCGATACATTCATCAGAGATCCATAGGCATATTGAGACAGTTGATATGTCCAAATATCCATTCTTCCTTCTTCATCTTTAAGGTCCACGAACAAGAAAGCTTTTTCAAGAAATCAATAACCAAAGGCCCAATAGCCCATAAGTCTAAAAATCCATTATTTTTAAGTCTACTCAAGCCTATTTTTTCAAAGTCTAATAAATCACATGAATCCAAAAGTCCCAAAGCTGCTCTTCCGAAGCCCATTAAGTCCATTAAGTCCAAGTTTTAGACCTTAAAAGCCCAGTAAAGATCAGCAAATCTAAAATCCCTCTCATCTCCAAAGACCATTAAAGCCTTAAATCTAAAACCCACCAGGTCTAATTATGCCAATCCATTTAAACCCAACATACGAAAGGTCATTAAGTTGTTGAGGCTTCTGCGAACGAGTCCTACATTTGAAGTGTAAAGGGAGATCTAGGGTTTATAAAGGACTTGAGTCACTCCACCTAACAGGCTAGTCTTTTGGGCAGGAAGCCAAAGTCCTAACAAGTGGTATCAGAGCTAGATCTCAGGCTACCTCATATGGGCTCAGGAGATTCCCCAGGAAAACGGCATAGCCTTCGTCGCTCTCTCTGCCAGAAGGCCTCGTTCGAGGGGGGGTTGTTGGGGTTGCTGCGAACGAGTCCCACATTAGAAATGTAGAAGGAGATTGATGAGCACTGGAAAATGACTATTGCACCCTTATATTTGGAATAGTTAGCTCTTGTTTTGTGTGTTTTAGGATATGTTTAATGGGATTTTGGAAGTTTTGCAGGATTTACAGAGAAATATAAGATATGAGAATTCAAATGGTGAATTTTTCAATTTATGGGCAAAAGTTGATTTTTCGAAAAGTTAGAATTTTTAATAATTATTTTACAACAATTTTAGGGGTTTTATTTGTAATCTAATTAATTCAAATCCATTTATAAGAGTTTGGATTAATTTAGTCATTTTTAGAATTGAATGTAAGTGGTAAAATTATTTATTAGATTTTTCCATACTTTGAAAAGCACATTCATTAAACCCATTAAGAAAAGCCTATGAAGAAATCCACATGTGTGAAGTCTATTTTCATCATCTTAAGATACATATGAGAAAATTGAAATTTATAAGTCATTATAAGAGGATTTTTGAATTTGGCAAGTAGATTAAGGAAAAATAAGCAAAATAAGAAGTGGAGAAAAAGAATGAAGGTTTAACATATCTTCAGTATTTTGGCATATAATTTCACTCCATTGTTCCATTGCTTTGATTCTTTTTGGGTTCGAAAGAAGACTTTAAGGGTTACAACTTTCTAGTTTACAACTTTTTGTGATTCGGATGTTAAATAGGTTAAAATTGAGCTGTAAGATGATACATGTGTAAAAAATGGGATTTTACACCCACTTTCCTTACAGAAATTTTACTATTTTTTCTACCTCTTTACCTCCTTTAAGTCATTCCATGTTTAGCACAAACCATATCAGCCCTCCGAGTGTCCCTCACTTTATTTAAATTTTTAAATCCAAACCATTCACTCCACCTCCTTTCATCTATAAATACTATCCCTCTCCCATTGAGAATATTGAATTTGGGCAGAGAATTTCAAGGTTGGCTAGGCTTTGGAGAGGGATTGGAAAGGAGAAGAGAAGACTTCGGCAATTTTGATTTTCACATTGGTCCTTGAGTTTCGTGATTTTAATTTTCCATTGTATTTTCTTGTTTTTTTAAATTCCAAATTCCAGTTGTATTGTAATTTTTATTCCAATGCTTTAATCAATAAGAAAATGTAAGAATTAGAATTATGGTTTTCCAATTATTTTGTTCATGTATAATGAAAATTTCAATTTTATCTTCATTGTTTTCATGATTTTATGTTGTTTATTTTTCTAAGAAATTCAAAGAAAGTGAGATTATTTTAGGATTGGTAGAACTTGATTTTTCCATTCTAAGGCTCTTTTTAAGAGTGAGATTATTTTAGATTCAGAATTACAAGTATAAATTTTACCTCAGCCTAAGGCTGGAATTGAATTTTCTTTGTTAAATGAATTTCATAGATTTCATATATAGAATTTTAATGAATGAGAGATTTGAATGCGTGTTAAATAATTACGTGAGCTCCATGTTCTAGGCCGTTATTTTATTGTTAAAATATGGATAATAATGCCTCCTTGAATCTCTGATCCAATTCCACTCTAAATATGTACAGAGGTAATTTAGGTGTTCTTAATTTTATTTTTGTTTTAAAAATTCAAAAACTGATTAAATCCACCATCTTAATTCAAGTTCACAAATTTTAATTTTCCATTTTTGTTTCCTATTTTTAGAATATTTCTAAATTAAAACAAAAACTCATAGATTAGATAAATAACTCCATATTTATGATTTTTCTCCATGTTTTCTAAATTTCTTAAAATATATAATTTAGTGGTATATTTTTTACGAATATATTTTCCTAATTTCCGATGGGTTCGACCTCACACTCAATCGCTATACTATATAATGGTTCGTGCACTTGCGAGTTATAAATTTAAAATTTGCAAAACAGAGATCTAGGGGTTTATGAAGGCTAAATTCTAATACTTTACATGCGTGTAAATTTTATTTTCTTAAGTCCATCAAGGCTAAATTCTTAAATGGGTCATCGCATGTAAAGTTCAAAAAGGATCATGGACTGTACTCTCAATCATGTTGACCTCACATAGGTCATGCGTATCTGGAGATTGGTGGCCACAATTAAACACGTTGAGTTCTAGAGTCATGTTACCAAAAGACAGTTTGAGCACTCCATTCCTGCAATTTATGATTGCATTGGAGGTGGCCAAGAAGGCACGACCCAAAATTACTGGAATTTGTCCACTGGTGTTCATCACAGGTTGTGTATTAATGACTATAAAGTCTGCTGGAAAATAAAATTTGTCAACATTGATTAGAACATCTTCTATTATACCTCTTGGAATTTTGACTGACCTATCGGCCAGTCGAAGTGTAACAGGTGTAGGTTTCAATTCTCCTAGCCCTAATTGCTTGTACACAGAGTATGGCAACAAATTAGCGCTCGCTCCTAAATCAAGTAAGGCCCGATCAATCGAATGGTCACCAATGAGACAAGAAATAGTAGGACTTCCAGGATCCTTGTACTTGACAGGAGTTTTCTATTGAATAATGGCGCTCACATGTTCAGCCAAAAATGCCTTCTTTGGAACATTCGTCCTCCTCTTTAGCATACAAAGATCTTTCAAAAATTTTGCATAAGAATGTATTTGTTTAATAGCGTCGAGGAGAGGAATGTTTATGTGGACTTGCTTGAACACCTCTAACATATCGCTATATGGTGTACCTTTCTTAATTGGAATCAATCTCTGTGGATAGGAGCTTTTGGGACAAATTCAGTTGTGACTAACTCTTTGGGTTCCTTTGCAGGAGGGCAATCAGTGCCCTTTGATGGTTCAAATTGATCATGACTTTGGTCATCCTGCTGTCTATCTTCTGACACCGTAACCTGATTATCAACTGTCTTCCCTGACCTAAGAGTGATGATAGATTTAACATCTCTATGATGCACTTCGAACTAACCCTTAGGATTGGGAATGTGTTGACTAGGGAATTTGCCATTTTCCTCTCTCCGATAGCACTTGCAAGTTGTCCAATCTATGTTTCAAGCTTCAGTATAGCTTGGGAATTTGACTACAATGCATGCTGAGTGGACTGCATGAATTGTTACAGTGTTTCCTTCAGAGAGGGTTTATGCTGTTGTGGACCAGGTTGATAGGACTGACTCTGGGGTGGATGGAATGGCTGACCAGTGAATGGAATGGTTGACTAAGTGCTTGAAACTGATGAGGTCCCTGATTCATGGGCTGGTTCTGACTCCAGGAGAAATTAAGGTGATTCCTCCAATTCGGGTTATAAGTCGCAGAGAATGGATTCCCCTGTTGTTTCCCAAAATTATTTAGCCTGTTCGGCTAGGCACTCCGATTTGTGTTTAGGGAAGGACAAGTTTGTGTTGTGTGTCCTAGGTTAATACACAAGTCACACACCTCAGACTGCACGCCCATTGATGGACTCACCCTCTAAGTCATTGCTAAGGCTCTACTTTTTTAGTTAGATTTTCAATTGCGGCCTTAACCTCAAAATCATTATTGACTTCGTACAAACCTCCTCTTTTGGAAGTTTGTCCTGAACTCTCTCTTTTGGAAAAGTCCCATTGCTGAGAATTCTCCGCCAAATTTTCCAAGAAATTCCATCCTTCAACTTGACTTTGTTCCAAAAATAACCCCATTTTTCATAGACTCGACCAAAGTACGGCTAGATGTGGTTATGCCATCATAGAAAAATTGAATGAGTCTCCAAGTTTCAAAACCATGATAGGAACATTTACTCAATAGATCATTAAATCTTTCCCATGACTCCGAGAATTGTTCACTCTCTTTCTGAATAAAATTTGAAATTTCTATTTTGAGGGCGTTCGTTTTAGATATCGGGAAAAATTTATCAAGAATTTATTTACCAACTAATCCCACGTGTTGATGGAATTTGTAGGAAGGGAGTTCAACCATGATTTCACTTTTTCTTTAAGAGAAAAAGGAAAGAGGCGAAGTTGAATAGATTCATTAGTGACATTTTGAAGTTTTATAGTGGCGCAAATCTCTAAAAATTCCTTAACGTGTAAGTAGGATCCTCACGATCAAGGCCATGGAAAGTGGGAGGAGATGTAAAAGGTCTGGTTTTAGCTCATAGGTGGCATTGGTGGCTGGGATGACTATATTGGAGGGTGTGTTGCCTACAACGAATGAAAAATAATCTCGAAGAGTTTTCTCCTGTTCTCCGACCATTTTGGGTGATGGTGGTGGTGATGACGGTGGACTGTCTATATCTATGACTGGGTCTGACTGAAACTCGAACACAACGATCGGTGGTATGACGGACAGTGTAACTCGAACCAAGCGATTGGTGGAGTCACGAGACTAATGATGTATACACAAACACTTTCAAACAAATCCACACAAAATATGCCCTAAAACTATACTGACACACAGATCCTATACTCTAGACTGCTCCTAATCTCCTTTCCAGGAAATTTAAGTCTCCGAGGAGAGTTTAACCACAAGCACAGCCATGTAAGTTTCCAGGTAAGTGGAGGAGCACAATTGCAATCGACTTAAGCTTCCACTTATCCTTTCGACAATTTAAACCTTGGTGATAAAACTAGCCTAGACACCGTACTTGAAGCAAAACTATTCACCGGTGAAGTTAAAATAACTGAATTAAAGATGTTCCTATTGAGCATGAACAATCCTAAACAATGGTTTTAGATTGTTTTTAACATACAATGCATGAACCAATTTTTACTAATCCTTTTGGATTTTTTTATTTATTTTTTTGTGAATGGAAGCCTAAATTACAAATGCAAGATTTATAAAGACAATAGCAAACAATTTAACCCAATGCATGAACTAACAACTTAAATGCATAACCGAATAAAATATGCAATTTGTTTTTTTTTTTTTTTGTATGCAAAATAAATGCAAGACAACCTAGTAAAAACTATATGAATAAATGAAAATTAAAAATTTTAAGAAAGTGGTTTAGACACTTACCTTGGCCTGTAGTCGCTTTTGCAATTTTTTTTTTTTTTAAGCATGCAATTCAAAATCCTCCGAAAATCAACAAACAAAACCTAGGTGAAGAACCCAAATCACATAAAAATATGCATGAAACTTAGATCTAGATGTAAAATTCTTAAATCTACAACTAGTGGAAAGATTAAACTAATAGAATTTTTAATTTTATTTTTCCATTTCTTTCCCAAGTCCCCGGCAACGAGGCCAAATACTTGTTATGTAAATTTTAAATTTATAATTACTCGCAAGAGCACGAATCGAATTGGAGTATAGAGATATGCAAGTACGAGGTCAAACCCATAGGGACTTAATTTAGAATGAAAGGAAAAAAAAATAAAAAACTTAAAAATTTAACCATACCTAGTTAACACTTTTTATGGAGGATGATTGAATTAAACATGCAAAATTAAAATAAAACATATAAAATAGAGATTGAATCAAGTGAGAGAAATTACTAAGGTACCAGATTCCACCACCATTAAATCTATAATCTTCTAATTATTTATTTATTAATTTCCAATTTTAAGATATTTAAATATTTAAGTTCTTTAATATGGTGTTCAAAATTCAGATTTTCCTTCGCTTTTAAAGATGTAATTTCTAAGCATTCAATGTATTATATCTTAAGTCAAAAGTCAATGGATCAAAGTATTAATCTAAGCATCCAATGTATTTAAATTAAAATAAAAGAAAACAACGAATCAAAGGGTTTACTTTTATTCAATTAAAAACCAAGCATTAATTAATTAGATATTAATATTAATAACAAAAAATAATGGCATTGATTAAAAATAATTAACATCTATTAATTTGATGAAGCCAAAATCATAAATAATCAAACACACATAATTTGGAATTAAATAAATAAAAGAAGAATTATTTCATTAATGGGGTTTCATCCTCAACCTTAGTACAAGAAATTAGCAGGACATTATGAAATTAAAATAGAGAAGAGAAAAATAAAACCCGAACTGTCGTCGGAGATCCCGAACCAATACCACGATACTTCTCTGCTCTCAGCCTCGACCTTGTCCAGTTCCCCTGTTATGCGATGGGCCTCAATTTATAATGGTTAGGAGAGATATATTAAGCAAGGCCAAATGGGACCCACTCAATTCAGCCGATCTTGTGTTTCTAAATTTCAGTCTCCTTCCTTTTTTATTTTCAGCCACCGTCCTTCCCTTTCTTTCTTTTATTCTCACCTACTGTCCCAGCTTCTTTTATTCTTTCCATTCTCAGTTAGCCATCCCTTCCATTTCTATTTTCTGTTCACCTTTCTATACAATTTTTTATTCCTTCCCTTCTTTCTTTAATGAGCTGCAGCTACCTTCCTCTATTCTCATCTTATTTTTCATTCTCCACTTGGATACTTGTTGTTGTGCTTGAGTTCTTGTTACTTCTCAATGGGTTGCTGGCAACTAAAAATCACTAACCTATAAACACACCAAAATACATTAATTAGATAAAATTAATTAATATAATATATTAACAAATATAATTTTAGAATATATAATATATTACAATAATATAAAATAAACAAAAATTAAGAACTAACTAATCCAATATTAAAGGGTAAAATTATCATTTTTCAGTGCTTATCATTGATCATCGGTAACGAGAGTCATCTCTTTTTCATTTTGCCTTTGTTTATAGTGGATCGGTTTAAATCGTGTGAACGTGTTTGTGTTGTGGTTGCTTCTTTTTATTGTTTTCTCATTTTTGTTTGTGTATGGATGAGAAGGTGATTTTCAACTGGACATACCTCCTTTCCTTTGGATTCGGTAGGCATGCCTCCTTTCCTTTGGATTTAGTAAATATCTCTATAATAGATATGATTGTTTTCTCTCTGGGTCGGCCCACCCTCTTTGACATAATAGGCTTGAGAAGACACAACATCTTTCGTTATGGAACTACCCAGGGCCGTCTAGAAACAAGTTGAGGCCTAAGACAAAAAAATTAAATGGGGCCTTGTTGGTATTTAATATATTATTATAAGTAATATTTAATTAAAATTTTAATTATATATTATAAAATAAATTATTCTAAATAATAATTTTTTTTAACTTAAAAAGATCAAAAGGCCAACAATACAGAGCATTGAAAAATTTACCCATCCGAGTGAAATTAGCATATTCATCCCAGTGAAATTAGCATATTAAAAAATTAAAATAGAATAAGAACAATTTAAAATATCAGTATACTGAGTGGGCTAAAGTGCAAACAGAGAGTGAGAGATGTGTTCTCTCTACTGCTCGTATCTTCTTCTTCTTTTCTATATAATTTGAATAAGGTAATTATTTAGACACGGGATTTTTCTTTTAGCAGACACGGGTTTTCAAATTTTTATTGAAAATTACCATTTTGCCCTTCCAGTTCGGCACCGTCCGGACGTGAGTTAAGAATATTTTTCTTTCATTCCGACCATTATTCATGCGTAAATTCCATTCATTCGGACGGTCTACATATGCCATAGTAATGCATAGTTCATTAGTTAAAAAAAAAACTATATAATTCCTATAATTTTGAATAATAAAATGTCCTTTAAAACTTTAAAGTTATTTTTAAGCACTGTGTATTTCCAAAATTTCTCAAATTTAATATCCGGACTAATTACAATAACCTGATAAAAATACTTAAAGATCTTTTGACACTCACAAATGTTTAAAATACAGTGTTTTACAAATAAAAGGTATCTTTAGGCTGTGCCGAAAATACACTTCCGGAAGTCCAAACGATAAACCGTGAAAACCGTTGAACTCCAAATTCAAAACTAAACAAATATGTGAAATTTGAAAACTTAGTTCTTTCAAATGATTGTTTAACTGTATTTTTTTTTGTTTTAAAGAAGGGACGGGATTTGGGATGGAAAAGGTCACCTATTTTTGGTAAACAATCATTTGAAAGAATTAAGTTTTCAAATTTCACATATTTGTTCAGCTTTGAATTTGGAGTTCAACGGTTTTTACGATTTGTCGTTTGGACTTCCGAAAGTGTGTTTTCGGCACAGCTGAGGGATACCCTTATTTGTAAAACACTGTGTTTTAAGCATTTGGGAGTGTCAAAAGACCTTGAAGTCTTAAAATATTTTTATGAGATTTTCGAAATTAGTTTGGATATTCAATTTGATAAATTTTGAAAATATACAGTATTTAAAAAATAACTTTAAAGAGATTTTATTATTCAAAACTATAGAAATTATATAATTTTTTTTAACTAATAATGCACTATTGGAGCACAGCCAGACGAGAGGGGCCTTCTTCATTCGGGGACCTAAGGCGACCGCCTTTCTCGGCTAGAGGTAAAGACGCTGGAACTACCAAGTAGATGCCTTCTTTGATGTCGGGGGCACTACCAAGTAAACTTTCTTGTGCCATTTGATGCCGATCATTGTCTACTGCAATATAATTTTTTTCCAACGCTGCTTGAAGTTCTTGTAGAAATATTTTGATCAACATATTGAATAGCCATACGTTTCATTGAAAGATTCTATAGACAAATTGTTGGAGCCAAAATCCAATGAGTACTTGCATTTGATGTCTCTTCTCCAACGCTAATGTAAAATCCTCTCCATTCTTTTTCAAACATTTTTTAAGATCAAGGTATTCAGACGTCTCATACAACTGATCTTTGAGGCATGTGTAAACTTTCCAATCTGAACATGCTGAGTACAGAACAATGAGAAGTGTGGTCCTTTTTGTCTTAAAAGAGGACTTGATTGTTTGTCAAACTTATCATGTGGGGGAAAGTCATAGGCTCAATAAATTCTTTTAAGCATTTTTTTTAATGACAGATATTTGTCAAAACATACATTCATACTCTCACTATGTTGTGTAGTAAATATTCATGCCCAAAATGTGTTTTTCAAACAAATTTGAACCCATCTAAATCTATGAATTATTAAAATTATTAAATTTTAAAAACTATAAACAATTTAAAACTCTCATCCAACTTGCAACAAAGAACAAACGGTTGCCGGAAATGTGACTATTCTCGGGTAGAGTATTCCCAAATCCCAATTTTAATGAATTTTTTATAGAGAATGGATGATGGAGAATAGGACAAGAAGAATAATTTTAAAATTTGATTATGAATTTAGATAATGTAATGAAATACAATGTCATAAATCATTGATTTTATATAAATCATTTGATGAAGTGAGATCACTCAATAAGAATGAAATTAAACGAGCATTCTATTCATATGCTCTTTTATACATCTTACCTAATTATAGCCTTCAATATTAACTTTTTAAACTTATTCTCTTTATTCATTTTCCTTAAATTTGCTATTATTAATTGCTCAATAAGTTACTCTATTATCTCATTGGTATACTAAGTTGATCAAATTATGTTATTCATTTAAATTAAATCCTATTTTCAATGTTATAAATTTTCAAAAAATAATAATTTTGGGTGGATAAAATTTGATTAGCTTAAAAATATAATTTGTTAAGGATTTTGATTTGGGTACCTTCATCTATTTACTTTATTATATTTATATACAAAGAGACAGTTTATGTTATTGTTAAATGACTTTTAATAGTTCGTTCAGTTGCAATTTCTTTCATGTTGGTAAGAAAAAATCATCTAAAAATTAGTTGTGATTACGAAAAACATTATGATGGAATTTTGCGAGTTGAAAGGATATGGTCTAATCTGATTAGACTATTATTTAATAATAGAGAAAATTTGAAAAAAAATGGCTAAAACTAGAAAAGGGTACTTTATGATTAAGTTTGGTGAATTAAATGATACAATTTAGATGTTTTACATTATATATAAAAATAGAAAATATATTAATTGAAGAAGGAATTATTTGCTAAAAAATTTAGAGAATGTCATTCGCATAAAACGTGTGGCTTGTGCTATTTTTTTTTTTTTTTTATAAAGGAGCACTTTTTTTTCCTTCACATACTTTTATCATTTGAATGATAAAAAACATAAGAAGTACCTCTTTTAACAAATTTGGAGTGATGAAATCAAAACCCTTTATTAATTGAATTAAAGTGCTTTTGACCTCATATTTATGCATAGATATTCCAATACTTTATAAAACACAATGGAGCCTGCATGTAGTTTAAGATTAAAATTTCTAACAAAATTTTAATTCAGTTAAATAATTCCTTATTAGGTTTAGTTGAGATTAAAAATGTCATTGTTTTTTTTTCTAAAACTGCAAACATTATTATATTATCCTGAATATCTGAAATGGCTGTTATAATTTTAAACTGTAACGCCCCGTCCCGCTACGAGCGCATTATCTCCGAGAAGTCGCAAAACATAACCAAGGAATGGATATCTGGCATACACATTTTTTTTTTTTTCTGAAAACGGAGTAACTACCTCCCGCTCAACAATCTAATAAAAACCATGTCCAACATAATAATAGGCACAACAAGCGACCATCGATCAATCAATATAGTTATACAATCATCCAAAGAACATGTGATAATGACTCTACACCAGCAAAGGTCTCTCAAAACTAAACATAAACAAGAATATGGGATGTCTGCTACTGCCTGCTCAAGGGGCCTACCTGACCCCTCCGTGACCGGGGTACCTGAAAGGTAAGGGGTGAGCTAACCAGCACAGTGAAGAGATAATACTTATCACAAGTCAGCAACATAAGTGGATATTATATGTACGAATGCATAATATCATAATAACAAGAGTACTCATATGCATGAAATCCAACTACACCACAAACCAATAATCCACCGACCATAATCGAGACATCATTTCGATAGCCCACACCGAGCTCTCCAACAAATTTCGGTCTCCCTGTCAGTACCATCAGGAGACTAAATAATGCACAATTGTTTCAACCACACGAGCCATGTCTGAAAACCACTTTGACCATGCCCGACTACAGAATACACAACAGCCTCAGCCACACGAGCCGTGTAGGATAACCACCTCTACCACCCCCGGCTACAAAATACACAACTGCTTCAACCACACATGCCAAGTCTGAAAATCATCTCGACCACATCCAGCTACAAAATACACAACTTCCTCAACCACACGAGCCATGTCGGAAAACCACCTTGACCACGCCCAGCTTCAAAATACATAACTGCCTCAACCACACGAGCCGTGTCGGAAAACCACCTCGACCACGCCCGAGTACAAATACACAACTGCCTCAATCACACGAGCCGTGTCGGAAAATCACCTCGACCACGGCTGAGGGAGCCAAACTCTAGGGCAGGCACCTCAACCACCAGAACGCAACGGGGAAACCCACATCCCTTATGGGGGTTTCAACCTCTGGAGCGTAACAGGGAAGTCCTCCCTACAACCAACATCATCACGTCATCATAAACATATACACATAAAAAAGTCTTGCATCTCAATACCCAAAAGCACGCTGTCCGTTATGGGTTACCTCTCATTCATACACATAATTTCATGATCATGTATAACAACATATGCATATTATAACATAACTAACCAAAAATCAGTGTCATACTTCATCATGCGAGTCAAAAGCACATAACGAGTTACTTAAACACATATCTCTATGTCCGACTAGATTGCATTTGCATCTTATAGATAAACACTCAATGTATCATCAATATATTCCAAGTATCATATTCAATATTAATTTATCCAATTAAAGTTTCATGCATTATCATGTAGTAGACAGGAGTGCACCCGAATAGACCCCCTGCCATATAATCATTCTCAACGGTTTACCCTTACCGAGTGGCTTGATAAATAGAGGGTTCCATTTGGATCACTTCATGTCCGGAAATACATATTTGATATATGCAATGCATACTAAAACTTTGATAAGTCCCCTCACAACATGTGTAGCGAAAATCCGAAGTGAGCAAACAGCTTGATGGGTTGAAGGAAGCTCAATCTGTTGAAACACGGAAGAACGAATAAGTAAATAAGGTAAAATGGGCTAAAATGAGACCGGACTGAAAACGGGCATAAAACATGTCGGGCCGAAGAACTGGATCTGCTAGAACTGGGTTGGACCAAGACTAGCTGGGCCTGACTAGGCTAGACCAGGTCTAGCTGGGCCTGCCAAGGCCGGACCTAACTGGGCCAGGTCCGAACTAGTCTGCTGGGTCGGATCCGGGCCAGTGGGTCAAGCAGGTGGGTCACACTCTAAGTCCAAGGGCTAGATCAACCTGAAAGCTCAACCGAGTTCACTCGGAGACTCGGCCGAGTCGACTCAGTCACCCACTTAGTCTCGAAAAAGGGGGAAAAGAGAAAAAAACAGGAAACAAGGAAATTCGAGAAAAGCAGAGGAAAATCAACGAAAACCAAGTGAAAATCGAGGAAAACAGAGGAAATCAAGGAAAAGAAAAGGAAAATAAGGGGAATCCGAGAGAGGAGGACGAAGGAAGAAGGTGGAAAGATAAAAGTGGGCAAACTTGAGCTAGGCTTGACCTGAGGGGAGGCGGGCAACGAGCAGAATGACGATGGAGGAGTAGGAGAGGGTGGATCTGGTCGGCAGCCAGCTGCACCACCAACAGAGAGAGAGAGAGTGAGAGATCGCAGAGAAGAGGGGATCGAGAGAGAGAAGGAAAAGAACTCGGAGAATAGATCAAAATAGAAAGGAAGGATCGTAGATGAGGAAAGAGAGGAGAGAGAGGTGTGTGCAGCTACACTGTAGTTAAAGATGCTACAGTACGGTGGGATAGGGGAGGGTTTAAGAAGCTAGGGTTTTGGGGGTTTAGGGTTTTATGGTTTTTTTTTTTTCTGAAATAAAACTACTCCCCTCTTAGAATATTTACTCCAAAATTTATTTATTTATTTATTTTTATTTTTTTAAAAACCAAAATTCACTATATATATTTTATTCATCTAGTCATTACACTAAAATAATACGCACACCTATATACATATACATTTTTAAAGGAAAACCTCGAAAAGCGTGAAGGTCAAATTTCAAAGCCGACATTCTGTGTTCGATAAATTATAAATCGAAAACCCGGGAAAACAAATGTCAAAAGTCGAGAGATATCGTGTGATTTGCAAACATTTTTTCATGACAGTACACAATCATTCAAAATTACTAAATTACTCATTCGAGCTCCCAAGTTCGGGTCCAGACAAACTGGGGCCCACCACGGGGTCCACACACTCCCCAAAGTCACCAAAGTCCCGTAACTAACTCGGAGATCTGAAAATCTCTCCAAAATCGGGTAACTACGGAATGGGTCATTACAACACTACCCCCTCAAAGGAAATTCGGTCCTTGAATTTCAAACTGAACTCATACTCTAGTCTCAAACAAGGTTGGGACCTACTTTAGTATCACTGCATCCTTACCCTAAGTAGGAGACTCTCTACCCTTGCACTGGTAAACAACTAAAATCAAGTAGATAGTCTTGTCACAAAGCCTCTGCTATTTCGAATCCTCAATCTGTACTAGTCCTGCTTCTGTTCGTCAGCCAAGCCCTCCTGCCGACTAAAAGAAGTCAACAACCTCTATCTGATCAGCCTCACCTATTTAGTAGTCTCCCTATCCATATCTGGTCCTGACATCACTGCATCACTGCTCCTAGCCCAGACAAGGACGATATGCATGGGCTAACCTACGAAACCCCATACGGAGCCATCCTGATATTGTCCCAATAGTTGTTGTTGCAGACAAACTCAACCAAGTGTAACTAACTCTTCAAACTACCGCGAAGATCCAAAGCACAAGCTCGGAGTATATCCTCTAAGATCTGAGCAGTCCACTCCAACTGGCTATCTGTCTATGGATGGAAGGATGCACTGAAACACAACTGTGAGCCCAAATCTTCGATAAGCTCTGCTAAAATCGAGAAACAAACTTCAGATCCCAGTTTGAAACAATTGACATGGGCACGCCATGCAGTCTGACTACCTATGCCGACTACCGCCGGCTCAAAATCTCTAGAGAATCCATCGCTTTCTTGCCAATGAAATGGGCCGACATAGCCAATTGATCCACTATAACCCATATTGCACCATGCCCTCGAAGTAATTTCAACAAACCAGTAACCAAATCCATAGTAATGTGGCCTCACTTCCACTAGGGATCAAGGAGAATGCAATCTACCAGTGGGTCTCGAGCACTTTATCTTGACCTACTGGCAAGTTAAACAATAGGTCACAAACTCAGCTACTACCCTCTTCATGATTCTCCAACAGAACTATTGATACAAATCATGACATATCTCCATGTGTCCCGGATGTGCAGTAAACTTGGAATGATGGGAGAGTCGTAATAGCTCCTCGCGACACTACCTTGATATGGGTACAAACATCCTGCCCTGGAAAAACCAAACCATCATCTCATCTCACAACCCATTCAAAGGGGGTCCACTGCCACTGGTCACAGTATCTCTCAACGTGAAGAACCTCTCATCCTTCCGCTGAGCTCTCATAACTCTATCATAAATCTCTGGCTAGACAACCGTGCTGCAAAATCTGGATGCTCTAACCTCCAATCAAACTCGACAAATCTCCTCTCACCATGAGACTAAAGGCGTTTGCAACTACATTCATCTTACCGGGGTGGTAAGACAACACAAGGTCATAGTCATAAAGGTACTCCATCCACCGTCTTTGTCTCATGTTCAACTCATTCTTGAATGTAATACCACAATCACTAACTCTAAGTCATAATTAGGATAGTTTGGCTCTTGGGTCTTAAAATGTCTCGAACCATAAGCTATCTCTCTCCATCTTGCAACAGTAAACAACTCAAACCATCACCTGAAGCATCATAGGAAACCGCATAGCCGTGGCCTCTCTCTAACAGAATCCACACTGAAGCGAAAGTCAGACTCTCCTTCAGCCTCCAAAAGACCCACTCACAGTCTTCATCCCAAATGAATGGTACATTGTCACATGTCAAACTTGTCATGGCTGTGGCGATCTTGGAGTAATATTTGATAAACCGCCGGTAGTAACCTGCAAGACCAAAAAAAAAACTATGAATTTCAGGTACACTCCGTGGTCACTCCCAACTCAGAATAGCCTCAACCTTAGCAGGATCCACGGCCACATCGTCAACTGACAGCACGTGCCCAAGAAACTAAATCTCTGACAACCAAAATTCACACTTGTTGTACTTCATACAAAGCTTATGATCCCTCAAGACATGAAGTATTGTTCTCAGTTGCTGCTCATGATGCTCCTCTGATGCGGAACATATCAAGATGTCATCGATTAACACCACTGCAACCGGTCCAGGCACGATCTAAATATCCTATTAATTAGGTTCATGAATGTCGCCTAGACATTAGTCACCCCAAACGGTATTACCTCAAACTCAAAGAGTCCTAAACGAGTGCGGAAGGCGTTCTTCTCAATACCACACTCTTGCACCCTCACCAGATGGTAACCCGAATGAGGATCTACTTTGGTGAAGCACTCGGATCCTCTTAACTAGTCTAACAGATCATCAATCCTTGGCAATGGATACTTGTTTTTCACTGTAACCATGTTCAACTGTCGATAGTTGATGCACAGTCTCATGGAGCCATCTTTCTTCTTAGCAAACAACGCCAATGCATCCCAAGATGAAGTGCTAGGCCGAATGAAGCCAAAGGTTTCTAACTCCCTGAGCTGTTTCTCCAACTCCAAAGTCTCTGCCGATAATCAAAGCACAAACTCATAGAGCCATCCCTTTCTTGGTCAACAAGGCCTGTGTGCTCCAAGGAGGGCGTTGGGTCAATTGTAGCCAAGAGACTCCAACTCCCCGAGCTAACTCTTCAGCTCCAAAACCCCTACTGGCACCACCGGATAATGAGTAATCGAAACATGTGTCGTACCAAGAGAGCATATCCACAACAAACCATATCTCCTGACGTGGCGGCAATCTAAGAAACTTCCCTAAAAAGCCATCCAGAAATCCCCGTACCACACGAGGCATCTCAACACCTGCCAACCCCAAACTCTCCTTCAACTCAAGTTAGCCACCAGGTTGCACAACTCCCCACGCTCAGACTGTAAGTTGTAAGCCGCTCGACAAATGCGTCCACCGTGAAGAACTGACTCGTCACCCGCCTACAGTAACAGTCCAAGGTAACCTAAAGGGAGGACGACAAATCCATCCCAAGATGACGTCAAACTCTGACATCTCCAAACCTCGTAAACCGGCCTCCAATGCCAACCTCAAAGGTCAAAATGCATTATCCATAGATCTGGTCTGTAACCAGCGAAACTCAAGACAAAAACAAAGGGGGAATACTTGAAACGGGCAATACACCAGTCATGAGCTAAGAGACATCCATGTGCACTGCTCAAAGTACCGAGCTCCCAACTCACTCTTACATTGAAATTGGACTCTATACCGGGCTCACCTGGGTCCCAACGGTTAACCCTACTAGTTTAACCTATAAAATCTCTTAACAAAGCCACAACTATCTCTAGCCATAAAACTAGACTTGTGGGAATCCTAGAGCCAGACATACAACCACAAGTTCGGCCCCCAGTCACACCAAGCCCATCAATCTCTCATGGAATTCCATCGGCCATCTACAAAGTTAGCTGGCGGGACTCACTCAGTAGACGCCAATAGATTTCCAATGAATCTATCTCCATACCAAACAGTTACAAACGAGACCAACAAACTGTGAACTCGCTCTCTAAACACGAGCACCCCACAGACACAAGGGGTAGACCCACAACACAGCCTCTTCTAAACACAAGACCTTCGAGCAATCTCATCTCAATCACAGTCTGAAACCCTCGTAACTCCATCATGGTACTCAAGCCACTCTGGAAATACCACTGACACGCCTCCAAGGTGAAGACCTCCCCATAATATGGGTCCCACCAAGAAACACCTCTAATTACCGTTGGGAGTACGACCAATCTGACCCAAAACCTAGAGATTCGCCTCCCACAATTCCTCTGACCATGTCACGGTGCACCACATACTCAAACAAATGGTCAACCTTGCCGCCGACTAACAGGAGAATCAAATGTCGGTCAACCTTAAATCGAGCGACAATCCACCACTAGATACGACTCAAGCAAACTAACTGAAGGATAGCGCATTAAGCATACCACACTAACTTAGGGTGTCTACGCACTACCCTAGAACCCGATTCAATCTACCCTATCTCACAGGGAATGAACTTGATATCTAGTTACCATCACACCTACCTCTATCCCATGCACAGTCCAAGAGTTGAACCGTGCTCGGATGCCAACTGTAACACCCCGTCTGCTACGGACGCGTTAACTCTGAAAAGTCTCAAAACATATCCAAGGAACGGTATCGGGCATACACATTTTTTATTGAAAACGGGTAACTACCTCCCTCTCAACAATCTAATAAAGACCAAGTCCACCTTAATAATAAGCACAACAAGCGACCATTGATCAATCAATATAGTTATATCATTCAAACAACATGTGATAATGAGTCTACACCAGCAAATGTCTCTCTCAAAACTAAACATAAACAATAATATGGGATGTCTACTCCTACTTCTCCTCTTCAAGCGCCAGCTCAAGGGGTTTACCTGACCCCTCCACGACCGAGGTACCTGAAAGGTAAGGGGTGAGCTAACCAACCAATGAAGAGATAATACTTATCACAATTCAGAAACATAAGTGGATATTATATGTACAAATGCATAATATCATAATAACAAGAGTACTCATATGCATGAAATCCAAGTACACCACAAACCAATAACCCACCGACCATAACCGAGACATCATCTCGATAGCCCACATCGGGTCCTCGAACAAACTCCGGTCTCCCTATTAGTACAATCGGGAGACTAAATAATACATAACTGCTTCAACCACACGAGTCGTATAGGAAAACCCCCTCGACCACGCCCGACTACAGAATACACAACAACCTCAGCCACACGAGCCGTGTCGGAAAACCACTTCGACCACGCACCACCCGACTACAGAATACACAATAGCCTCAACCACACGAGCCGTGTCGGAAAACCACCTCGACCACGGCCGGCTACAAAATACATAACGTCCTCAACCACACGAACCGTGTCGGAAAACCACCTCGACCACGCCCGGCTACAAAATACGCAACTTCCTCAACCACATGAGCCATGTCGGAAAACCACCTCGACCACGCCGGAGTACAAATACACAACTGCCTCAACCACACGTGTCGTGTTGAAAAGCCACCTCAACCATGCCCACGGGAGCCAAACTCTAAGGTAGGCACCTCAACCACCGAAACGCAATGGGGTCTCAACTGCCAGAGCGTAACGGGGAAGTCCTCCCAACAACCAACATCATCACGTCATCATAAACATATACACATAAAAAAGTCCTCCATCTCAATACCCAACGGCACGTTGTTCGTTGTAGGTTACCTCTCATGCATGCACATAATTTCATGATCATGTATAACAACGTAAGCATGTATAACAACATATACATATTCTAACATAACTAACCAAAAATCAGTGTCATACTTCATCATACGAGTCAAAAGCACATAACAAGTTACTTAAACACACATCTCTATGTCCAACGAGATTGCATTTGCATCTTATAAATAAACACTCAATGTATCATCAATATATTCCAAGTATCATAACAATATTAATTTATCCAATTAAAGTTTCTCGCAATATCATGTAGTAGACAGTAGTGCACCCGAATAAACCCCTGCCACATAATCATTCTCAACGGTCCACCCTTACCGAGTGGCTTAATAAATAGATGGTTCCATTCGGATCACTTCATGTCCGGAAATACATGTTTGATATATGCAATGAATGTTAAAATTGTGATAAGTCCCCTCATAACGTGTGTGGAGTCGAAAATCCGAAGTGAAAAAGCGGCTTGATGGGTTGAAGGAAGCTCAATCTGTTGAAACACGGAAGAGCGAATAACTAAATAAGGTAAAACGGGCTAAAATGAGACCGGCCTGAAAATGGGCCTAAAACTGGGTTGGGGCTGAAATGGGTCAAATGGGTCGTGAAAACTGGGTCGGGCTGAAGAACTGGGTCTGCTAGAACTGGGCTGGACCAGGTCTGGCTGGGCCTAATTGGGCCGAACCAGGTCTGGCTGGGCATGACTGGGTAGGACGAGGTCTTGCTGGGCCTACCAGGGCCGGACCTAACTAGGCCAGGTCCGAACCAGTCTGTTGGGTCGGATCTAGGCCAGTGGGTCAAGCAGGTGGGTCACACTCCAAGCCCAAGGGCTGGATCAACCCGAAAGCTCAACCAAGTTCACTCGGAGACTTAGCCGAGTTGACTCAGTCACCCACAGAGTCTGGAAAAAGGGGGAAAAGAGAGGGAACAAGCAGGTAAACTGAAAAACAAGGAAATTCGAGGAAAGTAGAGGAAAATCAGCTAAAACCAAGAGTAAATCAAGGAAAATAAAGGAAAATCACGGAAACTAAAATGAAAACAAGGAAACCTGAGAGATAAGGAGGAAGGAAGAAGGGGGAAAGATAAAAAGGGGCAAACCTGAGCTGGGCCTGGCCTGAGGGGCGGCAGCGACAAGCAGAATGATGATGGAGGAGTAGGAGAGGGTGGATCTGGTTTGCAGCCAGCTACACCACCAAGCTGGGCTTGACCTAAGGGACGGCAGCGATGAGCAGAACGACGATGGAGGAGTAGAAGAGGGTGGATCTGGTCGGCAGCCAGCTGCACCACCGACGGATAGGGGGAGAGAGAGAGAGTAGTACAGTAGAGTGGAAAAAGGAGTGTGTAGTGTGGTAGAGTGGGAAAATGGGAGTCCCACATTGGAAATTTTAGATTTTCACATGGGGTTTATATGAGATTGCCCCCCCTCAAACCAGTGGACGCGTTTTGGGCCAGGTATCTGGACCTCGGCCCAAAGGTAAACCCGTGTGGGCTCATGCGTGCGCATGCACACGTGTGGGTCCAAAGCGGACAAGCCCTGTTTGTGGGCCGGGTCGTTACAGAAGAGGAGATCGAGAGAGAGGGAGAAGAACGGGAAAAAGAAATCAAAAGAGAAGGGGAAGATCATAGATGAGGGAAGAGATAAGAGGGAAGTGTGTGCGGTTGCACTATAGCTAAAGATGCTATAGTGCGGCAGAATAGGGGAGGGTTTAAGAAGCTAGGGTTTTGGGGGTTTAGCGTTTTATGGCTTTTTTTTTTATGAAATAAAACTACTCCCCTCTAAGAATATTTACTCCAAAAATTTATTTTATTTTTTAAAACCAAAATCCACTATATATTTTATTCATCTAGTCATTACACTAAAGTAATACGCACACCTACATACGTATACAATTTTAAAGGAAAACCTTGAAAAGTGTGAAGGCCAAATTTTGAAGCCGACATTGTGTGTTCGATAAATTATAAATTGTAAACCCGGGAAAATCGAATGTCAAAAGTCGAGAGAATAACATTTTTTCATGACAGTACACAATCATTCAAAATTACTAAATTACTCCTTCGAACTCCTGAGCTCGGGTCCAGACAAACTAGGGCCCACCACGGGGTCCACACACTCCTCAAAGTCACCAAAGTCCCGCAAATAACTCGGAGATCTGAAAATCTCTCCAAAATCGGGTAACTACGGAATGAGTCATTACATAAACATTATTGACCAACTAAGGAGGTTGTTATGACTATAATATAAGCCAACATTTGTTAGTCTCTTAAGAAAGAACAAATCTATATCACCTAACATTTTGATATTAAATTTAAAAATAAAAAATTAATAGTTCAAAACAATATTACTTCTTTAATTGCGAGCCTTATATTAAGATAATCACCTTTTGGGTGTTGCACCCTTGCACATCACCTATGTAGTCAGGTCAAAGAACCTTTTAAAGTGGGTCACTTCTTATGGGAATATGTAAAGAGTAAGATCCCCATCGATTTATCCGGTGTGTACGGATAGGGGGGTTTTCACACACCCCGGAGGACTAGTCGGGTGTGACGCCTGGACACCTCCGGACCTCAAAAAAAAAAAAAAAAACCTTTTAAAGTAGCCAATGTGGTTTTTTTATAACAGCATTTCACAAGGAGTGTCATGCTTTGAAGAAATTCTTTTGGTTTCATATTTATACATAAGACCTCTCTAATAAGGTAGACAAATACAGTGAAATTGGGCTCTAATTTAGTATAAAAATTTAAAGATTAAAATAATAGTTTAAAAATATGTCCAATCAAAGTGAATTTAGTTTTGAATGGCACATTTTTTATATTTTTTTTCTAATAGAATATTTACATTTGTCACAGTAATTCAACCATAAGATGTAAAGTTTAAAATTTTAAATTATAAAAATTTGATTAGCTTAAAATAACTTTATTAATATAATGAAAATGATTCTTCATTCTCATATTCATGCATAATCTTTCCCAATGAACTTCTCACACGAGGCTAAAAAAACATGATTATAATCAATTTATTTTTGGCTAATGTTATATAAATCGGGCTTTTCGTGTTTTCTCTGCACCGGACTTTAATACTCCCTCTGTCCCAAATTAATTGTCCTATATGGATTTTAGAATTGTCCCAAAATAATTATCTCATTTAGTATAAAGTATATTGAAAATGAATGAGATCATATGAAATATTAGCCTTATAAATAGAGTTCCTTAAAAAATACAAATATTTCAAATGAGATAATTAAAATGAGACGGAATAAGTATTTCTTTTATCTTTCCCTTTCTACCCTGGTCGCAGTTTCTCGTTTTCACGGCTTTCTTCTTTACGACACAAGCGGAACTCCTCTTTCTAATTCCATCCATTTCTAGCATCGTCGTCTCTCACGCGGCATCTCTCGCATCCTTCGTCTCTCACGCGGCATCTCTCGCAGAAGCATACCCACTTATAAACACCCACATACACAAAAACAATCATTTGAACGACGTGAAATCAATAGAAAAGTTCCAATTATAAGGTTTTTTTTCTTAATTTTGCATTGGCAGGACACGAAAAGGTTGTAATGCAGTTGGCAGGTACTTAATGTGCAACTTAATATTGTGGGTTAAATCATTTTACCAGTTATTTACAATTTTTTTTTAAAAAAAAAAAAGTTCTCCAATATACAGCATATTTTTTAATGATGAATATACTCATAATTGGAGCTTCCCACTAGATTGGATGTCGTTCTAAGCATAGCAACAATAAAAAACAAAAACTCTCCATATAGAACCTTTTATTAATGTTAAAAAAAAATGTCAACTGAAGCCTTTCCATTGGAATACATAAGATTCAGATTTGAGAACATCCCAAAACACCCAAACAGAGAGAGAGAGAGGGGTAAGGCAAAGACCTTCCACGGGATCAGTAGTCCGTTGCCCAGAAACAATGTGGAACAGGCAAAGGAGAAAGGGAGGAAAAGAGCAGTAGCAACCACGTAGTCCCATTGCTCCACTCCAACTACAGATACAAGTCAATAGCAGCAAACAACAATAGTTAAAAATCCGAGTTTGAAATGACATGGATATCTGTAGAAGATGAAATTGGTCATATCTGCCTTGACTGAGTATGCATGTCTATTTTCCTCTGTACACAAACGTGAGTGGTAATATATAGATATATAAAGAATGAGAGTTGAAGAAAAGAGGACCAATGGATTCAATTGAGTGAGAGGAAGCTGGCGATGAATTTGAAAAGGGGTAGGGGTGGCGTTTCTGCCTGTTTCGTCTTCGCAAGGATAGAGACGCAGGACGTGAGAGATGATGCGTCAGATACGAAGACTGTGGAGAGACTTCTGAAAGGCGACGACGCGAGAGGTGAAGGACGACGGGGACAGAAGAGTTCCGCTTCTGCAGGAAAGAGGAAAGCCGTGAAAACGAGAACAAGGGGAAGGTAGAAAGGGTACAATAGAAAAAAAAAAAAAAAAAAAATATATATATATATATATAAGAAACCGGTGCAGACAAAACGAAAAGCAGTGTTTATATAACATTATCTTTTATTTTTATTTTAAAATAAGCTACATGTGAATAATTTGAAAGATGATAATCGATAATTTTTTAATATTTCTATACTGCCCCGCAAGTACAAAACTACCTGCAATTCAACCAGATGGCATCATCTGATGATTGGTCCATGTGGAACATTTTACAGGGACAACTCAATCCAATTCAGCTCAAATTCGTAGCAGTGTTTGAACAAGGTAGATTTAAATATTCTAACTGATATAAGTTATTTTTAGTAAGCATTGTAACTGATATTATTCTTTTATAAAAAATAATACTTTTAACTTTTAATAACATGAAAAATATGATAAACAATATAGAAAATTTTCTAATAATAAATAACACAAATATAAGATAGTGATTTTTACAACACTACTTTTTCTCATGATGTCATTTTTATCTTTACTTTTGAGAAAGAGAAAAAGAGGAAAAAAGAAAAGTATGAATAAAATTGAAATTTTCTTTAAAAAACCGTGCACAATAAAAAAAAAGATGGTATTGTAAAAATCATTGTCCAAAGATAATACTAAATTATAACAACTGAAGGAAGTATTGGACAAAAGAATTAAACTATATATGAGTTGGTAAGCTAAGAGTAACTTAGAGCAGGGGTTTAAAATGCGTTTTCGGTCGATATATCGGCCGAAACGATATATCGATCGATATATCATTATTGGCCAATATTTTTCTCTCTCCAGCCGATATTGGCAGATATCGGCCGATATAATACGGCCGATATTTCAACCGATATTGTGAATATCGGCCGATAATGATATATATCGGCCGATATTCATTAGCTCAAAACCAATACATATCGGCCGATACGATATGTATCGGCCGATATTTGAACCCTTGACTTAGAGTTTAATAAGTGGAATCAAGTGGGGTCAATTTCTTTTCTTTTTTGAAGAGGAAGGTGTCCATGCCTCTTACATCACTTTACTAATCTTTGGGTATGTGCAAATCACCTTATCCACAGACACCAGATAATACTATAGAGAGTGTGTTGTGTAAATTAACCCACACAATCAATCACAAATCAAGCAAGCAATCACACAAGGACACAAAGAACACATATTTTTTGTGATTCAGCAAAACCGCCTACATTCATGGAGTGCTATGATTTTACTAAGAAAAAAATTCTGGACATGTTATAAGGATTACAAATGAACCCTACCCATCTCTTCTTTTCAATCTCTCTTTCCCTCCATTCACAGCTACAAAAACCCTAGAGGAAAAAACCTTATATACTGCTTGGCTTACAACATAGATTGGGCCTACTGGGCCTGGGCCCAACAGACAACTCCAGAAACTGAGTGTTGATTTGTGGTCTCTTAACTTTTCTCTCCGGGTCTCCAGGTGCAGACACACACTCTCTCTCTCTTAGGCCAGGCGCTGCCCTAGTCGCTCTAGAAAATTACAGAATTTAAAAACATGACTTTAAATTAATCATGCTTAATCGGGTAGGCTCATGCCTGTCAAAAAAATTGGGCTTGGGCTTTTTCTTGGTGAAGCCCAAAACGAGTGCCTAATGAACAACCCTAATTTTTGTATATATATAAAGCGATTGTTTTCAAAGACATAAAAATCTAAAGGTTAAAAACGTGATAAATTTTTTTGAGTGTTAGAAAAACATCACTTGATTTATCCAATCAAGTTTATTTTTTGTAGGTCCCAAGGTCAAACTTTGACATTTTTAATGAAGCTTTGACATTTTCAATGGACTTTTCACCATCACCATAGATGAGTATTACAGAATTGAGCTCACGAACAATGCAACATAAAGAGAGGTGCGGGAGATCATTGTTATTTATATATGATTAACATTATCGTCTGATATGTTACCTATCTTACTATATGTATCGATTGATATGTTTCATATATTTATCGATTGATATGTTTCATATCAATCCGTACAAGTAACGTTGCAGCTAATATGACCGATTATTTAACCATATTGCCATGGGCAATATCGGCTGATATTACATAGTATGCCCAATACAATTATTTATTTATTGAAAAAATAATTTCAACCATTTACGAAGTAATTTCTTACATTAGGTATGATTTTAAAAAAGTTTAGAACCAAGTTCTTCAAGTGTGAAAGGTATTTGTCAATTTCAATTTTTTTCCCTTAAAATTTGACCATTTTGAGACATTCTCACTATTTTTTTCTCAGAGATAATCTCAAATTTGGAGTTCTTAAGGAATTGAATAAAGTTGTCTTGATGTAATTGACATAGTTTATAGATGTCTACGTGATTTTCCAAGTTTTTTCAAAAATAAAAAATAAAAAATGATTTTTCTAAAATACTTTCCATTTTTGAGTTTCTTGTGGAATAAATTAATAAAATGATACAGGTATTTTTTAAATTATATAAAGAGCTCTTAATGTTATTAATATAATTTTTAAGGTGTTTATGTGCTTAACCTGATATTCCAATGTTTTAATAAAATTCAAATTCTCATCCAAAAAAAATTATGAATTGGTAGATGAACATAAATTTCATATTAAGTGAATCCTTATATTGGTCTACTATATTCTGAAACTTTTAAATATTTTTAAAAAAATTTCAAAACATATTTTATTCATATTTAAATTTTGACTCTAAAGTCTAATATTCCATAAAAATGACTGCCTGCTTTAACAAAAATATTCTCACACTAAGTTTTCATTTCCCCAATTTTTCTCATTTTTTGTTTCTTTTCCAAAATAAATTTCAAAAAGAGAGAACGCATAAGCGATACGTACGGAGAGGGCTCTTATATTGCCAAAAATGAGATCCACTAAATCATATTATCGTTGATTTTTTTAAGATTAAAAATGAACAATTGAATAAATATTTGGCCTATTTAATTCAACAGTGAAGATGCATCAAACAAAAATTATAAACAGTTGGATCTAAATTTCCAAAAGAAAATAAAAATTATAAACAGTTGGATCTAAATTTCCAAAAGAAAATAATAATTTTAATGGATAGATTTATTATTAAATGGATCCCACATGAGACCCTTGTGCCATGACACCAAAAGTGCCTGGACATTTGCTAACATATGTATATACATACTCCAAAATGTTGGGTCTACATGACAAGTTGTCTTTCTTTCTTCTTAGACAGTGACAGCAATAGGGCCATAAAATTGAAATTTCAGTATCTTTTCATCAAGTGACATGTTTTAAATTGTCTTGATGACAACCTTCTAAGAAAGTGGAGATATTGAGGATCTTATAATGCATAAGATACTTTGGGGTAACCTCATTTACTATGGCCCCTTAAACCAAGTGACCTTCTCAAACACTTGATGTAGGTCCCAATTGGAGTGGGCCATTACAGAACTACCTGCTTCATAGTAGCCTGTAAGTCTTTGTCAACATAACAGTGCAAAGCCAGAGTTACCGGTATACTCAGGCTGATGCACGTAATGAACCATATGTATAAATAATCACAAGGAAAATACAGACTGCACAAGCAGGTTACAAGAAATTCACCTCATACAACATCCCATTTAGGGTGGCAACGCCTGAACGTGGGCGATTCATGAAAATGATTACTTCTCATTTATTTTCATCGAATTAAGACGCCTCAGTCGTTGATCAAGCTCTGCCATGACTGCTGGGACCTGTTTTTTCCGTTGCTTTGTGATGGCATTTTCCGTCATATAACCAATCTTATCAAATGCAACCTACAAATTAATAATCAAACTGAATAGTCAGATATCATAATTTAAGATTCCAAACCAGCATATAGCATAAATGCAAGGTGTAATGATAGCATGGACAGGCTAGCTGAAATTGCTTACTACAAGAACAATGATAACGTCAACCGGTAAACTGACATTGTGTTAAGGTTGACCTAGTTTTACATGTGGCCCACTTCTCAGTACAGGAAAGTCTTGGATGTCAACATTCCTCCTTTATAAGGAGATAAGAGATCCCAAACCATACACTGTGACAACCATTCACCATTGGATTGATACAAACTATGGATATCATTAAATCCCAACATTCACTCTTGTTTTAAGTTGCCAAAAATAACCACAGTGAATACTCCTTGAGCCATCTTCTAATTTGAGATCCAAGAGTTTCAGAGGGTGAAATGTGGTGCCCATATCAAATGATTCCTCCTTCAAGTTACTTCAAGGTCCAAATTATCATATCACTACTCCACAGGAGTTCAAATCTATTCCCTCATAAGAATACAGCACATATGTGGCAAAAAGATTGCTCCGTTGGTAAATGGGAAAAAGATTTTACAGTATGTAAGTGTTGGGTAGTATGGATCTAATTGAATCATCCATGCTGTAGGCGCAAGAAAAGTAGCTGAAATCATTCTGAATTGTGCTAGGGTAGGATAACTGATACAATTCTGACCCTTTTGTGAAACAGAGGTCGTGAAGAGAAGCTGTATACCAAATTTCAGTCCATAAAATTTATAGTTGAATGATTTTATTTATTTAGGTTTCTAGATAACCAAAATATTCCTTATTCGAAATAGTCAACTTTATGCACCAAGATGTTCCACACATCAGACATCTTCACTTAGCACATCCGCGAACACAAGTTGTCCTTAGGTCTGTGATATCAACCAATTTTCTATGACCGCATTAAATCAGGTTAACATGTATTATAGCACCAACACTGCATGGATACCTGCAGGATAACAGTTTAGCAAGTACACCCTACTGTATTGGTTGCATTAGGTTCCCATATTTTTACTCTTTGCATGTTCTCATTAATCAGGTGGGAAATCCGTATTCATGTCTGTCGCAAGTCTCGTAAATGTGGAGCCATATCATCCATCTCTATCTATATCTAGGAATCCTAACTTTACGGCTGTGTTTGGATAGGTTGAATTGGAGAGATTTCTCTTGGAGAAGTCTAAGTTATCCTGATTGGATCCCTTCTCCAAGATAAAGCGGGCCCACAAAGTGTAAAACTTCTTCTCCATGATAAGATGGTGTTATCCACCTTTGCTAGAACACCATTTTCTCTAGGAGAGCAAAACTGCTGCAACCTGTTACTTGGGTTGCAGTCATATTTCTATTTTTGCATTTTTTTGAGTTTAATAAAAATCTAGTTGGTGGAATTGAAAGTTCACTCAATACCGTATCAGTCGACCAGATTTCAGCCTAGAAGTTAAAATTTTAGCCACTTGGTCCTAGTGGTCGTAGGTGCCCCTTTTTTTTCCTAAAGACATTTGGTGATTTGGAGTGATAAGATAAAGTGGCTCAAAATTTGGTCCACATGCAGCTCATGAAATGAACTTTCAATCTCACCAGATTGTTTTTCTTCAGAATTCACAATTTTCTTAAAAAAAAAAAAAGACCAATCATTCAAAAAATAAAAATAAAAATAGAACCAAGTTACAACTCATGTGGCCTTATCATTGAGTTATTGAGTTCACCTCTTAATATCATCGAAGTCATTTAAAAGAGATCTCCAGGAGAGCTTTAAAAGCTAGAGGTTATCTAATTTTACTTACCCCAAAAGAATCTCCTATACAGCCTATGAGTTGCGTGCACCCATATTATGGACCCTAGAGGACACCAGGTTGCTCTACCACAAGAATAGAGACAAGATCTTAACCACGAGTGAAATGTGATCATTTCCGAAGTTCATATGCTCTCATGAGTGATGTCCCATGGGTTGTAACATGGTAAACTTCTGCAATTAACAAGAGCTCACTACTTCTAATTGGAATACCATATTGGAAGTAGCCTTACCGTCAACAACTCATCTGGATCATACAGGTGATGTGTAGTTGCCTGCAAGATACTCAGAATGTCACCGATGTGATGTGCTGCTAGCAACTCCTCTTCATTCATCTGCATTTAATACACAGGTTATAAATCTGTTCCCTTTGGTCGCTGGGAAAGACTTAGAGCAGCTTGTTCTCAGCTTTGTTACTTTCAATATGACAACATCTTAAAAAAAATCTATTTGAGTAGAATAGACACAAAACAGCAAAGAAAATGTAACTGTTACCTTGAAGATTGCTAAGGCTACATGAAATAGAACCTTTGCTCCTTCATTGAAAAGGATGTCCCAAATCCGCATAGTTGTCTGCAAAACAAGTCACATGTGAAGAAACTATTTTGAAGAAATGTGGCGTCCAATCAAGCATTTAACTGCCCAAAATTTGATCAAGTTGGCCCATTTATGGATGGAATGCCTTTAAGTGCATAATTGAATCCAATTAATTATAGATTGTTGGTTGTAATTCAAAGCATGGTGCATTTCACAACAAGGGCCACCAGAGGAATGGCTTTATCAAGAAAAGGTGGGTGCAATATGTGCTAAGAATAAAATAAATGTTGTTTGTTTTGCTTTAGCATCATATAAATCTTCACTACTTTTATGGCAAGTTTCACAACTCAGTTTCTGTGGAATAAACAAGAAAAAAAAATGACAACGAAAGCATGTCACTTTCAAAGATTGGTGATAATGTTTAGACAGAATTATGAAAGATAAATATTAGATTAAGGAGGTTTGAGTGATAAAATGAACATGATAGCAGATGGAATCAAGAGTGACAAGCCAGTAACTTAAGGGATAGAATAATAATGAAATGGTAGATTTAAAAACCATCACAACGGGCTGAGGCATACTTAGGATTCAGTAGCTTCTAAAAAAACTCTCTCAAGTAATTAATGCAGGCCAACTTTTCTCTTTTCTGCACCATCTCCCCAGTATACACTTCGTGTGTATAAGATTCTAAGTTCAACGAAATACTAAATGAAAGTGAATTGAACATCACATTAGATGGAATTTTGGAATGGGAATAGTCACCTCTGTTTCAGAAAAATATCATATATACTGGAGCTGCAGTACTTTTTTTTTTTGAAAATTACTGGAGCTGCAGTACTACTGCAAGGAAAATTTAAGAAATGCCAAGCATGTTTCATCCATGCTGGTCATGTGATCATGTCATATACATCAATTGAATGTGTAGAAATTGAAAAGAAGGAAACATGGCAACCTCTTAGCAATGTGGGAATCCAAATGAAGGAAATGTGCACTTTCTCACTCAAAATTTGACAGTCCTTTCAACTAAGGAAAGAGAAAATACTTGTGTGCGTCAAGGGAAATACATGGGTTTCATGCATACTACAGGTAAGATCACATGATATGTATATCCTTGTATTAAGATCAAGCAAACAAAAGGAAAGAATGACATTAATTTGTTCTGAATTCCTACCTCTGAAGGCAAACTCTTGGAGAACAGGCACAAAAACCACTCTGTGGCCACAAGGGAGACATCAAACTTCAATGCTTCCAAATGGGTGGCAATCCTGTGTATTTTTTTTAGATTAGAAGAAAATACCAGTAACATATAACAGAGGTAGAGGGGGAAAAAAGACACTGAGAAGCCCATTATGAGGGAAAGTGAGGTTGAATAGGAAGGCTATTTTATTACGATCAGTTAGAGAGTACAGGTGGGACCTCACTTTTGGGTGGTGAACCGATCATTCAATGTTTATGTCTTGAAAGCTCCCATCATCAGAAAATTATCCATGAAAAGCTCTCTCTCTCTCTCTCTCTCTTGAGTAAAAACAGTTGGCCATATTCACTCCTTTAGCCACTTATCAAAGATAAATTAAGGTAATGCATAGGAGAAATCTTTGCAACATATGTGATACAAAAAGGGGTCCATTGGATAAAAAACAGAAGTACAGAACAAATTATTGAGTTTCTAGGCTGAAAAAAAATGACCAGTAAATGAAAATCACACAAACCCTCTAAATTACAAATAATTACCTTGGACACTTTTGGGCAAGAAAATCTTTAAAGACCCTCTGCTCAACATGGCATCCTGACAAGTTATCAGTATAGCAGTCATTCACTAAGACATTTTCCAGTAGGACAGCGAGCATCCAGAATGCATCTTCTTCAGTTTTCATCACAAGCAACAACAATGCAGCTACATAGTTTAGACCCTGAATGATTACAGAAGAAACAGACACAACCACAACAATTAGAAAGGGGATTTTTTAAAAAAAGATTAATACATGAATATTGACAAAGAAGAATGACTGACTTGACAATAACCAACATCAGAGTCTCGAAAAGAGTACACAACAAGGACTCGTCGCAGAGAAGCATGACCTTCTGGTGTATCCAACCAGGGATGACCAGGGAATGTGCGCGGTAAATCCTGCAAATGGCCAAGAAAATGTCTCAAAACTAGAAAAAGGCAGTGAAGAAATGATACGATATCGCATAGAGCAAGTTTGCAATCAAAATACCAACTACAAATCACAGCCAGTTTGAACATTTTTTTTGGCAGATGGCACATTATCCATTCCATTTTCCATTTAGTATGCCATGCATACCCGAGAACTTGCATTGCTGACACAAAGGAACAAGAAGCTAACTAGAGAAAGAGCACCCTCCCCCACCCCTTCTCTCTCTCTCTCTCTCTCTCTCTCTCTCTCTCTCACAAGGGAATAGCAAAAATACAAAATTCTTTCATTCCTACGCTAATGTAAGAAGAGCTACGAACTGCATAAGATCCATAATTGTGGATGGTAGGCTTCTAATTGATAAGGTTGGCATTAGGGAAGCAGTAGTACAGTACTTATCCGTTATTTTTCAGCCGTCCTTCGAACATTTGCATCCACCTCCCGACCATCCGGTGCTGCCTCCTTCGCCTCCCACTCTTGGTTCTTTGTCATCGTCAATGGATCCAGGTAAACCCTTTCCTTATTTATCTTCCTTTTTGCAAGATTGTGTTATTTGGAAACCACACGGTTTGTTTGCTTCCTTCTTTCCCTA
This sequence comes from Chimonanthus praecox, assembly GCA_022113865.1. Classification (NCBI taxonomy): domain Eukaryota; kingdom Viridiplantae; phylum Streptophyta; class Magnoliopsida; order Laurales; family Calycanthaceae; genus Chimonanthus; species Chimonanthus praecox. The sequence continues at coordinate 46,620,077 of CM039088.1, read as the reverse complement.
GGTTTTAGATGGTTTGTGTGGAGGTGGGGCTCTCATGTCATCTTTGTTGGGCACCTCCGCAGCAGTAGAGTTCTCATACTTCCAGGGCACCTCGAGTCTCGGCATCAAATATATCTGGAGTCCTCTGGTATCATCATCAAACATCCCTTCTTCTGGAGCAGCTATTCACATCACGCGGACCTTCCCACACTAGTGTATTGCAGCGGATTCCCTACCTACACTTTCTTCAGAGGTTCGGGGTCATACATTTTCGACATCAGTCTACACGGCTCTTCTTCGCCGGCCTCACTATTCTTCCATTTGCTAGGCTTTTGGCATGAGACTCACCTTCGAGGCTTGGCTTCTTCCTTTCCTGATTTTCCCTTTGATCCCTGAGAGTGGTAACTCCTTTTGGGGGAAAGCCTCTTGTCTCAATCCCCTTTGGTGGCATTTGTCAGCCCATACTTTAGTTTCTAATCCCACCGCGACACTTAGACATCTTGGCTCTCCTTTTTGATGACCAAAGTTGTCCAGGTGTCTTGCCCATGGCATTTGGGCAAAAGCACGCTTATCGGGGTTGGGTTGGAAAATTCAGTGGTTAAAAAGTGGGCAGACACTATGGGTTGTGGTATTGGGAAATTACCATTCTCGTACTTAGGCTTACCTGTTGGAGGAAATCCGAAGACTAAAATGTTTTGGTCCCCAGTGATGGAAAAGATAGAAAAAAGACTGGCTAGGTGGGGTAAAAAGTTTTTATCTTTGGGTGGTAGGGTCACTCTTCTAAAATCGGTTTTGCTCAATCTTCCCACGTACTTTCTCTCTATTTTTGCTTTACCTAAAGGGGTGGCTAACACAATAGAAAAATTGTTCAGAAGATTTCTTTGGGGTGATCAAGAGGCAAAGAAAAAAGTTCATTTTAGTAGTCTGGTCGGAAATCACTAAAGCGAAAAAGAATGGTGGTCTAGGATTGGTCCCTATTCACTTGAGAAATGAAGCTTTATTGTGTAAATGGGGTTGGTGTTTTGGTAGAGAACCTAATGCCCTTTGGGTTCGTATTCTTTCTGCAAAGTTTGGAACTTCGGATTTAAATGGTTGGAGCTTGGGGGAGGAAGTTAATAGATTGGGTTCTAGGGTTCTTAAAGCTTGGTGGAGTATTAGTCAAGGTGGATCGGAGGTGGGAAACATTTTTTGGAGTAATCTGCGTCTCCTAGTTGGTATGGGTAACAGGACTTTTTTCTGGAAGGATGTGTGGCTTGGTGACGTACCCTTGATGGTTAGGTTCCCAAGACTATTCAGGGCCACAAGGAATAAAGATGCCTTGGTCCAAGATATGTATAGTGTGGATAATAGAAACATCTTATGGTAGTTTGATTTCAGGAGAGAATTGAGGGCCTTTGAAATGGAAAGTGTTAACGATCTTAAAGCCCAACTTCTTCAATTTCCTTTGGACTTAGGTGGAGAAGATGATTTGGTTTGGACGGGTGATTCCTCTGGTATTTGTTCGGTCAAATCTTTGATTGAGTTGGCGTCTTTGGATGATCCTGTTTCTCTTGGGCCTCTGAAGTTGATTTGGAGTAGTCTTGCCCCCCCGAGGGTTCAATTATTCAATTGGTGTTGTGCTAAAAGGAAAATTTTAACAAGGTTGGAATTGAGAAGGAGAGGCCTTTTAAGCGCGGATGCTGATTATAAATGCCCTTTTTTGTAATGAAGAGGATGAATGTATTGATCATCTTCTTCTTACATGCCCTTTTTCATGGAGATTATGGAGTAGTTTTCTGAGCCTAATGGGAGTGTCTTGGGTTATTTCTGGAACTTGGGAGAACTTTATGGAATCATGGTTCATTCAATGCATTAGAAACAGAAGGAAGCTCGCCTGGGTTTCTATTCCAGCGGTGGTTTCATGGACCATTTGGAAGGAGAGAAATGCAAGGATTTTTGAGGGGCAATCTTTGGATATTGGGGATCTGTTTCAAAAAGCAAAGTGGAGTTTGAGTACGTGGTTATGCTCTAACTTGGCATTCAGAGATTTCAAGGCAGGGGATCTTTGTCAGTCCTGGGATGGTTGCATGATGGCTACTCCCGACAAATAAGGAGATTGTTAGTAGATTGGTCCCCGCCTCCTTTGGGGACCCTTAAGTTTAACGTGGATGGAGCGTCAAGGGGTAAACCGGGTCCGGCGGGCATTGGGGTGTTCTTAGAGACCATGAGGGCTCTATTCGTGTCTTGTTCTCGGAATCGGTTGGGATCAAGGAATCTAATGAGGCGGAACTTCTTAGTATTCGGAGAGCCTTGACTCTAGGGGTGAGCTTGGGGGAAGTTAAGTTAGTTATGGAAAGCGATTCTTCCAATGCTATCAAATGGGCTAGGGGTGTGAGGCATCCTCCATGGAGGCTGATCACCTTAGTAAGGGAAATTAAGGGTCTTTCTATGGGCTTGGAGGTCTCTTTCAATCACATCAGTCGGTCTGCAAATGGCGTGGCGGACTTTTTTGCTAAAAACGGTGTTGAAGGGCAGTTTTTGGGTGTCTTTCATCTTCCAGAGGTGATTGTTTTATTGTATTTCTTCTCTTTTCATTTTGATGCTTGCTCTTGGGCCTATCCCTCTTAGGCCCTCTTGTATTGTACTTTACCTTTTTCTTTTTATTTTAATGAAATCTCTTCTTTACCGCTCAAAAAAAAATCAACTTCAACAAATTCAAACAATCACCAATGAACAAAAACTCAAATCCAAAGTAGCAAACTTCCAACTCGAATTTAGAAGAAATTTAAAATCAAAGTGGGCCGAATTACCAACTCCTCAAATTTTGCTGCTCAAAAGCATGTTGCTCGAACAAAACAGGGACGACTCTCTTTCTAAGAAACATTTACCATAAAAAACCATACCCGTCCAAATCCAATCAGATCCTTCTTCAAAATCAAACAAATTTCCACTTCCCCATTTTCCAAAACAGAAGTCAATAAAAATGATGCTTCCTTCGTATAACCCAATGCCTCCAAGCTTTACTTGCAAAGCTTTTTTGTATTTTCTTAGATCCTCATTGACCATGCCCTATGACATGGGTTTACTTTAAACAAGAAACATCTACCTGGGGCATGTAGGAAATGCTTTTTAGTCAGAACTGAGACCAAAAAACTGATTGTCCATACCTCAGTTTCGAAGAAAACAGAGAGCTCTCTCTCGGTCTCGCTCCCTGCTCTCGAGTGCTCTCTTCCCGTCGGCCTCTCCTCGTCAACACAGAGAAGACCTTACTGCAGCAGTGCTCCACCATCCAGATCTGACCATCATCTATCCATCTCCACCACTCTGAGTTTGTTTATGATCCCGACCCAGCCAAGATTTGCAATGCATCTGCTTCGGCTGCTTTATGATCGCTGTGTGTTGCTTCTGATTTCTCCTTCTTCCTGCTGCAGTGTTTCAAACTGGGTTTCTTCAGATGAGGCAAGCAAAATAAAAACAGTGTCAGCCCAGATTGGCAGGTTTTTTTTCATAAACAGAGACGTTGGGGGTTCCTTCTCTGTTTCTGCCCTTGTCTGAAAAACGCGGCGATCCCAACTGAGAGAGAATTCAACTGGAGAGAGGATCGAACTGTGATTTCCCGATTCAAAACCCAAATAGTAACCCAAGTTACTGATACCACTTGATGGGATTTAAACCCCCGATTCAAACAACGGAAGCATAATCAAATAAATCAATCACACAAAGAAAGAAACGATTTATGTGGTTTGGCCGAAGCCTATGTCCACAGGCAACAAACAATGCTTTTCCCCTTTCTCAAACAATGCCTTCTCGAGGAGGGAGGCCACACAGGCTGCCAACCCGCCAATGCCGTCCTAGTTGCTCTCACGAGAGTCCCTTTCTTATATAAAACAAAAACCAACTAAAGGAAGTAGAGAAGAAGTACGAGAAGTAGAGAAAGAGTAGGAAGTTTCCTAAACCAAAAATACAAAGAGAGAAGTAATGGGAGTGGACTCCTAATCCAAACATGATTTCAAATTGAGCCAAATACTAGCAGTCTTGGGCCCATCCCAGCCATCCATTACCGAACTCATGAAATGAAACCTATTGGATATTGTGACTACTTTCTTAATATTGGGAAACCAGCCAACCAAGCTACTGCTGATGCTTAATTCCTCATTGCAGGAGGAAGTTCAATGAAAAAGGCTTAGTTTGATGAACTTGGGGCTTTCAAAACTGAAACAAAGTACATTGTGGACAACAAAGTTTAAAGTTGGATGATTCCTCCATATTAATTTTACTGATGATCTATCAATTGGCTACTCTTCCCTTGTGTTTCCATCTTACTCCTTAATAGGGGGTAACTGGCAGAGGAGTCCATTTGCTTCTATTGACAAGTGAATGCATTATTCCATAGCAATCAAATGTTTGAAACCATAAACTCAAACGGTATTTAAATAAATTTCAAGTGCATTTTCTTCTAAAGGAAATAAACCAAATAACAACTAAAATTAGGAAGGGCGTACCACTGGATTTATCAGACAGATACATTCAACAGAAAATAGAAAATAACCAAAACCTATAGAAGTAGTGCTTAATGCTTCAAATTCTTCTTTTTGCACCTAAAGAGTAATAAATTTGGAGATCATTGAAGAACTCACATGATCAATCTGTCGTGTAGCAGGTGTGACCTTCCCCTCCACTGCATTGATCAAATCGTCATAATAGCTTTCTGGCACTGTTGACCGCTTCTTCGCTGCCCCAGAGAGAAAAAACCACACCTTCGGCCTCAGAACAGGAGGAATTCCCTTCCTGACAAGCCTCTTCAGAAGAATCGAATTTGCTACAGAAGAAAATTTGAGTGAAGCAACAGCAATCCCTCCAGAAACTGAAGAGATTTGTGGCTGCAGATACCAATTTGCACCTTTGTTTGCTTCCAGCTCCCACCAGAGGCGTCCCTGCTGCCGCACCCTCTCTCTCACCTCATTCAGTACATTGACGTCATCAACATTGCCTTCAACATTAAATCCATAGAGATCTTGGAATTTCACAGAAATGTTGGCCTTTCTGGAATTCCTGATGCTTTTATAATACTGTTTTTGATTTTCAAGTTCCTGAGAGATGTCTCTTTGGGCATATGCTCCAAACATCTCTTGGATAATAGAGGATCCTTTAGGACGGGAGGATACTGATTGGTTTATGAAAGAAAAAGAAGGCCCTGTTGGATGGATTCTGGTGAGAAGGTACGGAATGAGAGGGCTTTTGAAATCAGTCATTAAAGAAGATATGGTTAGATTCAACAGCACGGAATCTTAGCAAAACCCCACAACTTTGAAGCCAAAGAGCTTCCGTTCCGAGGCATTTGAGATTGATATGCGATGGGAAGAGACATTTTCTTGAATGGATTTTTTTTTCCCAAAAGACGTGGTAAAATTCAAAAGCATGACATTTTATAAACAACCCACAATTTTTAAGCAACTAAGGCCCCCCTTTTTTGAATGAATGAAATTGGAGATTGAAGATTGAAACTTGATAACATGGATGGATGAAAAAGAGCCTATTTCGAAATGGGGTCTCTTGAAAAACCAATGCAATTGAAGTATGGGCATGGTATATAGCTCAGAAAAACACCATCTTCAAGCTCAAGGAGGTGAAAACCCCTTTTGTGGTGTTGGTTTCTTTCTCTAAAAGACCCCACATGTTTTAATGGCTCGAAGAAAAGATGTAGAGAAAAGAATCAATCTTTCAACAAATTTAGCCTAGGATAAGAGGAAAATGGTTGAAATAACAGGATTTCTGAGATGAGGTTTTTTCCCTAAGAAGATATTATGTAAGAATAGACCAACTTTGGGTTGTGAAAAATGTGAAAGATTTTCTGTTTCTAAAAGAAAAAATACCAAACTTATGCAATTAGAGAATGATGAAACCAAAGGGGAAGAAGGGTGCAAATGAAGTTGATATTTTGGTGGGTTTTTCAATGAAGAGAAGAAAGGAAAAGCCGAAAAGGTTAATGGGATGAGAAATGGAGACAGGAGAGGGTCATTTCTTGAATTCTGCGTTGTGAAGGAAGAAAGGATGGACGACGGCAAGCAGTGGGTAACGATATCGTGTGAAAGTACGGGAATGCCCCTACCTCTTATTTTGATCTGTTTCTCGACCGTTGCTTCGTCAAGGCCCCAAAATGCCCTCTCAATTTTTTTTTATGACTTAACTACCCTTTGCCGGCTTATGGATTTGAAAGCGATTTCGGCCATTTGCCGTTCCGTGGAGTATACAGAGCTCAACCCATTTCGAATTGGTGGGGGACAAATTGGGTAAGTTATTGAGATTTTAACTAGAGTTTTTTACGAAATATTTTAAAAATTATATGGTCTTTGAAATGCTATATAAAATTATTCTTAAATGAAATGTTTTTATTATTGTAAGGACTGCTATAATTTTGGTTAGATTGATAAAAAATTTAGAATAGTGATTTTTGCACCATAAGTTTTTCTCATGGTGCACCAACATTAAATGAAATTTTAATTTTCACTTTACTTTTCTCTTTTCCAAAGTTAAGAGGAAAATTGGAATTTTCTCTGACCTTCGTGCACTATGAGAAAAACTTATAGTACAAAAATCACTAATATTTTAAATCGTTGCAGAAATTTTATTAAGATTATTAAAAAAAAAGTGACAAATTACTGGTATATTATCATTTATCACATTTTTAACATAGTTTTTTCGAAAATGTACTGTTTAAAACGACAATGACGATAAATAATGTTATTAACGCGATAATGATTTTTTGTCCAAAAAAACTTGATAAATTTGAAATTATAGCCAATATTTGTGACATTGAATACGACTAGTTTACCAACTTTTTTCATTTTCTTTTAAAGAGTTGTTGTTTGATCACTTTTAGCTTTAAATCTTACATTGGAAATGTTTTGGAAAAATTTTAAAAGCAAGTTTTTCATGTCTAAGAGGCATTTGTCCATTTCAACCTCATCTTCTTTTAGAGTTGTCCATTTTGTGCTATTTTTATCAAAAAAAATTAATTTTTTGAGTGTTTATTGAATTAAATGGAGATGACTTAATGTGATTGATACAATTTGTATAGTATTTGTGTAATTTTCGTACTTTTTTTTTCAAATGTTTCATGAAATCTTGGTTTTTGATATTTTAAATGATTTGCTTTTGATGAACTAGGAAAAATGATCATTTTGCCCCTATAATTTAGACTAGTTAGCCCTTGATCTATGTTAAATAGATTAAACTTATGAATTTCAAGTTTTGCCGGTGAAAATGGAGATTTTAGAAAAAAAGAGTTAAATTAGAAAGAAAAACCAGGAAATTGGCCAGAAAACTATTTTTGGAAAGTGTGTGAATTTTACCACATAAATTTGGAATTTAATTGTAAATTAGCATATGTGAATTTGAATTATGTTAATAATTTTAGAATTTTAATTTTAATTATGCTAAATTCATAACCCTTGTGATGATGAAAGTGGGCACATTCTAGAAGTCCAACGTATGAATGGAAAAGCCCATGATTGAAGCCCATAATATTCGATTTTTCCTAATAAAGACAAGATGCTGTGGAAGGATAAAATCGAATGGATTGGGATGGCTGTGGATGTCCCATGTGTCCAGTGCCAGAATTGGAGCACTGCTAATTTCATTGGGAGAGAATTATGGAGGAACTCTCTCCAAAATCCATCTCCTAAAATTCGTGCAAGCCTAATGTGATTTTGCAATTTTCGTACAAAGCATAGAAGGCACGAGGAAATTCGAATTTGGTGCCTTGCTTTAAGGAGAGAAGATCAAGAGGATTCTGGGTTCTCTAAAATAGCAAGCTTAGTCATAGAGAGAGAAAATTAGAGAGTCTCTGCCTAGTCATAATTCAAAATTCATGGAGAATATATCTCCAATTTTCGCCCAGTGCTTGCCAAATTCAATCTCTTCTGAGTCTTATAAATAGTGGAGCATACACACAGGAAAATTCAATTGAGAAGACAGTACATAGAGAATTCAGCTGGAGCATAGAGAATAAGAGGCTGGGCGTGTGGATCTCAGAAGCTTCGAATTCCTATTTTTTCGTTTTTTTTTCTAAATCTCCTTTTATTGTTCTGTACATACTTTGTAATTTATTCCATGAATAAATTTTTATTCTATTTTCCAATATTAAGTTCGAATCTTGTTAATTCCGTCTTCACTTAGTTCTTGAAATTATTTTCATTAATTAAAATCTTGGATGATTAAAAGAACATAATATTAATCTTTGATTTATTGTGCTTTGAGTTAATGGAGGAATATCAGATGCTTTGTGTAATACTCTGATCAATTGTGAATGAAGTTATTCTAAGACAGTAAATGCTTAAAATTGTATTCATGGGAAGCTGAAGGGGAATTAATAAATTTGAGTTTAATGATGATTGGCTTTGATGATAAATTTTGAGAAAACAGTAAATTTCCTTTTATATTGCTACTCTAAGTTGGAATTTGGATTTAAATTTTGTTTGTTTGGAATAAATTGAATCTTTTGACTGGTGAATCAATTCACATGTATATATTGCTTTGAATTTATTTGTTTTCTTTTTATTTTCATTAAAATCATCTTTGTTAATTTGGAACTACATTAAGGTTAAATTAGTGTTTTTAATTTGGCATTCTAAATTATTTTATTTGCAAAAAAATATTTAGTAAATTCAACTGATTCCAATTTTTCCCTTCTCCTAAATCAAAATTTTCCATTTAGTTCTATGTGGATTCGACCTCACATTTGCATAACTCTATACTCAATTTGATTCATGCTTGCGAGTATTATTTAAAATTTTACAACAGCTTTAAGATATTCTCAAGTTTGGAGTTTCTTAAGAAAAAAAAAATTAGAAATGAAATAAGTATCTATGGAATTAAATGAAGATGTCCTTTATATGATTGATATAATTTTTAAGGTGTTTGTGTGTTTTTTTAATATAATCATGAAATTAAGATTTTTTTTTATGAAAAAATTCATAAATTGTAATAGTTCATTATCGGACATTAGAAAACATGAATTCATATCAATTTTTTCTTAATATTGGATTTCCATTTTCAAAATTTGTAGGCTTTGTTGACATATTTTATTTGTATAAAAAATTATCTTAAAATAGCCTAACACTAAATGAAATGATTGTTTTTAACCAAAATATGTTCACTATAGATCTTCTACTTTTTCTATTTTTCTACTTTATATATTTAACACCTTCACTTTATTTTTGGTGATTACTTTTTGCATTATTCTGAAATATGAATAGTTCGGTTGCTGGACTCGGCAAAGATCACTCAAGTACTCAGCAGATTTTGATGGGCTCCGCAAAGATCACTCAATCAATGACGTTGTGGGTTATTTGGTTAGCTGCTCGAGTCTGTACTCCTCTGGGATTCTTGTCTGTTTGATTGCTGCTTCGAGCATCTTCTCATCTAGATCTTCCGGCTGTTTTGTTGGGCTTATTTATGGTTTTCGTTGTTCTAGTCTTGATTCTTGCATGCTAGGATGTGGGTTTTTTTTTGCATGTTTTGTTTTGCCCAAGCTGTGGATTGTTTTTTATTCTTTTCCTTTTTTTTCTTTTCTTGCTCTCCTTCGGGAGATGTTCTTCCTCACTTTCTTTTGAATGATACTTCCCTTTTCATTAAAAAAGGAAAGAGTTTAAAGTTTTTAAGCTCCGACTCGGTGAAGACTGAGTAAAGTGTAGGACGGCAAGATTTTTTCTTCGGCAGCGTTCGATGGGAATAATTTTATAGGTGTTACCCTTAAGTAGGGATCACTCTTGAGTAGGGATGACCCTTGAATTAGAATTACCCTTATTTTTTTTGTAATTACAGTGGTAAAGTAAAACCCTACTCTAAGGGTAAAAAATCTTATTTGGTAACCATAAGTAAGGGTAACCTGATATATTAATATTTTTTTTATTTTTTTATAAAACATAATTATTAAATAATATTTATGAAATAAATTCTAATAATATAACTTATAATAATATTATCTAATTTTTATAAATTATTTTTCATAATTATAATTTAAAATGAACACTTGCATTCTAATATTAAAAAAATAAATAAAGATTTTTTTTTATATTACTATTTTAAATCCCAATAAATAAATAAAAAATATCAACATATCTCTTCATGAAATTATAATTATTATTTTTTATATTATATGAATTTAATAAAAAATTAATTCTTATAAAATTGTTAATATGTCAGTTTACCCCTATTCAAGAGTAAGCCCTATAAAAATTTACCCCTTACCCAAATGCATCACTTTGAAAATGTTATAGAAATTTTATTTTTATATTATATAGATTTAATAAAATTATTAATTCTCATAAAATTGTTAATATGTCAGTTTACCTCCTACTTACAATTACCCCTGCTCAAGGATAACCCCTGTAAAAATTTACCCCTCACCCAAATGCATCACGTTGAAAATGTTGCAGAAATTTTATTTTTATATTATATAGATTTAATAAAATTATTAATTCTCATAAAATTGTAATATGTCAGTTTATCCCTACTTACAATTACCCCTGCTTAAGGGTAACCCCTCTAAAAATTTACCCCTCAGCCAAATGTATCACGTTGAAAATGTTGCAGAAATTTTATTTTTATATTATATAGATTTAATAAAATTATTAATTCTCATAAAATTGTTAATATGTCAATTTACCCCTACGTACAATTACCCCTACTCAAGGGTAACTCCTGTAAAAATTTACCCCTCACTGAAATGCATCACGTTGAAAATATTGCAGAAATTTTATTTTTATATTATATAGTTTTAATAAAATTATAAATTCTCATAAAATTGTTAATATGTCAGTTTACCCCTACTTACAATTACCCTTACTCAAGGGTAGCCCTATAAAAATTTACCCCTCATCCAAATGCATCACGTTGAAAATGTTGCAAAATTTTATTTTTATATTATATAGATTTAATAAAATTATTAATTCTCATAAAATTGTTAATATGTCCGTTTACCCCTACTCAAGGGTAACCCCTGTAAAAATTTACCCCTCACCAAAATGCATCACGTTGAAAATGTTGACACATTTTTAAAATAATCTTCTAATAGAATAAATTGTTAATTACCCTGAAAGAGATTATCATGAATGTCAAAATTTTCAGAGTTTTGAGACCCTATCGAAATTTCGACAGAATCACCCCTTAAAAATAGAACATTTTGACAAATACGTTTCAGAAAATTATATAATATATAATTGAAAAATAGAGGAAGGCACGGGATAAATAGGAAAAAGGTTTCCTTAAAAAATAAAAATTAAATAAAAAACCACTATTATTATTTTAAATTTCAATAAATGAATAAAAAAATTCTTCATATCTCTTCATAAAAAAATATAATTTGTTGTTTGGTGATATGAAATTTATCAAATGGAAATAATGGAGTGCTTTTAAAAAATAATAAAAATCAAGTACTTACCAAAATAAATAAATAAATAAAATGTAAAAAAAAAAAAAATCCCATGAGCAAAAGGGAGGGTAAGGAGGGGTATTCATTCTTGAATACCCCTTACCCCATGGGGGTATTCAAAAGGGAGACAAGAGGGGTAAAAATTTGAATTTTTACCCTTCCCCCCTTGTTACCAAACGGGGGTAACAAGGGGTAACGGGGGGTTACCCCCTCTTACCCCCATCTAAATGCAGCGTTGGTGTTTGTTAGACAGTCCAAGATACCTAAGTTCAGCCCTACTCTTTGAACCATAGATAAAAATATCGGCCTACATATACAAAATATATTGGCCATAGATATCGGCCGGTATGGCTGATATGTATCAGCTAAGATATGGTCCGATATCTATAATATCGATCGATATTTGGTTTTTTATATTTAAAAAAAAAAATAAAAACATTAATTTTTTTATAATTGGTTTTTTTTTTTTTTTTGCAATCTTCTTATGCTTAATCAAAACCAATAAAAATTAATGCTTATGGTAAGAATAATGACAATAATTAATGGTGTTTTTCGTTTTTTGCTTAATATGAAATTTTCAGAAAATTAATGGTGACTTTTCAAAATGGATGGAAATTTATGTGACACTTTCATTTTTTGATGGAAAATAAAAATAATGGTGACTTTCATTTTTTATGGAAAATAATTAATGATGACTTTTTCGTTTTATTATGGAAAATTAATGGCTACTTTTTCAAAAAATGATGGAAAATTAATGATGATATTTTTAAACGATTCGACGCGCCGAACATGATATTGACCGCTTTGGACCCCACCTGGACCCGCAAGATTTTGTTTCTGGACCTGACCCACTTGACCAGGCCCAAAAGGCTTCATGCTTGAAGAGAGGGGCTCCCCTCTTAGCTGGTCCCCACATCTCCATCCTAGGCGATGTGGGTGAGGGCTTGGAGCGTCACAATCCAACCGCCTTAGGCCCAGAGCCGTCCCCGGCTTAGCTACACAATAGAGCCCACATAGACAAAGGGTTGAACCTATCTCTGATACTATTTGTAACGACCTAACTCTCCGAGCATGCCCCACTTGGACCAGCATGGTTTTGTTTCTGGATCTAGCCCACTTGACCAGACCCAAAGGCCTCATGTTTGGAGAGGGGTTCCGCTCTTATAACTGCTCCCCATATTCCCATCTTGGGCGATGTGGGACTCTTTCTCACACTAGGTAGGTGAGGGCTTAGGGCATCACAATTTTCAAAATCGATGAAATTTATGGTGACCTTTCTTTTTTAAAAGAAAATAATTAAGGTGACTTTTCGTTTTTTGATGGAAAATTAATGGTGGTTTTTTTAAAAACGATGAAAATATGGTAACATTTTCATTTTTTTAATGGAAAATAATTAATGGTGAATTTTCATTTTTTGATGGAAAGTAATGGTGACTTTTTAAAAAATGATGAAAATTTATGGTGACATTTTCATTTTTTGATGGAAAATAATTAATCGTTACTTTTTGTTTTTTGACGGAAAAATTAATGGTGACTTCTTAAAAAATGATGGAAATTTATGATGACATTTTCATTCCCCCTGTTTGGATGCTCTGTGTTTTTCTTTAGGGTTCTTTTTGAGTTTTTCTTTGTTATTTGGCCCAGCTCTTTTGCTGGGCCTACCTCGCCTGGCCCAGGCTGTGGGCAGTTTTGTGAGTTATAATTTTTTTGGGGATGAAATCTAACTTATCATTCAAAAAAATATATATATATGTAAATGGTTGATATTTAATGAAAAAATTAGATTTTCATGAAGATCATAATTTTCTTCATTTTTTGAAAAAAATAAAAAATAGAATGAAAAAGAAAAATATAGCATCGATATCACTGATATTAATATATTGGCGGGGGCAATATTTTAAACCCTGTTTTGAACTCATTTTCAGACCTGATAGTCAAAGGGGCCGTTAGTCAAGCCGAGTCATTAAAAAAAAACTAGTTACAATACTTAAAGGCCACTCTGTGGGCCCATCAAGACCCTTTCTAAAAACAAAGATTGGGACTTCCTACCTATCTTAAATTCCAAATCTTTGAACCCTTCTTTTAATTCTTATTTTTCTCCTGCCCATTTAGACCGGTTCTGTTCTTCTTATGTTCATCTTCTTTAGAGATTTTCTGTATAATTGATTAACCTATCAATAGTGGGGCACATTGTCCTTGCACACGTAGTAGTTAAAATTATGCTTTAATTATACTTAAATCCTCACTTAAGTCTTAGATCAACTTTGTAGCTTGCCAAGCGTTTTTGCACCTAGATTTTTACTTAGTTCCTTTACAATTTTTTTATAGGAAATTGTTTCTTCTTAAGTTTTTTTATAGGTAGTAAAGGTTATAATTAACATATGCCAATTGTTAATAGTAGTTAAAAAATAATTCTAATTTTCAACCATATGTTTGTGTATATATATAATATGTGTTTACATAATGTGCTTGAAAGTTTAATTGTCAATATATTTAGATTTTTTTAATAATTATTGTGGTATTTTGTTCATATTGATATAATAAGGACATAAATCTATGAATGTAAATATATTTTTAAGAATTCAAATAAGCGCGCCTAGCAAAATTAAGCTTCTGCTTAAACATGTATTTTGTGCTTTAAACTCCAAGATCCCTCGGCGCTATGTTGTGCTTTCACCATTATGCTTTAGGTTTGGTGGTTATTTTCTCCTCTCAGTACGAAATGCCACTTTTTATGCTAATATTCTCTACAATTATAATTACCAAAATGACTGAACGTTTTTAGCACTCAGGTGCAAAACTCCCGTGTGAAACTCAATTAATGTTGAATCCATTCTGTTAAAATTATTTAAAAAAAAATAGATCTAACCATTTATACTTTTCATTTGGCACATCTTCACTATTGAATTAATTATGATAGGTCAACATATTTATACAAATATTCATTTTTTACCTTAAAAATCAAAATCTAACATGATTCAATGGATCTCATTTTGATAGTATGATAATCTTTATGATAATTTATTCATCCATATAATTTTCATGATCATCGGGTGAGACCCACTATCTAATGCGGCTCGTCATGATATCTGCCAGACCTGCCCTCTATGGTATATTTTTTTGAAAAAAAAAATTAGTATGATTTGACTAGGCCAAGATAAGCTGGGTGAGCCTGCATTACCCGATGTGATCTAGATTTTACAAAATCAATTAATCAAGTCACATTAAAATACTAAGCTTTAAAATAGTAATTAATTATCACCAATGACTTAAAACCCTAGTTGCTTATGAATCGGTTTGACTGGTAGCCACGTCTAGATTTGGATGGACCAGGTTGAAAGGAGTGTGCACTGATGACACGAGTGAAGTTGGTTTATACCTTGTTTATACACCCAGTCTGTGACTCTGTGTTAGTACGTCAAATGATTTTTTTTTTATGTAAATATGAATTTATAAAAGAATATTTTTTATCAAATTAAAAAAATTATATTTTAATATGATAAAATAGAAAGTTAATTAAATATAATCAAAATTCAAAGAATTTATATATAAATATTTTTTCAAATGAACTTATTAAACATCTGAGCGTTTGTGATTCTATATATGATTGACTCATTCTCTCTATTTCCTTTGCTTTGCTCCATTCAATACCCTTGACTCTCTCTCTTTGCTCTCTCTTCGTTTGTTGATGCATTCAAAGTCAATGATGCAAACTGTCTAACAAACAGACTTACTATTATTTACCTAACAAATAAACTTACTATTACCTGGATCAGTTAAGAGTAACTATTTTTTTTTTCAAATTCAAGAGAAGTAATGTGGATTGTTAATAAGGGTTGGGACTGATGGTTCAAAGACATTCATTCATATTACTGTATTTTCGGACAACTATTTATTATGTATTTTTATAATATAAGTGGTCTTGAGATGAAACCCTCTCAACACAAAAAAGACTACTCCCCTTTAGTTCTGTATCTGACATATGCTCTAAGGATTAGTCAGATGAGACTCTTGGAAAATTCAAGTGGGACGTGTTAGAAATAAAAAATGTAAAATCACACAAGATCAAACACACCACACAAGAAGAACACATAATTTTACGTGGTTAGGTAATACCGCCTACGTCCACATAGCGTGATGATTTCACTAAGAAGTTCCTACATAAGTTACCAGGATTACAAACTAACTCTACCTATCCCTTCTTCTCAGTCTCTCTTTTTCACCATTCACGGTTCAAGAAAACCCTAGGTGAAAGAGACATTATATACTTGTGCCTACTAAACACAACTGAGCCCAGTGGACCTAGGCCCAATAGACAGTTCAAACCCAAAAGAACTTTAAACCATAAACTCAACAGAACATTTGGATGCCTCAGTCTTTAAAAAATAATCATAAAGAAGTTAAATCATAGTTAGAAACTTCAAGGCCATAAGATCTACAGATTTTTAAGATGACAAAACATCACGTTTGAGAGCTATAATTCATCGTTCATGACTATCTTTAATAATTAACATAAAATATGTAAAATAGTTAAGTCTTAAGAGTCAAGAAGAGTTGGTCCCGCAATGAGTTGACTCAGGTTTTTTGTTCATTTCATGGGTGCAAATTCATCACCCCAATCCCGGTCAGGGCCAGCATTGGCTATAAGCAGCGTAGCTACCGCATAGAGTCCCCTAAAAAAGGTCTAAGAAATAACCTGTAGTAGGGCCTCTACAGTAGTATTAACAGTTTTGCCTAAGACTCCTGAGATTTTAAGGTATCTCAAGCTGACACTGATCTTGATACAGTAATTGGTTGTGCTTAAGAGAAATTTAAAGACGACTATGGCCTACTCACTGGGTAGACCAAATGGTCTACATTACAAAATGTTAAACTAACAAAATTCTTGTGAAATTATATGTTTTTTACAGAAGATATTATTTGGATTAGTGGACTTTATTAATTAAACATCTATTCTATAGTATTTTATAATTAAAAGACTTTTTTTGCCATTAAATTTAGGTTTATCAAAATCAACAATTAAATTGGTATGAATTCTGATGCATTTGAATTGAATGAATTAAGAATCACTTTTAGTCTCAAATTTTTAATTATTTAAAAAAGTGATTGCACATCGGATGATGTGTAACTTACAAATTAAGTTTTGAAACTTTGTGACCACGTGCTCTCAATAGTCAATACTAGTCGATGATGAAAGACATGATGAGAGAACTCCATCGTCTTCAGAAAGATTTCATAGTTTTTAATTAGGACTTGCAGCCACGAAGTGTCCACTCAATGAAGAGTGGAGTTCATGTCACTCTACTCGTTCTTCATCTTTCCACAACTTTTCTTACCCACAAAGCATGCAGCTTTTAATGAATGCGAATGGTGCATGCCATTTTATACATAGATAGTGGGCAAAACAAATTGATTAAGGGTAGCGATCTTCTTATAGGAGGTTTGTGTAATTAGCACGAGAATTAATGGATTCCTGAATTTTGTCCTTCACATTAACAGTAAAGTCGGACATTTCACAGGAACTGTAAAATTTTGAATAGCTGAGGTGAATTTTGGCTAGTCGATTTATTGTTTATGCAAATTTCGGCTAGCCGATTTACTGTTCATGTGAATTTTTGGCTAGCCGATTTACAGTTCATAGGAATTTCGGCGAGTCGATTTACAGTTCATGTAAATTTCGGTGAGCCGATTTACTGTTCATGCTAAGGGTTGGTGAGCTGATTGTACTCTTCATGCAAGGGGTAAAATAAGGAATCCACTAATTCCCATGTCTCGTCATACAAAAAGCCTGTGGGAGGGTCGCTACCTTTGATTAATGAGATTTTCAAAATATAAAAGTAATTATTATTTTTATGATCAAGATGTTTAAGTCTTTTAGAGCACTCGACTAATCTTTTGATATATGCAAGCCTTCTTACCTACACACATTGGATAACTTTATGAGGAGTAGTCCTTTGGAGTAAAGTGATAATTGAACTCAAAATTCTCACTTCCTAAAACGAGTTCCTCACCATCACTCCAACCTCTTTAGATTAACAGTAATTAGATTTCATTTTTTAATAGCTGATTACCTTAGATTCATCAACTTTCATGACAAGCAACTTTTTACATGGACAATCGATCTATATGAATTATGACTACTGTGCTAGAAAGATATATTCATTGTTGGCATGTCTTGTGAAATTGAGGGCACGGATATGGAAACTAATTACTTTTAAGTTTACACCCTTTAAGGGTCTAGCTTCTGTTAAATGTTTATGTGAAGATGGAAGATAATAAAAAGGCTTGGTTTGCAAGTTCTTGGATTAATTAAAACTGAATAAACATTAAGATGAGATATCGAAAACCACAAGAATCGATAACATTGATTAGAACGATTGCAGAGTCTATTTCTACTGGTGCTTGTAAAAGAGGTATAAGATCAATGAGCACTCGCATAAAAAAAACAAAAACAATGATTGTTTGATTGAACAATTAAAAACTCGAAAATTATAAAAAAGAAAATGATAGAGACATCATACATGACGTGCCGATTTCGATCAATTGAGTCACCACCAAGTGGAGGCAAGTGACGAAAGTATGAGAGAAATACTGATGGCCACAACCCGCATTTACAACATCAAAGGCCACCCAAACTACTCTAAAATCTAAGTTTATGTCATATGGGTCTAATGCTTCAAATTCACCAAATTAATGCTAAATTGACCTTTCTAGCAACTCAAATCCAAGCATTTAGGGTTTTAAAGGAATTTTATCTCTCACATGCATGGAGTGATCCTAGGGGAGATTTGGAAAGAGAAAACTTGGAGATTAGCAAGTGGGTGGCATGTAGATCTATGGAAGTTGGCCATGTGAATTTTTGGCAAGGGTTGATGTATAGTTGGGATTGGTTCTTATGTAAGGAGGTGGAATGGACGATTTTGATTGAATGACAATTCTTGTAAATATTTTTCCTAATTTTGTATATACATAGGGGCCTTTGGGCATTGAACAAAATACACAATCAATACAAGAAAATTCGAGTTTGGCTTGAAGTAAGTCTTCTCTCTCTTTTGAGTTCTAGTTTTGGTTTTCTAGTTCTAGTTCTAGTTCAATTTTTGTCCAAATTGCTTGGATGAATTTTGCAATTAGATCTAGGAATTAATTCAAGGAATCAATTCTAGAATTCTAGAATTCCATATTTTCTTTGGTGATTTTTGCATGGTGACAAATTTTGCCTAAGGAAGTTTCGGCTGTATTCCTTATTTCGGTGAAAATTTGGGTTTTGGCTTATCCTCTTTGAATCTCCGCTTGCCTTAAATCAGGGTGAGTTATCAAGGAGCGTTACTTCGTCGAAGTTGGTCTGAGAATATTCTTAGACTTTGGGATTTTTTATTTCGAGTTTTCTTAGAATTCATTTGACTTTTAAGCCGGTGTTGCATTTTTTTTTTCCTATTTTGGAGGTATAGGTAAATGTTAAACCCGATCCTATCCTTCATAAAGAAGGCAACTAAAATTTTTCTATGATAAAACTACAATGAACCATGCAATTAAAGTGATGTGGATGTCAATGCAGATGATTATGAGATGAAATTGTTCAACTGGTTCTTGAGTTGCATGAAAAATGTGATGGTATGAAATGTGGCCTTTTAAAGATTTTAAAGGGACCAAAATTAGTGAAATAAGAGGCCTTATGATAGATATATAGGTTAGGGCCTGGTTTGAAGTGCTTCGGGTTTTTTTGAACCATTTAGAAGGCTCATATTCTAGAAGGACGGTTCGTGATGGGATTGCTCTCTCCACTTCTTTAGTTCACATCAAAGAGATGCATTTCATACTTGTTTTTAGAAAGAGATTTCAAAAGAATGAGACAAGCTTGGGTGCCAACAATTTGTAGAACACTATAAATAGGAGCCTTGGGCACCAATTGTAGTGCAGAGCTTGGATCCTTCTTGACTTATTACTTTGGGAAACTTGTTATTTTTTATAACTTACTAAATTTAGAAACTTTTATTTTTAGAAACTACTATTTCTAGAAATTCTATTTTTTAGGAAAGCTGCTATTTTCCAAGGAGCCAATTTATCTCTATTCCTAGTAGATACTTCTTGGACCATGTACACGGAAGTCACTTCGTACGCCAATAGTGAGAGGCAAGACAAGATATAATCTAAAAGCTGTAGCATGACCACAATTAGAAAGCCCTCACAACTTTGGAAAATCAATAGAGCGGTAGATCGAAGTCCATCACAAGGATTTAACTTTTTCCATGAAGATTTGTCAAATATTCCTACATATGAAAAAGATGTCAACCCTTTGCTCGGAATCGATGGACAAAAAAATAGTTATAGAATAGAAGGTTGATGTTGTTGTCAAATTTTATATTTATAATTTGCAAGCGCACGAACCATTTATAGTATAACATTATTAGTGCGAGGTCAATCGCAGAAGGAACAAGCAAAATATATGTAAAAACAAATATATGATTTTGAATTATTATGGTTTTTAGAGAATATAGATCTTAAACTAGTCTAATCCAAAAAAAATCAATTTTATTCTCATAAATATATCTCTAAGTTAACAAAACTTTAGTTTTAATAAATAGATCTAGAAATTAAAACATTAATTAAATCCAATTAAGATAATGACTTAATATAGAGTTTTTAAATAATCTCACATCCAAATTTAAGAAAACAAAATTAAAGTTCAACTAGATTAAATCTCAAACTAGTTAACACATCTTTGAGAGGGTGGTTGGAATACAAGAAATAAAATACATCAACAAACAAATAAAAATACATTGGAAAATGAATCAAACAAATAAAATAGAACACATAATAAAATAAAGTAAGCAATGGAAATAAATTGACAATTAAAGTAAATAAAATAACAAAACAGTGCATAATTTAAAGGTGATTATTAGAAAAGATCATTCATCGCCCAAGATAAATAAATAAATATAAGATCTAGATTTGAAATACACGTAAAAATCCAAATTTCAATTCATGCTCATCACCAAAATTAAAATTCATAAAATTTAATTTAAATAACCGAACCTTAGTAACTTAGATTCAACACATACAACCTAAGCTCTAACTATTCCATGTCCAATTAAATAAACAAAGATTACAAACTTAAAATTAAATCAAAACACTCATAAAAGAAATTTACAAATTGGATGTTTCAGGGTTCTAAAGGAATATCTCACATTTATTTCATGAAAGAATTAAAGTGCACTATTTTGAAAAAATAAACACAAGAAAGACAAATAAAAAAAATAAAAAATTACAATTGATTGATCACTTGTAAAATTCGAATAATGCTCCTTGTCTTCTTGTTTTCTTCTCCAATCTTTGGTCCTTTTGAACTCTTGATCAAATTCGATTTTTACATTGGGTTAATTGGGTATTTATAGGACTTGTGATTGGAATGAAAGGGTGGAAATTGAATCTTGGTTTAAGTTAATGCATGAAAGGCTAAGATTGGATCTAACTAAAGGTGGGTGGATGGGATTTAAGATGAGAAATTAGGGCTCCAATAGGGTATACACGAATTTAGGAGAGGGTGGCTTGGGATCTAAGCTAGAGATATGCACATGATGGAGAGAATTTTGGGATTTTTAGAAAATATAGGACATGGCCGAATTTTACATGTGTATTTTAGGGTTTATGCAATGCATGATATGGATGATTGGTTGAAAGTTAGAATGCATGGATGGATGAGATTTATGGGATGACATGGAGTTAATAAAATTGGAATGAATCTGAAAGATATGGAAGATAAATAGTGTATGACATGTGTGGATTATGGATTATGCATCTAGATGGAATTTTGGATTAATGCATGGACAAATTTTTGTGCAAAAATCGTGTATGATATGGAGAGGATGAGGGATGAGGTGTTAATGATATGTAAAATTCGAAATGGGATAAGGGAAAATCATGTGAGGTGGCTTGGATTGGCTTGGGAGGCAAGTTGACCTAGATCTAGGGTCTAATGGGATAAATGGCTATGATGTCATGGATTAAAATTTAATGGTTCTAAAATTGAATGGATGAGATGTGTAACGCCCCGCCCTTTTTCACTCGCTTCTTTTCGAAAATTAGAGTGTATTTTTTTTTTATAACAGAGTAGAGTGATAGAGAGCGGGACGTCACGACGCGAGCTAAGTCCGAACTTCTAAAGTCCGACCCTTAACTGGCCAACCCTATGTGTGCATGGACTCAGTCCAAGAAAACAGTTCACACATAGCAATATAAACACGCGGAATAAAAAATCATAACATACGAAATTATAATAGAACACAGTTCTATCCCATTCAGATAGCAAAGTACGTCAAGTCTTTAATCATCATTATCATAACATAATTACTCAGTAAAATATCCAACCATAGCAAATTCATCTAAGTTATTACAATCCGAATTCTAGATACTCAAAATACAAGCCCATGAGTATCTTAAACAAAATATAAAAACTAAAAGCGTTCCAAGCTCCTATGCTTGTCCCTTTCTGCGTTTAGCGTTTTCCTCGTTTCCTGCATCATCCACTAAAGGGTAGAAGTAGGGCGTTAGTACAACGCGCCCAGTAGGTATTCCAATTAGGGTTAACACATGGGTTAGTACCAAGAATCCAGATATAATATATATCAAAACCAGTATAATAAAACATGCCATACTTATAAAGCATCGTATCCAAAACAGTGTATGATAATAGAGATCCAATCATACCGATAAAAACCAGAAACCTTGCATGATAATAAATATTATACTCATGCCGATTCAATGCCATGCCATGCTATCATATGCAATGAGTCCCACCCATCACAAAACATAGGGTATACTATTGATGAAATTCTCCTCATCAAAGTATCTTCCTGGTGGAATCCTCGTCACCAAGGTCTTCTTTTTTGATGGAATTCTCCTCATCAAAGTATTTCCCACAGTTGCCTTACGGATATTCCGACGGAGTGTGGGCTCCGGTTACTTAGTATCCTCTTGATGGGATTCTCATCATCAAGGTATCCCTTGATGGAATGCTTATCACCAGGGTCTTCATATATAGTATCCTCTTGATGAGATTCTCATCATCAAGGTATCCCCCACTAGTGCTTTACGGACGCCCCGACGGAGTGTGGGTCTCCGGTTACCTGTCATCCCTCCCATGCCATGCATGAGATGCAAATGCCATATGCTATGCAATTATACAAAATCATAGCATTTAAAAGCTCATTTTTAAAACACATGCTATTTTATCAAATAAACATAGCATATAAAATCATCATTTGAAACATATCCTTTGCAATATAAAATCATTAAATCAAGATAAAAACAATGTACATAAACTCATGGTTTTAAAGAGGTGGAATCCTACCAAAGACCGCTAACATGTGCTTACGTCTTTCGTCCAAGAATCCGATCACCGATCGTGCATCGCTTGCGAGATCCCGTTACCTTATAATATAATAATAAATCAAAACCAAGTCCTACTTGATTTACAATATTTAAAATCCATTAATCATTCCTCACTTTTTACCCTTTATTTACCAAATTGCCATTACTATCATCACCAAGTTTTAGGTTCCAAAACATAGGTCCATTAATTCACATATTTACAAAATTGCCACTCATGGCTAACCTAACCCGTAGTCCAATAACATAATTGGTACACATAATTTGATATGCTCCAATTAATATTTAATCCATCACTTAGGTTAAGTCCATAATTGATCATTCATAAAACCCATCATAAAACTCCCAAGTTGATCCATAACATATAATTTGATTCATAAATCAACTACATAAATAAAACCCATAATATTGATTCATAAAACAAACCATGACCTAAAGACCCAAGTCCATTAAATACTTCATGGGGTTCGGCCATACACCATGGCCGAACCCTATGGTTCCAAAATCCTCACTTTAATATATCATTCATCATTGATTTTCCATTAAATCAATCAACATAGTACATCCATTAATTTAAAATCTAATTGCATTAACATCATCCCAAAATTCTCTATGGGGTTCGGCCATACACCATGGCCGAACCCTAAGGTCCTTGGTTCTCCATCATTCTTTAAATTTAATAAATCAGTCCACATGATTTAACCTCTAAGAAAACTTAGATCCATAAAAATATTTGGTGGGGTTCGGCCATACATCATGGCCGAACCTCACCCCTTCTTTTCTATTCTTTTGGTCAAACATATCAACCTTTCCAAATTATCATGATCATCTCCCAATCTTCTTTCATTTAATTAATCATCTATATTTTTCCATTAAAATAAACCATAACTTAACCCATGTCTTTCCATACTTCTAAACCAACATTCATTCATTACCAACATTATTTCATGGGGTTCGGCCATGCATTGTGGCCGAACCCTATGGTTCATGCTTCCATTTATTCCCTTCAAACTTCATTTAAAATTTATCTAACACTTTCCATGGGTTTCCATCATTCAAATCCATTAATTTAAACCATGACTTTCTATGGTTTCTAACCCATAGAAATAACCAAAGTTCCTCCATGGTTTTCCATCCTCAAAACCCATGGATTAAAACATGTTCCATTAAGAACTTCATCATTTATCCCTCAATTTCTTCCTTTAAAATTTACCATAATCCTTCCATGGGGTTCGGGTTCCATATTTTTAAAACAAAGACATTAAAAAATACTAACCGGTTTTCCTTGCTTGTTCTTTGCTCTTCCAATCCTTTTCCTTCTTAATCTTTTCTTCTCCTAGATCTTTCCCTCTTGCTGGTTGCCCTCTCTTCCTCTTGTTGTAGCCGAGAATAACAATTGAGAGAGAGAGAGAGAGAGATCGGCCTATGTGTATAAGTGTAATGCCGTGTGCCCCCTCCCTTGCCTTATTAAAAACTCCAATTGGCCAACTTAGAAGGTGCCATGCACCTCTTTGTTGCCTTGATTAGAAGATGGCATGCGCCTCCTCCTTTCTTTTATTAAAAACCTCCCTTTAATCCCAATTAGAAGGTGCCATGCGCCCCCTCCTTCTTTCCTTTATTTAATCACCAATTAATCCTATTTTGGAAAGTGTTATGCGCCCCTTGCTCCTTTCTTTAATTAATTGATTTTATGTGCATAACATAGATATGGAATTCCCTATAATTGGCCATGCACAATCTTATTTAATTGTGGACATTTTCTTAAGATATGCAATTCCAATTTAATTAGAAAAGTCCCTCATTAAATATTCTAGCATATTACTTGGATATGCATATCATTCATGCGCATACCCATAGATTGCATAAACAATATTCGGCCATGCACAATTATCTCCTTCCTTATTTATATAAACTTGTAATACTAATTTAAATTCAACCCCATTTAATTTTTATTGGAAACAATTCCAAAACCGTTGGGTCTTAATTGGGCCAATGACCCAACTCTTTACCCTATTTAAGATCCATAACTAATGTTCACAAATTAAATGGATTATTTTCATACAAAATAATTAACTGAAAATCCGAGGTGTTACAAGATGAATGATGAAAATGATGAGATGATGCATGGAAAATTAACATTCTAATGTTAATCTAAATGATAGATGAAATGGATGGCCTAGATGTAAGATTATGAATGCATGTATTGGATTTGGTAAGTGGCTCTAGGGTTTCCTAAGCTTATGAAATGAGATGAATGGTTTGGATTTAATGCATGAAATGGAGGGTTAAGATTGCATAGGTGATGGGTGTGTAAATGAACTAGACTTTAGGGTTTGTGTGGACTTAGGGTTTGTATAGCAAAATTCGAATATGTATCATGGAGCAATTGGACCTTAGAGTTGAGTTTGGGCTTGGACGGCTGGACTTCACATTGGCATGCTGAACTTGGACATTGGCCTGGCCCATTGTGAAATGCTCATGAACTTCTTAAACTTGACCCAATGTCTGACCCTTGAAACAAAGCTTGGTCCAATTCACTGGATCTTTGGCCCATGGACTTAAAATTCAGACTCTTGTTTTCTTTTGATCTCTCTAATTGCAGATTCTCTTTTCTAGTATTAAATAATTAACCATCCACTTAAAATCTAAAATATTGAATTAATCTAGACTCTCATAAATTGATCCAGATTAATCAATTTACTTTGAAAATCTTAAAAGTGGTATGAATTAATTATTAAATTCCAGATCTTCCAAATTAAGCTCAATTCTTGCAATAATCCATTGATTTATGACTGTTTCCTGTATTTCCCAAATTTTATCTACAAAACTAGAAAATTGCATTAACTGTATCTTTTATTTACAAAATTAAGACTAACTAATCTAAAATTGAAGGGCAAAAATGTCATTTTTCTAGACTCAACAGTAGACAAGAATATAGCAGTCTTGAAAGATAGGAAATGAAAGAAAGAAAACATCACCTCTAAGATGATGATAGATCAATCAGTATAAAGCTTGTGATTCCTAAATTTTCTAAAAACTGAAAACACTTTTAAATATAAAATTGTAGCCCGATCAAGTTGAAAGGATGTGCTGGAAATTAGAAAATCTAATCTTGGGACAAAATAAAAAAATGATGATTTTTTTTTTTTTAACTTAAAAGTTATCCGTAAGAGTTTCCACAAGCTATAGATCTTGAAATAAGGTGATTGGTTAGTAGTAGAATAAGCAGAGGAGTTCCATCTCGTACTTTCCCTCAACAACTTATCTATGAGTATTTCAGAGTGTGTAGAGATCATAAATAGATTATGGGCATCCATTTTAGAAGCTATGACATCATTCGGTTTCCTAGATTTCTCAGATGCATACTAGAAAGAGTTATAACTCGAGAAGATTCAAAACTGTGTAAATCGATCTACTTTATCACTTCTACAACTGTTTCACCTAACAAGATGTTAGGAGAATGCAATATTTCTTCTTCCAAGACATCTTAGAAGTCAACAAAAAAGTCCTCCATAACAAATCTAAAAGGGAAGGGCAAGCTGATGTACTTCAAGTGTATTAGCATGGGGTATCTTGCATTCGTATGTGATGAGTGCATCCACAACCTGTGTAATGACTTGACCCATCGTGCTATTGAGAATTCTTATAGTAAGTACGTGGAAGTGACACTTGACACTAACCTTGCCAAGTTGGCTTTAGAGTGATTTGGTAGTAGGTTTGACTTGTGAGGTCCATTTGGGTATCAAAAGAACTCCAAATTTGATGAAATTTATGTGGTTGGATAGTTTAGTCAAACAACTTTTCGACGAGCACAAGAATGCCCAAATTTGAGTTCCGTAACTCAAGTTATGGTCATTTTATTGCAAAGGTGAAAAATTGCCAAAAACGGAGATAATCGGGTTGGAAGTCTGATATTTAGGGTCGAAAGTCCGTTCCAAGAGTTATTTTTCGACTTAGTCTCTTAACTAATATTGGAAGTACGATATATGAACCTCGGGAGTACGATAGAAAACAGAGAGTTAAGTTATAAAAGGGGCCTCGCGATTTTAGGGTTCCAAAAACCCATTCCTTTCCCTTCTCTCTCATTTTTTCTAAGGTTTTAAAGGACTTTTGGGGATTTTTCCCTTAGTTTCTCTCCTCCCCTTTTTCCTCCCTTGCATGGGTATTGATTGAGTTCCCATCACCCCCAAACCTTTCCCCCTTGGATTTCTCCACCGGAGCAGCTTCATTTCCTTCTGAGTTTCCATCCTCTGAGGTACATCTTCCTTATTTTTTATCCCATTTTTTATTAAATTGTTATCTTAATTTGCATTGGAAGGGATATGATTCTTATGAAAGGATTGACTCTCTCTCAAAGGGAGATTTGGCCTTAGGAGATGGTTTAGGGTTACCAAAAAAAGGAGGGGGCGGGGTTAATGAAATGAGTTTTGGACCTTGTAATGGTGTTCTTGGGAGAAAAGGGGAGTTTTGACATTGTACTGGGGTTGGATTTGCCCAACAAAGAATTTTGCTCTTGTTGAGTTTAAAAACTTGGGGGAAAAGTATAGGCTTTCTTTAGCATGAATTTAGACTTTATCCCACAAATTTGGGCCTTATTTGGTGTGGAATTAATCTGTGGTTTGAAAATAGTTTTGTGGTTGGGAGTTTTCCACCTTTGATGTGAAATTGTCCATTTGTAGAAAACTAGGGATTCTTTTCTAGTGTAATTTGGAGGCTAGCTTTTGAGTAGGGTTGATTACCCTAAGGTGAGTTGGGAATTGGGAAAAGTTTAGGATTTTCTCTTCTAATGTGATTTGAAACTTAATTCTCCCAAAAAGAGGTTGGGGTTTGACCTTCGGGAGGCTGATTGTGTAAAACGGATGCATGAAAATTGGGGGAAACTTAGGGTTTTCACCCCAATGTGAATTAGGTTCAATTTGCTCCAAATTCAGACTTATATATCTCCTTCATGTGTTGTTTGTGTTGGACAACACTTGACCCTTTGGCGCCGACATTCGTTGAACTAAAGGAGACTCTAGATTGTCGTAGGGCAAGTAGGTGAGGAGAATATTTCAATAGGGTTGGTTGTTTCAAATGTTGGCATGCTTAGTTGAATGTGATGATGTGTTGATTATGTATGCTGAAAATGTGAATGAGATGGCGTGGGGTTAGACTTCGTCGATAAGGTCCTTAGCTCGCATAATGTATGAAATTTGTAGGGGTAAACTGTTGAGAGAAAAAATGAGCTTGGTTGAAATTGCACCGAAGCGGAGGACTTGGATCACCCTTTGGTTTCATATGATGAACGTGTGATGTGTTGAATAAAGCATGTTTGAGCGTGTTAAGTTAAAATGGTATGATGGAATGTATTTGGTTGTGAAATGTATTGAATAAAGCTTGTTGTGTGATTATGCTTGAATGTGGAAGTTCTTGTGATGATGAGAACACGCCATGTAGGCGGATTAGCATAATGCATGTGAATATACTTGAACTTGTGGAATGACATGATGTATGTGAATACATTTGGAATTGTGGAATAGCATGACATGTGATAATATGCATGTGAATGTGAATTGTTGTGATGTATGAAACCATGTATATGTGCAAAAAGTGCATGACATATGAGAATATGGTTATGTATGTGATTCAACATGACACATGGGGTTGCAAGCATTCATGCATTGTATGAGAGAATGGTTGGGTGGGGGCATCAACATGACATGTGAGAGCATTATGGGTAGATGGGACGAGAGAGTGAGTGGGTTCTGGTGTATCTAACCTGCTGATGTGATTATGAGGCCCCCATATTGATGAAGTTTGGAAGTGGTTGCGTAGTGATATAAGTCTGAGAACGGTTGGAAGTGGGTTATGATGTGATTGGATATGTAGGATAAGTCGTACCGACACGCAGGATAAGTCTTGCTAGACACACAGGATAAGTCGTGTCGGACATGCGTCGGAAGTTGTGTTGATTTGTATGGCTTGGAGCTATATGATGCGAAGTATTCGTTGAGTGATGAGACCATTGTTTGGTTGAGTGGCTACCCTTTGGTAGCGCGGGAAGCGATAAATCACATGACATGCATTTCATTGGGCATCCCATATGAGTTATTGTATATGAATGTGAACATGATGTGAATGTGAATGTATTGTAAATTTGAGTAAGGTAAGATGTGTGAGTTTGAATGCTTGATAATCCTCACAAGGCTTTGTATGCTCACCCTTACAAATTTCAAGAACCGTTATGGAGGCGGGGTCCGAGGGAACCCAAGGACGAGCTTAGAAGTCGTTGGTTTCGAAGACCCAAGTCCATGTTTCATATTTTGTTTTGCAATTATGAAACATTAATCACTTGAATCTATATGTTCATGGTTTGTATTTCGAGAACAAGTTGTGTAAATGGAACTCGTACTGTTGTAGTGTTTTAGTGTAATTAAGATGGACTGGACTTAGAATCCATTATTTGTGAGACTATTGATATATTTGGAATGGGTAGCAATTGAGTAAAATATGATTTAGAATGTGATTGTGCTGAAAATGGGATAGAATGATGAATCTAGATTGAAATTTGGTTGAGGGTGAATGTCCCCGAAGTCCCATTTTTAGGGGAGACTCTGTCGAATTTTTGGTAGAATCGTGAGATCCCCTAAAGTGCTTAGATTAGTGGATTTCTCACGTGTACCCAAAGTCGCACGGGTAAGTGGACTTGATGTTAGAAATAAGCATTTTAATATTTCTTAAAAGGGATCATGGGCTTGGATGTCACGCATGGCTCGAAATGTGCCTAAGATTTTTACTTTTTAATACAAAGGTAGGGCCTATGGATTCTACTGTTACCCATACTATTGCACGTTAAATTTAATTTGTGATATGCCACATGTGTGTTCCACATGGACTCAAACATATACCATAAGCGTTTCTCCATACAAATGCATAGCATCATAATAACACACATAAAATGTAATGGTTTTATTACATATTTAGAGACACCTCACAGGATGCAATGCTTATTACAACAATAACGATAATTTGGTTTGATAAAGCATAACACATAATCTTCGGTTTCTATCAGCCTGCTATTGCAACGGTGGTTCGTCGGTCCCTTCCTTAGGCATATTTCCTGAAACTGTAAGGGAATGAGCTCAATAGCTAGTAAAGAGAAAACAACGAACAGACATAGCATAATATCACCCAAACATGTTATCATTCAATAGATTACTTAACTTAAACAAGTTTTTACATTTAATGTTATGCAGTCTTTCTACATTGGGTCATCATCCTAACATGGTTATTCTACCATGATTAATGTACACAACACATTCCTTGGAGCACTGCATTTTTGTCTATTGACATGCGGTCGACACTAGGTTGACTGCGAACCAGTGCTTCACTCAATCCGTAATACGCTCTATAAAGCAACCGGTAAAGGCTCGATGCTTCACACAGGGCGTACCACGCTCTACCCTGCAACTATTCAAAGCCCAGTGCCTCACCTAGTGCATAAAGACAAGTTACATGCATATTGACATACAACACATGCTATACATATGGATTAAAAGTCCCATCAACCCATCATGATATCCCTGGTGACTCAACATGAATCTCTCACTCAATCTAACATGCATTCCTAGCATATAACCGCATGGAATCGCATGGTATGTAGTTCAACACATACATATCACCAAAAGTAAGCAGCATTGAACCAAATACTGAATATAATAATATACATGCAGTTAATCCTCCACATTCCAGGCTTATCAAATCTTACCCAATTTATACGACATAGAGGATAAACAATAACTTTGTTTACCTTTTTAACATCCAGTCAGTCATTTAGCATGTCCTTATTTCAAGATTTCACATAGGAAAACCAAATTCAAGTTCGGACATAGCAAACATTGCGCGTGTTTGAGTTTATTGGTTTCAAGACCAACATTTTGCCATTTTATGCAAGCCCTGCACATAGATACATATACAACACAAAATACACAATACCACATTCATGCGTGAATTCGAGTTGGAGATTGATGTCCACATGTACTCGTCCAACAATTTAACCTACTAACCTTTAGACACATAATTGGGTCCCATTTTGTCTTTATAGAAGCTAGGCCTCGACACCCAACACTATCATATACTTACATTCTATTAATAGAATTTTAATAATTATATCCCTTGCGCGTAAGCAGTGTCAGGTATCGCATTCTGGTCCCGTTCATGTCTTTCCATTATTCATGTCTATCGGTCCCATTATTGTCGTAGAGTTAATGGTTTTCCAGTTTTAGAGTTTAAATGTAGTATGTGATGCATTTCAAAAGAAAAGTGTGGTTTAATCTCCTCACCGTGATTCGAGGAGTTTTGAAAGAAGAATGGAAAAAAATAGTACGTAGTAAATAAAATGCGTAAATTTAAGTGCGTGTAAAGCATAGTGTAAAAGAAAACCACGAAAAGTAGGGTCTGTATAATCATACGCATAAATAAACGCATAAAGTAAATAAAACACGACAATCATAAACACACAGAAAGGAAAATAACACCGAATGCACTGTGTAAGCCGAAAGTAAATAAAGTACTTATTGCCTTGTCTCAGATTTACTTGGGCAATGCCATTAGTCGATCTGAGAGTTTAGCCCAACGGGTACAGAAAGCAGTAAAAACATTGGGACCAGTCCCAACATTAGTTAGATTGTTAGTCATGTCCGGACCAAGACGACAGAAAGTAAAAGAAAATAGAAAGCTGGAATTAAAGTAAAAAGTCGGGGACCAGTTTTAGCAAAAGTTAGTTAGTCATCAATGTTATCAGAACCAGATCGGACCGCGGTCGAACCTCTGGTTTGACTGTGACCGTCTTATCAACGACTCGGTTTGATGAAAAAACCACTTGAGAAATCAAACTGTAAAAAACCTTTGTTGGCAACGGTTTATCCCAATTTTACTAAATATGTAACTCCCCGTCCTGCTACGGGCGCGTTATCTTCGAAATGTCCCAAAACATCACAAAGAACGGATATCGGGCAATTTTTTTTTTTGAAAACTGGATAACTACATCCTGCTCAACAATTTAATAAAGGCCAAAACCAACACAATGATAAACATAATTAATTACCACCAACCGTTCAATGCAGTTATCCAGTCATTCAAACAAACATGTGGTGACGAGCCCATACAAACAAAAGTCTCTCAAATCTAAAGCATAAGCATGATCATATAACATCTAACTACTACTGCTCCTCCCTGGGTGACTGTTCAAGAGGCCCGCCTGGCCCCTCAACGATCGGGGTACCTGAAAGATAAGGGGGTGAGCTAACCAGCCTAGTGAATGGAATAAACATATCACGTGTTAGCGACATAAACATATATCACATGTATGAAATGTAATGAACATCATAATAGAAATGGTGATTACATACATGGGTACTCAACTATACTACTAACCAATGGTCCCACCGACCAATCCGAGACATCATTTCCACAACTCACAAAGGTCCTCCAATAACTCCGGTCTCCCTACCAATATAAACGAAGACCACACAACCGCCTCAACCGCCGGAATGCCACGGGGAAACTCGCCTCCCCTATGGGGGTCTCAACAGTCGGAGTATAACGGGGAAGCCAATCTCAAAGGGCAGACACCTCAACCACTGGAACGCAACGAGGAAACCTGCATCCCTTATGGGGTTTCAACCGCCGGAGCGTAACGAGGAAGTCCTCCCAACAACCAACGTCATTGCATCATCATAACCATGTCCCTCCATTACAACACCCAACGGTACGCCGCCCGTTGTGGAATTACTTTTCATACCTGCACATGTTATCACAATCATGTATGACAACATTATCCACCACATCATCATAACCATATACACATAAATAGTCCCTCCATTACAACACCCAACTGCAGAATGTCCGTTGTGGGCTACCTCTCATACCTGCAGATGTTATCATAATCATGTATAACAACATAACCCACCACATCATTATAACCATATACACATAAATAGTCCATCCATTACAACACCCAACTGCACACTGTCCGTTGTGGGCTACCTCTCATACCTGCACAATTATCATAATCTTGTATAACAACATAACCCATCACATCATCATAACCATATACATATATAAATAGTTCCTCCATTACAACACCCAATGGTACACTGTTTGTTGTGGATTACCTCCCATATCTGCACATATTATCATAATCATATATAACAAGATAACCACATTCTAATATAGCTAGCCGAATCAGTATCAAACTCCACCATGTAAAATCATCATAACGGAATACTTAAAATACACATCTCCATATCCGACATAATCATACTTGCATCTCATAAATAAACACTCAATGCATCATTATCACCTTCTGAGTATCACATTCAATATCTGTATATTCAGTTAGAATTTTCCACAAATGCACATATTTGACCGGAGTACACTCGAACCGATCCCTTACCACATGTTCAATTTCAACTGTTTCCCCTCTACCGAGTGGCTCAGAAAATAAAGGGTCCAGTTCGGTCACTCCATGTCTAGGAATAGGTATTTTTGAATTATGCAAATGCATGCTAAATCGTGATAAGTCCCCTCACCGTGTGTGGAGCCTAAAATTCGAAGCGGGCAAGCGGCTTGATAGGTTGAAAGAAGCTCAATCTGTTCAAACAAGGAATGACGAATAAGTAAATAAAGTAAAACAGGCTAAAACAAGAACGAACTGAAAAACGGGCCTAAAATTGGGCTGGGTTCGAAACGGGTCGGGCCAGAAAGACGGGCCTAAAAAGGGGCTCTAAAAAGGGTCGGGCCTGAAAAACGGGTCTGCTAGAGGTGGGCTAAACCGAGTCTGGGCCTAGTCGGGCCGGACCCAACTGGGCCAGGACTGGACCAGATTTGAACCAGTCTGTTGGGTCGGGTCAGCGCTAGTGGGCCAAGGAGTTGGGTCACAACCCAAGCCTAAGAGCTGGGTCAACCCAAAAGCCCAACTGGGTGAAGTCGTACTCATTGAGTTGACTTGGTCACTCAACTGAGTCGAAGAGGGGGAAAACGGGAGGGGAAAAATCAGAGAAAAACAGGGAAAATCAGGGAAAATAGAAAATAGATGTTGAAAATAGATGGTGAAAAATAGAAATAAGAGAAAAGATGAAGGTGTTTAGAATAGAGAGGTGCTGGTAGAAGAAAGGAAAGGAAATACGGCAGCAACGTGGAAATACCATAAGAAAAGAAGGGGAGTCGGCCATATTGTAGAATCGGCTGAATTCAAGTGGACCCTTCCTTGCTTATTTTATTCGACAGTGGTGGGTGAAATTCTCAGCCGATTGACTAAGGTGGAATTCCTACTCTAATTGTGAGAGTGTAAGTCCCCACTTAGTGGATTTTGGGATAGCTCAAGGTTGAGCAAGTCCTAACAGTGGATGTAGGTTGGCTAACCGAACCATTTTAAAATGGCCTTGTGGTGTTTGACCTTTGTGTGTATATTTAGTATTTGAGTATTCTCTTAACACACATCACTTTACATATTGATTGTCTCACTATACACATTACGCACAAGCATCGATAATCAAAGTTTATGTAAAGGGTCATAATCTTAGTGTGATCGCTTAATGAAATTATCACACTAAATAAATCTCTTGATTAAACAATCCGCTGCACATCAAATATTCAAAAAATTTGTAAACACCATGAAAATTGGGATTGACCTATTCAACCCCCCTCTAGGGTCAATTACGATGTTCTAGCACATTGAAAATGGAAACTTTCATGTGGCACTGTAGTTGGAACGCTACAGTGCTGTGGAAGAGGGTTTTAGGAGAAGGGGGGGGGGGGTTAGAGTTTTTGGATTTGAAACTTTTTTTTCTTTTTATATTATTTATTTAACTATTTACAACTTATTTTTTTGTTTCATTTAGAAAAGAAAAATCTCAAAACGTGTGAAAAGGATTTTCAAAATCGAAGGCGTTTTTATGATAAAAAAATTTTAAAACTCAAAAAAATTTTAAACGTCGGACGTCAAGAGAAAACGTGTGACCTTTTCAAATGTTTTTTATGATAGAACACAGAATGTAAGTGCCTCGACTCGTCCGAGTCACCCATATTGTCAATTAAGTGACTTAGTTGGACCTTGCCTTGGAAGAATGTGAAGATCTATTATGCATTGAAGAATCTACACCGAACATGTTATTGGCACACAGGTAAGTGAACCTTAGAAGACCTTAGGCCAAGCCAAATACCTTAGAAGTCATTTGTTTATTAACTGTAAAATCAGAATATAATTGATTTTCAGCCTCGAGGACTAGTGCAGTTTGTCGAGACCTTGCAGATAATCTTTTGCTGAGTCATATTTGGGACAGCTGTAACTCAGCATGACCTTGTGTCTTTTGACCGAGTCTCTTACAGATTTAGGTAAATAAATTTGTAATCCTTAATTAGGAGTTTATTATGGAAATAAGGAAGATCCTCATTTTAAAACTACAAGTGCCACCTCACACAATTTGAACAATCCGTTGGGGAGCCTCATCGTGGATGGCTGTCTTTGACTAATTTGGAAAGGCAAATGACTTCTACGGTATTATGGAGCTATCTTTCTCCAACTCGAATGAAGGTCTATTTTTTGAAGCACTCGGATCCTCTCAACTGGTCAAACAGATCATCAATACTTGACAATGGATACTTGTTCTTCATTATAACCATGTTCAATTGTCGATAGTTGATGTACAGTCTTATGGAGCTATCTTTCTTCTTAACAAACAACATCAGTGCACCCCAAGATAAAGTTCTTGGCCGAATGAAGCCAAGGATTTCTAACTCCCTGAGCTGTTTCTCCAACTCCAAAGTCTATGCCGGTAGTCAAAGCACTAACTCATAGAGTCATCCCCTTCTTGGTCAACAAGGTCGGTGCGCTCCAAGGAGGGTGCTGGGTCAATTGTAGCCAAGAGACTCCAACTCCCATAACTAACTCTTCAGCTCCAATACCCATACTGACACCACCTGATAATGAGTAATCGAAACAAGTGTCGCACCGGGGGAGCAGATCAACAACAAACCCTATCTCCTGACGTGGTGACAATCGAAGGAACTTCTCCAGAAAGACATCCGGAAACCCCCGGACCATGAGAGGCATTTCAACATCTGTCAACCCCAAACTCTCCTTCAACTCAAGCTAGCCACCAAGCTGCACAACTCCTCCACGCGCAGACTGTAAGTTGTAAGCCAAACTCATAAACCGACCTTCAATGAATCTATATTCATACTATATAACCACAAGTGAGGCCCACAAATGGTGCCCTCGCTCTTTAAACACGAGCCTCCCCCACCCACTAACACAGGAAAAAGAAAGACCCACGACACGGCCTCTAAGGTGAGGACCTCCCCTATTGTGGGTCTCACCAAGTAACACCTCTAATTACTCGAGAGAGTAAAACCAACATGACCCAAACCTAGAGATCTGTAACCCACAACTCATGTGGCCACGTCATGGTGCTCCACCCACTCAAACGAGTGATCTATCTCACCACTGACTCACCCATGAATCAAACGCTGGGGAGTCTCAAACCGAGCGAGCATTCACTAAGTATGCTGACCGAAAGGTAGCGCATCAAGCACACCACACAAACAAACTTAGGGTGTCTACGTACTACCCCATAACCCTGTTCAATCTACCCTATCACACAAGGGATGAACCTAATATCTAGTTATCAACACATCTATCTTTGTCCCATGCACAATTCGAGAGTTGAACCATGCTTTAATACCAACTGTAACGTCTCGTCTCGCTATGGGCGTGTTATCTCTGAAATGTCCCAAAACATCACAAAGAACGGATATCTGGCAATTTTTTTTTGTCAAAATGGGATAACTACATCCTGTTCAACAATTGAATAAAGACCAAAACCAACATAATGATAAACATAATAAATTACCACCAACCGTTCAATGCAGTTATACAGTCATCCAAACAAACGTGTGGTGACGAGCCCATGCAAACAAAAGTCTCTCAAATCTAAACCATAAGCATGATCATATAATGTCTAACTACTACTGCTTCTCCCCAGGTGACTGCTGGAGAGGCCCGCCTGGCTTCCCAATGATCGGGGTACTTGAAAGGTAAGGGGGTGAGCTAACCAGCACAATGAAGGGAATAAACATATCACGTGTTAGCGACATAAACATATATCACACGTATGAAATCTAATGAACATCATAATAGAAATGGTGTCTAAGTACATGGGTACTCAACTATACTACTAACCAATGGTCCCACAACCAATCCGAAACACCACTTCCGCAACTCACAACGGTCCTCCAACAACTCCGGTCTCCTTACCAAAATAAGCGGAGACCACACAACTGTAACGCCCCGCCCTCTTTAGAGAAATTCAGAGTCTAATTTTTTTTTTAAAATTATAATAAAACCTCAGAAAAGAGAGGGCGGCGTCACGACACGAGTTAAGTTCAGATTACCCAAGTCTAAACCTTAACTGGCCACCCATGTGTACATGGACTAGACCATGATAATGAACACACATGGAACTAACATCAACTTGCGGAAAAACCTAGATTAACTACGGAATAGAAAGACTAGATAGCAAGTAACAGTCTCAAACATTAATTAACATAATTCAACCATCCAAAGTTATTAACCTAATCAAAACCATAGCAGGTAATGACTTATTACATGTCCAACAAAATATAGTTCTAATGACAGTAATATAAAGAAGTCCAGTCCAACATTCAAGCGCTTAGGCTTAGCTTAGCTCCCCTCCTGGTCAACGATCTTTTCTTTTCCTTTACTTGTACCTGCATTCTCCTCTGAGGATAGAATTAGGGCGTTAGATCAACGCGCCCAGTAGGTTCCCGAATCAGGGCTACCACAAGATAGCATATAAAACATGCATATACATATCATAATACATGATCATCAAAATAGGTAAAACAATGCTATGAAGTATGCACATGCAATGAGCATCCCCCATCATGTACATTCATAGCCATCACTTGACGTGCCTTGCACCGACAAGGTAAATTACAACACATTTTCATCTCTTCATCATTGACTGATTCATATCACGTATGAGTCCTCCTGGCGGGACTCTCATTGCCTAAGGAGACCATTGTGACTATGATCATCATGTTACTCCTCCTGGCGTGACTTGCACCACCGAGGATGGACGTAACTCATAACTTGAAACACTGTAGAACCTCATTCATAATCCCATGTCCATGCATGAGATGCCAATGTCTGCATGCCATTTGTTAATGCATAATATATCATTTGAAACACATATAATAAAACAAGAATCTCATAAGAAAACTGGGGTAAATCTGTGGTTACAAGTAGGTAGGAAACCTACTGAAGATTCCCTTCAGCGTCCGTTCTTTCTTAGGCTTTATCCGGTCACGACTCGTTCGTCGTTCAACTTTTGGTACCTTATTATGCAACAATAAGTAAATCATACTCTTATTTACATGTTCATTCATATATGAGACCTAAAACATCTTATAAGTCCTTTGATCAATCTCTTCATTTGGCTTGTATTCACAAATTTGCCATTGGTCTAACCAATGTCTAATCTTGCTCATAATCAAAGTTCATCAAAATAAACTACCTTAGTGGGGTTCGGCCATACTACTTGGCCGAACCCTACCAATCCAATTTGTACTTCTTAATCCCTTCACAACCATTCAAATCACTTGGTTCCAATCCTCATTTTCATCCACCAACACTACCCCATGTAAATCAAATAAAAGCCTAAAGCAACCCATGGGGTTCACTTGAACTGGTTGATCCCTCAACTTCTCATGATTATACATGATTTAATCATGTTAACAAAACCATGAATTACACATGGTTCAGCCACATAACCAACCACCAAAACAGTAATTTAACTTCACCAAAACACATCACTTACTTACATGGGGTTCGGCCATCCAAGGTGGCCGAACCCAATGTCCATGTTTTGGTCTTTTAACCATGCTTTAGGCGTTATTTAAACATGCAATATCAGTATTATATTGCTGCCTTTAAACCTCTTAGAAACCATCTAATTAAATTCAATCAAAACAGTCCATAACGTCCATGGTTTCCATGTTTCACAACATGAAAACCAACATCCTTTTACATGGGGTTCGGCCCTCTATGGTGGCCGAACCAAATGGTTATTCTTACTGTTTTTAAACCTCCAATCATCATGTAATTAACAGCGTATTAACATCAGGTTTTAACTTTAAAAGAAACCATCCAAAAACCAACATCATATCATGGGATTCGGCCATCCAAGATGGCCGATCCCCATGGTCCATTTTTTTCCATTTTTTTAATCCACTGATTTAGACCACATTACTTCAGCCTTTTTGATATCCAAACCCATGTTTTAACACTCTTTAAAACATGTATTTTAAACCTAATAAAACATGTAAAACAGTCCAAACTTGCATGGTTTTACATTTCAAAAACCATAACCATTAATCAACTTTTTCCATGGGGTTCGGCCACCTTGGTCCATTTCCACTCCTTTTTTACCCATCTTCCATGGTTTAGACCCTTGTCAAATTCGGCCATAGCATGGCCAAATTATGACATCCAAATCCATGCTTTCAATCTTTCCAAAGTATGCATCTTAAACCTCCAAAATCAGTCCTATACTTGCATGGTTTAAATCTTACAAAACCATCAACATTAACCATAATACTTCATGGGGTTCGGCCATCCAAAGTGGCCGAACCCTGTGTCCATGTTTTCCATCTAATTGGGCATAAAAGAATCATACTTTAACCCTTTGATAGATTTGACCATCACATGGCCGAATCATGTCTTATTTTTCCCATTTTATTAAACATAAATCAATGGAAAAACTTACCACTTTCCTTTGCCTTTTGCTCTTGACTTTTAATCCTTGCTTCCTTAATTCCATGCTGGTTGTATGCTTGATTCAATGGTGAGAAACACCAAGTCCAATTCGGCCAAGAGAGTGTTCTTGAGAGAGGGAGAGAAAGATGGAAAATCTAAGACTTTTGGCATGTAAATTCGGCCAAGCATGGTGTTGTTTGCTTTTGTATTTTCAGCCACCATGACCTCTCAATTCCCTCATAACTTCTTAGCAAAATCGATGGGCATTGGGTGGCATCCAAGGCACCCCTTGGCACCTACCCATGCAGCCATTCATATTCCCATGTAACTCACCTCAAAACCCATCCTTTACATTTAATATTCACCATGGAACTCACCAAAACAAGTCCCCAAAGTGTGGGACTTGTTTTGGTTGGTTTAAGACCAGCCAACCTCTTCCAATTCCCACTCAACTCACTGATTTTACAGTCCCTTTAACTTCCATTTTGACTCACTTGAACTCAAGGCTATTTAGATTTCCATCTCAACTCACCCAACTCACATACTTAATGCATTTCATTTAATGCACATGTGTTGACTCACTACTTGATTTAATTCCAACTCACTTTAGTCCCACTCAACTGATTTAACTCGTGTTTTAGCTCCCTTGAGGGTCCACACGGTCAACCATAGTCAACTCGACCCGTTGGGTCCACTTTTAGCTCCTTGACCCGTTTTTGACTCTATGACCCAATTATGGTATTTTGGTCATTTGCAATTGGTTTTTACATATAGATCAAGCCTACCCATTTTTTCTTCACTTGATTTATAATCAAATAGGCTTAACCCCATTTAATTTAAGTTCATAAAACGGTCAAATCATCCATTTTGACCCGATGGGTCCCATTTGGGCCCTTTAACCCATTTAGCCATTTTTGACCAAATTGATGTAAATCACCCAACCAATCAAACTTATCATTCATAATGTGCTCATATGATTTTAACTTGAGCAATGGGCCCCACTATTTCCTTACTTAACATCACAAAATAATTTATTTAACAACTCAGGGGCATTTTCGTAATTTTCCACTTCATTGAGAAACTGGGGTGTTACAACAACCGCCTCAACCACACAGAATGCAACGGGGAAATCCGCATTCCTTATGGTGGTATCAACCGCCAGAACATAATGGGGAAGCCAATCTCAAGGGCAGGCACTTCAACTGCCAGAATGCAACGGGGAAACCTGCATCCCCTATGGGGCCTTCAACTGTTGGAGAGTAACAGGGAAGTTGTAACGCCCGCCCCTTTTCACCAAAATCAGAGCCTATTGTTGATCAAAGGGGCGGGCGTTACAGAAGTCCTCCCAACAACCAACGTCATCGCATCATCATAACCATAAATGCATAAACAATCCCCCCATTACAACACCCAACGGTACGCCGCCCGTTGTGGAATTACCTTTCATACCTGCACATGTTATCATAATCATGTATGACAACATGACCGACCACATCATCATAACCATATACACATAAATAGTCCTCCATTACAACACCCAACTGCACACTGTCCATTGTGGGCTACCTCTCATACCTGCACATGTTATCATAATCATGTATAACAACATAACCCATCACATCTCATAACCATATACACATAAATAGTCCATCCATTACAACACCCAACTGCACACTGTCCGTTGTGGGCTACCTTTCATACCTGCACAATTATCATAATCATGTATAACAACATAACCCCTCACATCATCATAACCATATACATATATAAATAGTTCCTCCATTACAACACCAACGGTACACTGTTTGTTGTGGATTACCTCCCATATCTGCACATATTATCATAATCATATATAACAAGATAACCACATTCTAATATAGCTAGCCGAAATCAGTATCAAACTCCACCATGTAAAATCATCATAACGGAATACTTAAAATACACATCTCCATATCCGACATAATCGTACTTGCATCTCATAAATAAACACTCAAT
Source organism: Chimonanthus praecox (assembly GCA_022113865.1). Lineage (NCBI taxonomy): Eukaryota > Viridiplantae > Streptophyta > Magnoliopsida > Laurales > Calycanthaceae > Chimonanthus > Chimonanthus praecox. Next base: position 46,578,486 of record CM039088.1, on the reverse strand, counting down.
GCATCATTATCACCTTCTGAGTATCACATTCAATATCTGTATATTCAGTTAGAATTTTCCACAAGTGCACATATTTGACGGGAGTACACTCAAACCGATCCCTTACCACATGTTCAATTTCAACTGTTTCCCCTCTACAGAGTGGCTCAGAAAATAAAGGGTCCAGTTCGGTCACTCCATGTCTAGGAATAGATATTTTTGAATTATGCAAATGCTTGCTAAATCGTGATAAGTCCCTTCACCGTGTGTGGAGCCTAAAATTCGAAGCGGGCAAGCAGCTTGATAGGTTGAAAGAAGCTCAATCTGTTCAAACAAGGAATGACGAATAAGTAAATAAAGTAAAACAGGCTAAAACGATAATGGACTGAAAATGGGCCTAAAACTGGGCTGGGTCGGAAATGGGCCAAACCGGGTCGGGTTAGAAAGTCGGGCCTGAAAGGGTCGAGCTTGAAAAGGGGCTCTGAAAAGGGTTAGACCTGAAAATGGGCCTGAAAGGGTCGGGCTTGAAAACCGATCTACTAGAGGTGCGCCGAACCGGGTCTGGGCCTGTTTGGGCCGGACCCAACTGGACCAGATCTGAACCAATCTGTTGGGTTGGGTCTGCGCCAGTGGGCCGAGCAATTGGGTCACAACCCAAACCCAAGAGCTGGGTCAACCCAAAAGCCCAACCGAGTCGAGTCGAACTCGTTGAGTCGACTCGGTCACTCAACTGAGTCGAAGAGGGGGAAAAAGGGAGGGGAAAAATCAGAGAAAAACAGGGAAAAGGAAGGAAAACCAAAAAGGGGAAAAATTTAAGAATAAGAGGGAAAAACTCAAGAAAATCGAGGAAAACCAAGTAAAAACAAGGAAAACTCGAGAAAAATCGTGGAAAACTTATGAAAATCGAGAAAGAGGGGAAAGGGAAAACGAGATTAAGGAGGAGAAGAAAAAGGGAAAAAGGAGAGTACCTGGAAAGCGAGAATCGGAAACCTTGGGCGGCGAAAGGGGGCATCGAGCTTCGAACTGGCCTAAGAAAGGGATGCTTGTACCAACGGAGGGAGGGAAGATGAAGGATTAAAGAAGAAAGACCGCTGAGAAGGAGGGCTGAAGAGAGTGACAGAGAAATGAGAAGAAGCTAAGAGAGAGAGGGATAGAGAGAGAGAGAGAAGAGAGGAGGGGTTACCCAGAAATGTCACTGCAGGGAGGAGGAAAGCAAAGGGTTGCGGCGACACTGTAGCTGGAATGCTACAGTGTTGCGGAAGAGGGGTTTTAGGAGAGAGAGAGGGGGGTGGTGGTGTTAGGGTTTTTGGGTTTTGAAACTTTTTTTTTAATATTATTTATTTAACTATTTAGAACTATTTTATTATTTCTTTTCGAAAAGAAAAATCTTGAAACACGTGAAAAGGAATTTCAAAATCGACATGGTTTTTTCATAAAACAAATAGAAACCTCAAAAAAAAAAAAATGTCGGACGTCGAGAGAAAACGTGTGAACTCGAAATCAGATTACGAAATCAGATTAACTTGGGTCCACCGCGGGACCCACACCACTCTCAAAGTCACCATGGTCCTGAAAACAACTCGAAGATTAACAAATCTCCCAAAAATCGAGGAAAAACAAAATGGGTCATTACAACATAAGCCATGAGCCGTGAGTCGCCGTTCGACGCATTTGGAAATTGAAAAAAAAAAAAACTACCGACGAAGAAAAATCGAGATAAAAGAGAAGAAAAAAATGAAAAAAAGAAAACAAGAGAAGAACGAAGAAGAAGCATATAAAGATACTGCTTTTCTTCATCTTCTTCTCATCTCACATTCTTATATTTTCTCTTTCTTCAAAAGAAAGAGTACGGTGGTTTTGGTCTTTTGGAAGAAATAGAGACTTTAGGGTACCAAAGAGAGAAGATGGAGAGTCACTTCACTTGCCTAGCTGTTTTTTCCCTTTACTCGAGGCAAATATGGTGCTCCTAGAGAGCATTTTTTTTCCTCTCCAACCATCTTATTGATTTAGGCTGATGGGGGGTAAGAGGGGGTAACCCCCCATTACCCTCGTTTGGTAACAAGGGGGTAAGGGTAAAAATTTGAATTTTTACGCCTCTAGTCACCATTTTGAATACCCCCATGGGGCTTGGGGTATTCATTCTTGGGGTATGAATACCCCTCCTTACCCTCCCTTTTGTTCTTTTATGAGTTTCTTTTTACATTTTATTTATTTATTTATTTTGGTGAGTACTTGGTTTTATTTTTTTTTAAAAGCACTCCATTATTTCCATTTGATAAATTTCATATCACCAAGGAACAAATTATATTTTTTTATGAAGAGATATGTAGAATTTTTTTATTCATTTATTGAAATTTAAAATAATATAGTGGTTTTTTATTTATTTTTTATTTTTTAAGGAAACCTTTCCCCTATTTATCCTGTACCTTCCTTTATTTTTCAAATATATATTATATAATTAAAAATTTAATTGATTTCAAATAATTAGCAATTTATTTTTTATATTATATAGATTTTCAACATGATGCATTTGGATGAGGAGTAATTTTTTACAGAGGTTACCCCAGGGGTAACCTGACATATTAACAATTTTAGAATAATTAATAATTTTATTAAATCTATATAATATAAAAATAAATTTTTTACAACATTTTCAACATGATGCATTTGGGTGAGGGGTAAATTTTTTACAGGGGTTACCCTTGAGTATGGCTAATTGTAAGTAGGGGTAAACTGACATATTTATAATTTTATTAAATCTATATAATATAAAAAAAAATACTACAACATTTTTAACGTGATGCATTTGGGTGAGGGGTAAATTTTTATAGGAGTTATTGTAAGTAGGGTAAACTGACATATTAACAATTTTATGAGAATTAATAATTTTATTAAATTTATATAATATAAAAATAAATTTCTGCAACATTTTCAACGTGATGCATTTGGGTGAGGGGTAAATTTTTACAGGGGTTACCTTTGAGTAGGGTAATTGTAAGTAGAGGTAAACTGACATATTAACAATTTTATGAGAATTAATACTTTTACTAAATCTATATAATATAAAAATAAAATTTTCTGAAACATATTTGTCAAAATATTCTATTTTTAAGGAGTTCAGCCCGTGACAATTTTTAATACTAATTTTATATTGTTATGATTTATTAAACTATTAATATAAGTTTATTATTAAATATATTTCATGTTACCAATGAACAAATTATATTTTTATAAAGAGATAATGTTGATATTTTTTTTATTCATTTATTGGGATTTAAAATAATAATATCTATTTTTTTCTTTATTTATTTTTTTACTGTTAGAATGCAAGTGTTCATTTTAAATTATAGTTATAAAAAATAATCTATAAAAATTAGATAATATTAGATTTACTTAATGAATATTATTTAATAATTATATTTTATAAAATTTCTCATAAATTTTTTAATATATCAGGTTACCCCTGCTAATAGGTACCAAAAAGATTTTTTACCCCTAGGGTAAGTTCTTACTTTACCATTGTAATTACCAAATAAGATAAGGGTAATCTCTTTTCAAAGGTGGCCCCTATTCAAGGGTGACTCCTATTAGGGGTAACCCCTATAAAAATTACCCCCATCCAAACACAACCTTAAAGTTGTAAATGGTAAATGAAAATAATATATATATATATATATATATATATATATATAGGTTTTTGTTAATATTTTTTATGTTAACGCTTAATATAAATATTATTTTTAAAGGTAATTATATAACTATTGCTATAATTATAATTATTATTCTCTTCAAAAAATTGTGAAGTGTGATCCAAAGAAAAAATGTTTCAAAAGTGATAAAATAAAAAAATTTAAGTGAACCACTTAGAAAGGATTCCTAGCATTCATTGTATAACTCATTTGAAAATCTCCTTTTATGTTCACTTATTTTGTAATAATGTCATCATAATAATTATTATTAAATCAGTAAAATATATTGGTAATTAAATCTTCAAGTACATTATATAAGTATATATAATTGTATTTAAATATATTGTAAAAAAATAAAATTACTAGTAAAGATTATGAATAATTGCTTTCTCTTAATTGAAATCTTTTGTAAATATTAAAAGTTTTAAAAATAAACTTATCACATAAAAAACTAAAGAACTAGGCAATAGCTTAGGCAAGAAAATAAGTAGACAAAATGAGAACAAAAATATTTTTTTATGAAACATATATCTTTTATGAATATTTATAATATTATATTTGATGGCTATGGGTTTGACTGAGTTTGACTCTGATTGAACCCGGTTGAACCTTATTTAACCCAATCTTCTTCGAAGATAGTTTGACAGATGGTCCCATTCTGATAACATTATTTAGTCATGCCTGGACTGAAATGGATAAAAAATATAAAAATTAAAGCATAAAACACACAAGATGCAAACAAGCAAAATGCTGTTGGGTCAGACTTTCGATGTGTAAGTATCGGACTTCCGATGTTTGGAATTTCGGCAATAAGAGAGACCAAATAAAAATATAGTTTTACATTTTAAGTATCAGAACTCAATTCATAAACTATCGGTCTTCCGACACATTTACTCATCGGACTACAGATGAATAAAATGTCGGACTTCCGACAGAAAATTAGATAATAGATAAAAGTTACAGTTTCTGCCTGGTGTCGAAACTTGACCCAGGACTATGAGACTTTTGGCATTTTACCCGGCAGACTTCCAATGAACAAAATGTCGGATTTCTACAGTAAGATGCAAATTACCAACAAATTCCATTTTTCTGCTTAGGGTCGGACGTCCGACTACAAAGTATTGCACTTCCGATACAAACCCAGAATTTACAGTTACAGCGGAAAAATAGATTTTTGAATCCCCAATTTGGAGTGGGTTTTAAAACCATCTCCAAAAATCAACCAGTTAGATGAATTCTAATTTAGTTTCACTACATTTTCGAAAAAATCAATAATATAATTTGACTAAGAAAGAGTGTTGATCTTAGGTGCAGGAACTAAGTTGGCGTAAGTCATTTTTTCCATGGTTTTCCAAAAACTTCATTTTCTTTTCCAATTTTACCTCAAATTGATCCAAACCTCTTTCAAACCTTATAACAAAACTAGAGGGGAAATTTAGGCACCATGTATGGTGTCCTTGGTCGTTCCACGGTGTTCGGACAACTCAAAGGCTTCCATTTGTCAGTTGCAGTAGGGAGAGAAGAAGAAACAGAAGAGAAGAAGAGAGAGGACAACCGTTGCTGCTGGAGAGTGTGTTTGAGAGAGAGAGATGGAGCTTCTGGAGGAGAGAGAGGCTGCCTGAAGTGACAGTCCACGGAGGGAGAGGAGAGCGACAGAGGGAATGAGAGAGAGAGGGACGTCTGGCATTTAAAAGAAATAAAAGGAAGGGAACAAAGATCCCTTCCTTATATAGAAAATAACAAGGGTAGTTTGGGTATTTCGCATGCCTTATTGAGATTTCTCCAAAAAGTGGGTACTTGGGGTCTCTCTTGTACAATCTATCTCGGTCACTTCGTTTGGAACATTAAGAGCAACTCAGTGACTAAACTCTCCTCAAAAACTGAAATAAAAAGTCACTTGATTTTAAAGGAAAAAGTCAATTTTTTAAAACTTATTTTAAATTCGACAGTTGCAAACACTCGCTCAAATCAAAAACTTAAGAAAGTCGAAACGACAGTTTAAATATAAAGTAAAGTGAAAGAAAAAAGTTTCATAAATTTTTTATTTTTTAGGTATTTTAAAATAGAGGCTTTGCAAAAGGGAACACTTTTTGGTATTAAATATTTGAAAATTGGGTAAATATTAATTTTAACTATGAATACCACAATGATCGATTTTCGAATGTCATCTATGTGTGCAAGATTGGAAGTCCAATTATTTCAAAGGAGTGACTTTTCACAACGAAAGAGTTTTGGGATAACTATGCACTATTTTTCAAATAAAATGAAGAATTATCCATAAAAGGTAAAATGACTATAATAGTCCTCTGACTTCAACTGTCAATATCTTGAGTTACGAAACTCGGATTGGGCCAAACTTAGACTTTTCGAAAAGCCCACACAGAGATCTACAAATCTAATCAATCACAAAGTATACTTAGTGACACTAAGTATGTTAGCTTTGCCTAAATAAGAGTCAGTGTATTACATTGGGCATTGAGTTAGGCCCTCAAATCCTTTAAATAGACCCACTTAGCTCAATGAAGTGGTCCATTTGCTGGCAAGCAAGAATGACAAGAAAAGGATAAAAAGAGATGATAGGAGTCCGCATGTGAATGACATGGAGTTCTTATCTCTCCAAAATCAATTTAGAAGAAGAATCCTCTTATTTCAGCAAGTTTTATACATGCATATCGGCATGGGATTATTATCTAATTTTTATTTTTATATAGGAAATGTCACTCAAGGATTTGGTAGAAAATGTTGTCTAACATTACAAAAATATTTGAGATATAAAATGATATTGTATTTATATAAAATAGGATTCATTGGAAATCTTATTCAATTACCTTTCTAACAAATCTAAATTTTCACAATTTTGACATACCTAGTTATTTCCATTTTTGTATCTAGATGTCAGATAGTGAGGATAAACTATACTTTTTGGAAATCTTTCTATTTTTTCAACCATGAACCTCTACAAATTGGAGGCATGAATAGCTATTATGGTACACATCAAGTTGAGTTTGAAATTTATGAGAGCAAAAGTGATTTTAGGTTTCTCCAAGATTCCAAGTGTAATGAGTCTTGTTTATCTTTTAGGTTTAATTGGGTGATTCGATATTAGCCAATTTCGGGTTCTAAAACAACCTTTTTTTATTTGTTGAATTTTTCGGATAAAATTCCTGCATAAAGGAACTAAAATGATTTTTTATTTTTTTAATTTAGTTAGTGAGATCTGAAATATTGAATTAAAGTTTGGATAATTTTTGTGATTAACTGTTAATATCGAATTGTTTCGATTCAGGCTGATAATAAATACATATAAATGAATTAAAAATGTTTTTATTTAATTTTTGTTGCTAGCAAAAACTTGTTGATTTTACTTGGATCTAAATTAACTTATTTCAATTTGCATATTAAATTTGATAATAGAACTGATCTTGGGTTTCACTGAAATCAATTTCATTGTGGAATTTAAGAAAAGGGATGTAACTCTAGTATCTATGATTGACTTGATCAAAATAGTTGAAGAGGAAAGTTGTGACTTGTTGATGCTATGCTGATGTGTATCCCCATCAATGTAGGACATCCAGCACTGCGTTGACCTAGTTCCATGTGCGGCTGTACTAAATAGGTCTGTTTATAAAATAAGTCTGATTGATCATATACAGAATTGAATAATGACACCGCCATCACAAGCCCAACTCAATCAAGCCAAGAACATGAAGGTCCAATTGAAGATGAGTGGCTCAATTGGACAAAACTGACGAAATTATTCTCCGAGCCTATGCAGAATTGATGTAGGGAAGAAAGGCCTCAAGATCATTCAAATGGACCCACATACATTGAGAATAAAGCCCATTGAACCACCCACGAACCTGGGCCTGTTTGAAGTTGTTTTGGGCCTCTAAAGCCCAAAATATTAAGCCCATTTGCTGCCAACTCAGTGGGCAACCGAATTCTACGTGAGATGATAACATGGGTGCCACATGGTATGGGAATCTCACAAAAAATATCAGGTTTGGGTGTTGGAGGTGCTAGGATTGGTGGACCCGAGATCTCAATATACATTTGGCCGATACGATATGTATTGACCAATATTTTTACCTATAGTTAGAATGACAATAAATTCAGCCATGGACGTCTGATGTAAGCAAGCAATTGAGTAAAGAAAATTTGAAGCAAAGTTTGCTTGTGGGCCTCTCTAAAATGTGGTGAGTTTTTCAGTTTTTGTCGAATTTTAATTTGAGTTTGTGTTTGAATTAATTTTAATTTAATTGTTGATTTATGATTATATGGTGAATGTTATTGCTAATGTCTTATATTAATCAATTGCATGATTAAAATTTAACAATTCACCTTGAATAATTAGTTGGAACACGAGAATTCTATAATCAAATTATCTCAACAATTAGAATCTCAAATAAAATAACAATTTGCATGGTAAAGAATTGGAACTTTCTGTAATTTTATATTGATGCCCCACTGAAGGAATATTGACTATTGAGGTGGACATCATGAAATTACACGAAACTCCAAGAATAGAAAAAGTGAAGTGAGATCTTCTTCACCATCCCAGCAAACTCATTATGTAAAATGAATTGAAAATAAAAAATCCAATTCAATTTCATCCTGAGCTACTCTAATCCAGACCGTCCAATTAAGACATGAAAAATAAATGAAAATTAAAAAAATAAAAAATCTTGGCAAATTTAGTCCCAAAACCAAGAGCTCACCAATCGAGCTTTCTCCTCCACCAACTCCACCAGAACGGAATACTCCTCTATCGCCTTCGCGTCGACGCCACTCCTTACGATCTGCGGGAAGAAGAGCCAAAATCCCGTCAATCCCAGAAAACCAAGCGTGAGGAACCCCGACACAACACGTGGCAACCGGAACTTGGCAGTCAACGCCCTCTTCGCTGCAACCTCAGCGACCGTGCAGAACCCGTGAAGCACGAAGAACCACGTCAGTTCCCACGTGGGACGGACGGCAGTGATGTAATAGAAGATGAGCTCGTGCATGATCCCGGACACCAAGAACGTGGCCCCCACGCCCACCATCTGGCTCCCCATCGTTCCTAGTCTACGCGTAGAAATACGCCGTATGGGGTCGTATACAGTGGGACGTAGAATACTCGTAACCATTAGATTCCACCTACTTCCCCAAAAGTCCTGCAACGACGATGAGAGGTACGGCTCGTTGAACTGCGGCTCCACCTCCATCCCAGCCACTAAGGCTCGGGCCACGGCCAGGATCACCTCCAAGGCCAGGTAGATGTGGAGGCAATACAGAGCCAGCAAGAGATTGTGGTGAAAGTGATTCTTGTAGCTGTACAGGTGAATCACCAGTGAAAGGAGAAGGGCCTTAATGGCCGTGTTGAAGAGGGGCCAGAAGCAGAGAAGGTGGGGATTTGGAGGTGATGGGGCATCCTTGCATTTGATGGGGAGGGAGGCGGTGGAGAGGAATCTGAGGTAAGAGTGCTGGTGGGGGATGAGTGGGCCTTGGTTGAAGGCGAAGAGAAGAAGCTTGAAGTTGCCAAGCCATGTGAGGAAGAAGGCAGAGATGCCTCTGAGGTGGATGGAGGAGAAGGTCAATGGCAAGACGGTGAATGTGTAGAAGACGGGGAGGAGGGAGAGGAACCTTGGGATTCCTTTTGGGATCTTGATGGCTACGAAATAGCAGTAGGTGAGAGATGCAATGGCCATGGACCAGACCTTCATAAGCTTTTTCATCTCCTCCATTTTCTCTTGCCTACTTCTTTCCCTCTTTGCTGCTCTTTATCACTCTCTACCAAACGTGTCTCGCTCTCTCTCTCTCTACCAGTCACTCCACATGTCCACTTTTCAATGCGAGCAAGTCGGCAATTGGTGGGGGGTGTGGACAACTTTTCCATCTCATAAGCAATCAAACTTTCTTGAATGGGTGGCCATTTCGATAAAGGATTTTAAATTTTTGTATCGGACTCTATTTTTTTTAAATCTATAATTTTTTCGCATTGCCCGGACATTCATTTAAAATATTCTTCGTGCCTACGATTGTTTAGATCGTTCAAATGTTTATTTAAATGTAAAATTCAACCGTCTAAATATTTTTTTATAAATTAAATAAGATCGTCTGAACGTCCTTTAGAATCGCTCACCGTCGTGCTCTTAGATAAGATCGTTCAAACGTTCACTTTAGTACGTTCGAACAAACTTAACTGAGAAAGTCAGTTTAAGTTTTAATCTAACCATTTTTCCCCATTTCCATTTTTGTTCCTATTTTTCCCTTTCCAAACCCTTCTCCCTCAAACCCCCTTTTACGAAACTTTCCCAGTTTTTTTCCCTTTCCAAAACGTTCAACTCTACTCTCTCAATCTCATATTTCGAATCGAAGATGACTCTCTCTCAAAGCACTCTCTCAATCTCCTATCTCCAATCGAAGGTAACTTTCTCTCAAACCCAAGACTTTATATCTCTTATCAACGATCTATCTTTATTTTTTAGAATCCAGTACTATGGATTCTAGTGAGGGAGATATGATGAACACTGGAAATTGATTATTTTACCCCTGAATATTGGATAAGTTAGGCCTTGTTTTCAGTGTTTTTAATATCATTAATGGGATTTTTGGAGTTTTACAGGGATGTTTGGAAAATACATGACATAAGGATTAAATGGAAGAAAAATGGAGAAATTGAGAAGAAATTTATTTTTGGAAGTTGCTATTTTTGGAAAGAAATATTTTTGGAATGAATGGATTTTTAATATTTATTTCACCACAATTTAGGATTTCATTGTAAACTAATTAATTCAAATCCATTTATGAGAGTTTGAATTAATTCAGTAATTTTTTAGAGTTTTTTATTATTTTCAAGTGGTGAGATAAATTATTAAATTTCATAAATTGAAGATATGAAGAAATGAAGCATTCAAATTCAAGCACGTCAAATTCAAGGAGCTCAACCATGCAAAATTCGCATAAGGCCAAGTGGAGGAGAGAGAAAAAGAATAATTAATAAATTTAGGAGAACTTAGAAGGAATATTTTGACATAGCTTCAGTATTTGGGCGATAATGTTTCACTCCGATGTCCGATTGTTTTTTTTTTGGATTGGAAAGAAAACTTGAAGGGCTACAACTTTATAGTTTACGACATTTCGTGATTCAGACGTTAACTAAGTCAAAATTGAGCTTCAAGGTGATACATGTGTAAAAAATGAGATTTTTCATCTACTTTCCATGGTGTGTTCAGACCATGGCTGACTCAACCCCTTTGTGTTCACACCTTTCATGAATTTTAGTAGGTTTTTCCACCTCCTTACCTCCTTTAAGCCATTCCATATTTAGCACTAACCATATCAGCCCTCCAAGTGTCCCTGCTTTATTTAAATCTTTAAATCCAATCCAGTCACTCAACTTTCTTTCATCTATAAATATTATCCATCTCCCATTGAGAAAATTGAACCTGACTTAGAGATTTGGAGATTTTGAGATTTTGGAGAATTAGAGAAGAATTTTGGAGTTTTAGAATTTTGGGTTAAGGTGAGTATTTTTATTTTCCATTATTATTTTGTAATTAGTTTTTCAAGTTTAATTCATTGTTCTCGTAATTTAGTTCAATTAATAAGAGTAGAATTTTGTAATGTTTCTTTCTCTTTATTTTCTTAAATTCAATGCTAATGTGTGATTAATTTCAATAAGAAATTCGAAAATTCCATGAGTCTTCTTGTTTTGATTTTTCTTAAAACGAAAGTTCCAATGCATTGTAATTCTTAATTCCAATTTTTATTAATAATTGAAAGGCGGAAAAATACTTAGAATTATGGTTTTCCACTTATTTATTTTTGTATGGTGAAAATTTGATTTGATTTAATTCTTTTTATGGATTTATGTGAGAGATTATTCGAAGTTATTCAATGAAAGTAGAAAAAACTTTTAGACTGAATAAAACTTGATTATTTCAATCTAAGGCTCTTTTTAAGAGCAGAAAAATGTTTAGATTTGGAATTACAAGTGTAAACTTTATTTAACCGAAGGTCGGATTTGAATTTTCTTAGTTTAATGGATCTCATAAATTTCATATTTAGAATTTTAATGAATGAAAAAATAGAGTGCATGATAGATAATAAATGTGAGCTCCGTATTGTAGGCCTTGATATTATTTTTAAAATATGGAAAATAAAGTCTCCGTAATTCTTTAATCCAGTTCCACTTTAAATATGTATATATGTTGTTTTCAGTTTTTATTTTTATTTTTGTTTTATTTTGTTTATAAATTGAAAATTCTTGAAAATTGTGGAACTAGGTTGGTAAGTTATTTTTTTGCATCTTAATTTTATGTTTTAAGTTAGGTTAAGATTATTTATAATTTTTAGATTAATTCCACCATCTTAATTGAATGTAGGTAAACTTTGATTTTCCATTAAAATTAGATTTCTTTAATGGACAGTTTCTATGTTTAGGTATGATTTCTATTTTTGGACCATGTTTTCTATTCTCAGAATATTTCTAAATTAAAATTAGATTTCCCAGATTAGCGAAATAATTCCAGGTTTATGATTTATTCCTATGTTTTCTAATTTTTTTAATTTACATAATTCAATGGTATATTTTTCACGGATATATTTTCCTTAAGTTTCGATGGGTTTGACCTCCCATTCAATCGCTATACTATCTAATAGTTCGTAATTTTTTGAGTTATCTAATGGTTTCATTTTTTTTTTTTTGGTTTTAATTCTTTTATAATGTCGTTCTAATTTATGTACCGAGGTTGAAGATGAAACCCCATTAATGAAATATTTTTCTTATATTTATTTATTTAATTCCAAATTATGTGTGTTTGATTATTTCATGATTTTGGCTTCATTGGATTAATAAATATAAATTATTTTCACCACTAATATCATGTATTTGTGGTAATTAATAATTATATTTGATTAATTATTGCATGGCATTTTAAATAATAGATGAAATTTCTTTTGATTTAATGTTTTCAATTTAATTAGATACATTGAATACTTAGGTTGATTTCTTTGTGTCATTGTCTTCTAAATTAAAATTGAATACATTAGCTGCTTAGGATTTTGCACGTTCAAGCGACGGAAAATCTGATTTTTGAACACCATATTAATGAACTTAAATGTTTAAATCTCTTAAAATTGGGAATTGATAAATAATTAATTAGAAGATTATGGATTTAATGGTGGTGGAATCCGATGCCTTAGTAATTTCTCTTATTTGATTAAATCTCCAATTTTTTATTTTTTTTATTTCGCAAGTTTAATTCAATCATGCTCCATAAAAAAAAGTGCTAACTAGGTTATTGTTAAATTGTTAGGCTTTTTAATATGTTTTTCCGTTCATTCATAAATCAAGTCCTTGTGGGTTCGACCTTACACTTGCATATCTCTATACTTCAATTTGATTCGTGCGCTTGCGAGTAAATATAAATTTTAAAATTTGGACAACAAGATACATCCACATTTTATGAATCGTCGAGTGACATGGAGTTTGTTGAAAATGATGAGATACTTGTGAATGAGTTTGTTGAGAGCTCTTTTTCAAGTCGAGAGGATCTGGTAAAATATGTTAAGGAGGTTGCTATTGCATAAGCATTTGTATCTACCATCAAGAGGTCAAGTAATAAGGACAAGACAATATTTCTTGGTTGCGATAGAGGAGGTACATATCGCAACGGGATTAATTTGAAAGATGATGAGCAGAAAAAGAAAGCAACCTCTCGCCTTGTCAATTGTCCATTTGAAGTGAGAGGGAACAAATTATTGATGGGTAATGGAAGTTGATCATAAAAAAATTGGAGCACAATCATGAACTCTCGAATGTATTATTAGGTCATCCAAGTACACGATGTTTTTCAGTTGAAGAGAAAAAATGATCATTGAAATGAAGAGTAGCAATATACCACCCCGTCACCCCGTCAAATTTTGACGACGCTGAAAAAGGAAAATCCAAACATTGGAGTAATATCAACTGATTTGTACATTTTTTTGCATATGATTCGGAAAGAGCAACTAAGAGGTCGTACTTCAATTCAAATTTTGATAGAAAATCTTCAAAAGGTGGTTTCCATTACTGGCTTGACTATGACAATGAAGGTCATTTGTCTCATCTTTTCTTTGGACATCCATTGTCAATTATACTTACTAAGAGCTATTATAATGTCTTTTTGATGGATTGCAAATACAAAACCAATAAATATTATATGCCATTGCTTAATATCGTTGGTGTCACAAGTTTAATACTAATGTTGTGTTGTGCATATATTGTGTATTTGACATATCAACAAAAATATTCTTACTCGTTGTTAACCTCTCTTTCAGAAAGTCAAAGTATGACATGTATTTATATTCGAGTGGAATGCATTGGTTGAGTCACCATCCGAAGGAACATTTGTAACGCCCTGCCCTTTTTCACTCACTTAGCTTTCCGAAAATTAGAGTCTATTTTTTTTTTTTTAAACAAAGAGTGATAGAGAGCGGGACATCACGACGCGAGCTAAGTCCGAACTTCTAAAGTCCGACCCTTAAATGGTCAACCCTATGTGTGTATGGACTAAGTCCATGAAAACGGTTCACACATAATAATATGAACATGCCGATTAAAATCATAACTGCGGAATTATAATAGAACCTAATTCTATTCCATTTTAGATATAACACCTCGGATTTTCAATTTATTATTTTTATGAAATTATCCATTTTAATTGTGAATTTTAGATTGGATCTTAAATGGATAAAGAATTGGGCCATGACCCAATTAGGACCCAATTGATTGTGGAATTGTTTTTATTAAAATTTAAATGGGTTTAATTATTTTAGTAATGCATTATGTCCAAAAATTAATTAAAAGATTTTATAGCCATGTATGGGATAAGTTTGGCCGAATTTTAGATAATAAAATCTATCATAGGCGCATGTGATCTTTTAAAAAGGGTGTGCATATTTTCTTAAAATAAATAAAAGAAGTATCTAAATTAAAAGAAGGGGCGCACGGCATAGGCGATTTTGTTTAGCTATAGTACATTCCAAATTAAGGAAGAGAGGTCGGCAATGGCTAAAAATAACACATGGGGCGCACGGCCAAAGGGGGGAGTAGCTATCTTAAATACTTCCTAAATATGGACCATGGGAAAATTATAAAAAGGAGAGAGGGACAAGGGCACAAGGTTACACTTTGTTCGAATTCTCTCTCTCTATCTCTCTCTATCTCTCTCAATCTCTCATTCTCTCTCACGCCAAAGAGCAAGGAGAAGAAGAAGGCAGCCAACAAGAGTTGTTTTTGGTTGAAAGAAATTAAGAAGAAAGGCGAAGGATTGGAAGAGCAAGAAATCAAATGGAAATGGTTAGTATTTTTATTTGATAAATTTATTTTGAAATAAAAGAACCATAGGGTTCGGCCAAGGGTATGGCCAAACCCCATGGAAGAAGATTGGAGATAAGTTTTAATGATTTGAAGAGAAAAGAAGGCCATAGTGCATGCCCGAACCCCATGGAAAGATTTGATTTATTTTGTTGGGTTTTGAATATTGAAAACGATGGAGGAACATTGAATGATTAATGGAAAGTCATGGTCTAATTATGGGTTTATGTGCTTGGATTTTAGATCATGGAAGGTGTTTGCCTAATTGTTAAAAATGTAATTGAGATCAATGATTGGTGATTTTAAGGAGAGGATCTTGAACCATAGGGTTCGGCCAAGGTGTATGGCCGAACCCCATGGAATTATGTAAGTATTATTGTTGAAATTTTAATGGATTGAAATAAGGTCAAGATCATAAATCATAGGGTTCGGCCATGGTGTATGGCCGAACCTCATGGGGTAGTTTTGGAATTGTGAATGCATTTTGGTTGCTAAAATTGGAAAGCATCCAATTATGGAAAGATGGTTTCTAATTTAAGAAAACTATCTAAATTTGGAAGGGGTTGCTAAATTTGGAAAGCATCCAATTATGGAAAGATGGAGCTTAATTATAGAAACCTTCTAATAACGGAAAGGTGGAGATTATCTTGGAAACATTCCAATTATGGAAGGAGTGTGCTAAAATTAGAATTGTTTATATAGGTGAGATTCGGCCATGGTGTATGGCCGAACCCCACTAAAGATCATTTATGGAAGTTTGTTTAATATTAGAAAGTTTCTATTCTTAGAAGGTGGACATTGAAATTAGAAAGTATCTAATTATGAAGATGGTTATTATTTATGGAAACTATCTAAGAATGGAAGATGGAGATTAATTATGGAAACATACCATGGCCGAACCCCATGAATCAAAGTTATGGTTTATGTTTAATGAGTTATGATTATTAATTTAGAAAGGATCTAAGGTGGACATTAAATCAGTAACTTACTAATTATGGAACTTAGATTAAATGGAAAGTGATTCTAAATTTGGAAACCTTCTATTTATGGAAGGTTGGCCATGAATGGCAATTTTGTAAAATAGGAAACTTTCTAAGTATGGATTATTAATGTTATTAATTAGAAATTATACACCATAGGGTTCGGCCAAGGTGCATGGCCGAACCCCATGGATGAAATTAAGGGATTTTATGGATCAGTTTTTAACATAAACATTAGGTAATGGAGACCGATGGCAAGGTTGTAAATACTTGCAAAAATACAGAAGGTTAGCCAAGAGTGGTAATCTTGTAAATATGGGTCCGGTTTATGTGTTAATGAATCAAGGGGAATGGATGGTATGAATTTAATATAATTATTGGAAAGATGGGATTATGGAATGATAGCCATGGATGGCATTTTCGTAATTAGGTGTGAAAATGGTAAGTCATGGGTTCGGCCATGGTGTATGGCCGAACCCCATGGGGTTTTGTTTATGGACTTAGAATCTTGTAAATCAAGTGGGACTTGCTGTTGATTTATTATTATATTATAAGGTAACGGGATCACGCAAGCGGTACGCGATCGGTGATCGATTCTTGGACGGAAGCGCAAGGACTAGTGAACGGTCTTTGGTAGGATTTCACCTCTTTGAAACCATGGGTTTATGTACACTTGTTTTATCTTATGTTTAATGAAATGTATGTTTCAAAAGATATATTTTATATGAATTTTAAATGCTATGTTTAATTGTTTAAATAGCATGTGTTGGATATATTTCAAAAGGTGATTTTCAATGCTATGTTTATGTTATAAAATAGCATGTGTTTCATTGGCATCTCATGCATGGCATGGGGTGGAGGATTTATAACCGGAGGGGTCACACACCGTCGGGGCATCCGAAAAACCTATGTGCTGTACCTTGATATGATTTCCATCAAGAAGATTCCGGAGGGTCCACACTCCGCCGGGGCGTCCGGAAGACCTATGTGGTGGGTACATTTATGTACATGTGATGGGTGGGACTCATTGCATTTGTCATCATTGCATGGCATGGATTTTATATGGTTTTGTCATCACTATATTATTATATATGTTTTGTACTAACCATGTGTTAGCCGTAACTGGAATGCCTACCGGGTGCGTTTTTCTAACGCCCTACTTTTACCCTAGTTGATGACATAGGTAATCAGGGGAACGAGGATCGTAAGACGGGTCAGGCATAGGAGCTTGGAAGACTTATTTTATATGTTTTGAATAAAGTTACTCATGAACTTGTATTTGAGTATTTAGATTTCGGAATGTAATAACTTAGATGGTTGGATGATTTATTTGATAATTATGATGTTTTAATTATGGATAAGGACTTGACATACTTTGCTATCTGATTGGAATAGAACTTGGTTTTATTATGATTCCGCATTTTGATGTTATGATTCCGCAAGTTGATATTGCTATGTGTGAACCATTTTTGTGGACTTGCTCAATGCACACATAGGGTTGGCCAGTTAAGGGTCGGACTTTAGAAGTTCGGACTTAGCTCCTGTTGTGACGTCCCGCGCTCTATCACTCTACTCTGTTATAAAAAAAAAAAATAGACTCTGAATTTACGGGAAAAATCGAGTGAAAAAGGGCGGGGCATTATAGTTGGTATCAGAGCGAACTCGAAACATGAATCTCTCGGAGTAAATTAAGCCAGTCTCGTGCATTAATTTACTTCGTTAGACTCAGACGGATGATAGCAAAGGAAGTACAGTCAAAATAATCGGATTATCAAAAATAGCAACATAGGATGTATTTCCCCAGAAAACAAAGCAAAAATCATGAGTGCTTATTTGGAAATTTTCCCCAACAGGTAGGAATTACAAATTTTGTTTATGGAAACTAAGTCTTGATGTTTTCAATGGCTTAGAGAAAAATGGCTCCTAGGGGAAGGCCAAGGAGAAATACCCGACAAAACCCAAATGGGGGTGATGAGGAGGAACGACACTCTCACTGTGAGGAAGAACAATCTCACCGTGAGGAGGAATGACACTCTTAACTTGAGGAAGAACAATCTTACCATGAGGAGGAAGAAAGCAGTGTGAACATACCAATGGTACCTCCTCAATTGCAGAATTTGGTTCAAGCGGTGGTTACTTCAGTGCTCCAACAACATCTGAATGAGAATGGAACCACCAATGGAAACAATGACAGAAGCATGGCCAGGGACTTCCAGCAATAGCGCCCTCCTTACTTCAAGGGGAGAGAAGGGGCTGTTGGAGCGGAAAACTGGCTGAAGAAGATTTCTCATATTCTGACTCTATTGAATATCACGAGTCATGCCCACAAGATTTTACTGGCCACATCACAGCTGATTGATGATGCTGGTAAATGGTGGGAGGTGATAGAGAAGCAGCGGGCACTTATTCCAGAAGGGGAGAGGATTGCCATGACTTGGAAGTAGTTCTCAGCTACCTTCCTGGAGCATTATTTTCCTGAGGAGGAGAAGAAGCGCTAGACACAGGCTTTTCTATCTTTGGTACAGGGTACCATGACAGTGGCAGAGTACCACCAGGAGTTTCTCAGTTTGTCTGTTTATGCATTCTATATGGTGGATACTGAGTATCGAAGGGCACGCAAGTTTGAGCGGGGCCTTCGGCCAAGCATAAGGGCCAAGGTAACTATATTCAATGCACCCACATTGGCAGAAGTGGTCAGCAGGGCCACTATAGCAGAACAGGAAATGGCTGAGTCGACGAGTTTTGACAATCGCCGAGCTCAGAGTGGGAGGAGTACATTTCAGCCCAACAAGAGGTTCCGACCGAACTTTAGCAGACCCTCACCATCTACTGGGTCAACATGGGGCTTTCGTCCCAATCAACCCTCCCCATCTGCATCAGTCACACAGGCTTCCAGAGGAGGGAGCAACTGCTTTCACTGTGATCAGCCTGTTCATTTTAAGAGGGAATGTCCACAACTCAACAAACCCTCATATTCCAGAGGTCCATCTCGTCCACCAGTTAGGCCAGCTAATTCACGTGGAGGCAGGACAGTTAACAGGCGGGACAGCCACCTACAGGATCTGGACGGGTATTCACCTTAGCACCTCCACCAGCAGAGGATCATTCAATGATTCAAGGTATGGCAGTAGTCAATAGTTCCTACGCCTTTGCATTATTTGATTCGGGAGCATCACACTCTTTCATATTTGCTGCATTTATAATTGCTACTGGTACATTAGTACAAAAACTGTCCACATCACTGAACATTGTATCCCCCGTCGGAGACACCTCATTGGGACTTATATGCACAACAGTGAATACTGAACTTGCTAGACTCAGATTTGAGTTCAATTATTTGGTACTCGATATGTCAGAATATGATCTTATTTTCGGCATAGATTGGTTGGCTAGCTTTAAGGCCAACATTGATTGTTATCGTCGCAGGGTGACATTTTTGTTGCCCGAAGGAAAACAACATATGGTGCGTACTGATAAACAAAGCAGACTGCATGAAGGGTTGAATCATCTGGTATTGAACATTATCAGAATCAACAAGGCACCGGTGGTTGAACTTCTGGAAATAGTAAAGGACTATGCAGACGTTTTTCCAAAGGAACTCCTTGGTTTGCCTCCCATGAGGGAGATTAATTTTGAAATCAAGTTGTATCCTGGCACTGTACCAGTGTCATTACCACATTATCGGATGGCACCAGCAGAGATGTCCGAGTTAAATAAGCAGATTGATGAACTGCTCAGACTGGGGTGGATTCGGAACAGTACATCGGCTTGGGGAGCTCCAGTTTTATTTGTGAGGAAAAAGGATGGTTCACTGACGGTCAGAAACAAATACCCACTACCCAGGATCGATGATTTATTTGATCAACTTAAAGGTTCAAGTCATTTTTCTAAGATTGATTTGATGTCCGGATATCACCAAATCCGGGTTAGGGAGGAAGACATAGAGAAGACAACCTTCAGAACGCGGTATGGGCTATATGAGTTTGTAGTCATGCCGTTTGGACTCACCAATGCACCGGCTGTGTTCATGGATTTAATGAACAGGATCTTCTGTCCTTATTTGGACCAATTTGTTATTGTATTCATTGATGATATTTTGATTTACTCCAAGACTCAGAAAGAACATGTTGAGCACCTGAGAATAGTTCTGGACACTTTGAGGAGTAACAAATTATATGCTAAAGCCAGTAAATGTGAATTTTGGCTATCTGAAGTCAAATTTTTGGGACATGTTATATCAGAAGAAGGTATAGCCGTGGACCCGGCTAAGATAGCGGCAGTAAGAGACTGGAAAATGCCAAAGAATGTAACCGAGATCTGTAGCTTTTTGGGATTGGCTAGTTATTACAGGAAATTATCATGGACTTCTCAAAAATTGCGTCTCCACTTACTCGACTCACTCAGAAAGGAGACAATTATGAATGGTCAGATTTGTGCAATCAGAGATTTGAAGAGTTGAAGAAGAGACTTACCACTGCTCCCATCTTAGTTTTGCTGGAAAGAGGAAAGTGTTATGATGTACAATGTGATGCTTCAGGAGAGGGACTGGGGTGTACACTCAGTCAAAGTAATCATGTGGTGGCGTATGGATCAAGACAGTTGAAAATACATGAACGTCTCTATCCTACACACGGTCTAGAATTAGCCACAGTGGTCTTCGCTCTCAAAAGCTGGAGACATTACCTTTATGGAGAGAAATTTGAAGTGTTTTCAGATCATAAGAGATTGAAATATTTGTTTGATCAGAAAGATCTCAACTTGATGCAGCGCCGATGATGGAATATCTGGCGGATTATGAGTTCCCACTTCATTATCACCCTGGCAAGGCGAACAAGGTGGCAGATGCCCTCAGCCATTTATCACATGCATCAGCGGCATGTCTGATCAGGACAGAATGGGAGATGCTGAATACCATTCAAGAATTTAAACTTTACCTCAATAACCATGGGACTCTATACAATATGATCATACGGTCCAACATGGTTACCAAGATTGAACAGGAACAACGGACAGACCCGAAAGTGGAGGAGATTTGGGCTAAGATGTCTACTGGTGAAGTCATACTGGAATGGGAGTTACGACCAGGACCGGGTCTTTTATTTCGAGGAAGGATTTATGTACCTAAGAGCCGCAGAAAAGAGTTATTGGTTGAGGCACATTAAACCAAACTCTCTATTCATCCGGGCAGCACTAAGATGTATCACGACATGAAGAGACATTACTGGTGGCACGGACTCAAAAGAGATGTGGCGGAATTTGTAGCACATTGCCTAACTTGTCAACAGGTTAAGACGGAACATCAGAAGCCATTAGGGTTACTCAAACCCTTACCAGTGCCGGAATGGAAATGGGAACATATGTCCATGGACTTTGTTACAGGGTTGCCAAGGTCATCAAAGGGCAACAATGCGATATGGGTCGTGGTAGACCGACTGACCAAGTCTGCACATTTCATTCCCATTAAGATGACAGATTCATCTGAGACTTTGGGACGGCGTTATATCAAGGATATCATCAGATTGCATGGTATACCTCAGACTATTGTGTCTGACAGAGATGGTCGATTCACAGGCAGAGTGGCAGAGCATGCAGTCGGCCATGGGAACAAATTTATTAATTAGTACGGCATTCCATCCACAGACTGATGGACAGTCTGAGAGGACAATACAGACACTGGAGGATATGCTGAGAGCATGTATGCTAGATTTCAAGAGTGGATGGGAGGATCACTTGCCGTTGGTAGAATTCTCATACAACAACAGTTACCAGGCAAGCCTCCAGATGGCACCATTTGAGGCATTATATGGTAGACCATGTAGGTCACCTGTGTGCTGGACAGAGGCCGGTGAGCCCTGCACTGATTGGACCTGAATTGGTTGTAGAGACTACAACGCAGATACAGTTAATACGGCAGCACCTATTGACTGCGCAGAGTTGTCAGAAGAGTTATGCTGACAAGAGAAGGAGGTTCCTGGAATTTGAAGTGGGAGACATGGTGTTCTTGAAAGTCTCGCCACGAAAGGGACACATGAGATTTGGAAAGAAAGGGAAATTATCGCCAAGATATGTGGGACCGTTTTCAATTATAAGAAGGATGGGGGGGGGGGACGGGGGACGTGGCTTACCAATTGGCACTCCCATCACAGTTGGAATCTTTACACGTTGTGTTCCATATATCGATGTTGAGAAAGTATAATCCTGATCCTTCTCACGTACTGAACGTACAAGACATAGAGGTTCAGAGCGACGTGACATACGTCGAGAAGCCTGTCCAAGTGGTGGACACAGAACAAAGGGTGTTACGGAACTGAGCGATCCAATTTGTCAAGGTGGTATGGGATCGACATGGCATTGAGGAAGCTCCTACATGGGAACTCGAGGAAAATGAGGAAAGCTCATCCTGAGCTATTTATGTAAATGTTTGAAACCCTACTTCACTCGATTTTCGGGACGAAAATTTTAAAAAGAGGGTTGTATTGTAACACCTCGGATTTTCAATTTATTATTTTTATGAAATTATCCATTTTAATTGTGAATTTTAGATTGGATCTTAAATGGATAAAGAATTGGGCCATGACCCAATTAGACCCAATTGATTGTGGAATTGTTTTTATTAAAATTTAAATGGGTTGAATTAATTTAGTAATGCATTATGTCCAAAAATTAATTAAAAGATTTTATGGCCATGTATGGGATAAGTTTGGCCGAAATTTTAGATAATAAAATCTATCATAGGCGCATGGATCTTTTAAAAAGGGTGTGCATATTTTCTTAAAATAAATAAAAGAAGTATCTAAATTAAAAGAAGGGGCGCATGGCATAGGGGATTTGTTTAGCTATAGTACATTCCAAATTAAGGAAGAGAGGTCGACAATGGCTAAAAATAACACATGGGGCGTACGGCCAAAGGGGGGAGTAGCTATCTTAAATACTTCCTAAATATGGACCAAGGGAAAATTATAAAAAGGAGAGAGAGACAAGGGCACAAGGTTACACTATTCGAATTCTCTCTCTATCTCTCTCAATCTCTCATTCTCTCTCACGCCAAAAGAGCAAGGAGAAGAAGAAGGCAGCCAACAAGAGTTGTTTTTGGTTGAAAGAAATTAAGAAGAAAGAAGAAGGATTGGAAGAGCAAGAAATCAAATGGAAATGGTTAGTATTTTTATTTGATAAATTTATTTTGAAATAAAAGAACCATAGGGTTCGGCCAAGGGTATGGCTGAACCCCATGGAAGAAGATTGGAGATAAGTTTTAATGATTTGAAGAGAAAAGAAAGAACAATAGGTTCGGCCATAGTGCATGGCCGAACCCCATGGAAAGATTTGTTTTATTTTGTTGGGTTTTGAATATTGAAAACCATGGAGGAACATTGAATGATTAATCGAAAGTCATGGTCTAATTATGGGTTTATGTGCTTGGATTTTAGATCATGGAAGGTGTTTGCTTAATTGTTAAAAAAGTAATTGAGATCAATGATTGGTGATTTTAGGGAGAGGATCTTGAACCATAGGGTTCGGCCAAGGTGTATGGCTGAACCCCATGGAATTATGTAAGTATTATTGTTGAAATTTTAATGGATTGAAATAAGGGTCAAGATCATAAACCATTGGGTTCGGCCATGGTGTATGGCCAAACCCCATGGGGTAGTTTTGGAATGGTGAATGCATTTTGGTTGCTAAAATTGGAAAGCATCCAATTATGGAAAGATGGTTTCTAGTTTAGCAAAACTATCTAAATTTGGAAGGGATTACTAAATTTGGAAAGCATCCAATTATGGAAAGATGGAGTTTAATTATAGAAACCTTCTAATAATGGAAAGGTGTAGATTATCTTGGAAACATTCCAATTATGGAAGGAGTGTGCTAAAATTAGAATTGTTTATGTAACACCCCGATTTCTCAATGATATGAATATTTACGAAAATGCCACTGGATTGGTGAATTTAATAAATGTGATTGTAAATGAGAAAATGGTGGGGCCCATTGTTCAAATTAAGACCATATGAACATATTATAAGGGTCAATTTATCATGAATGGGTAATGAGCATCAAATTCGGTCAATGTGGTTAATTGGGACCCAATGGGTCATAATGGACTTGTTTGACCATTGGGTGAGCCCAAATTTAATGGGGTTAAGCTGAAATGATTGGAAACTAAATGGAGCATAAATGGGTCGGCTTGAGGCACATATGAAAATCACATGCAAATGGCTAAAACAACCCATGATTGGGTCATGGCGTCAAATTGGATTCATGGGCTAAATGGGGACCCAATGGGTCGTGTTGACCATGTGGACCATGGTTGACCATGTAGACCCTCAAGTGAGCTCAAATATGAGTTAAATCAGTTTGAGTTGGGACTGAAGTGAGTTGGAATTAAATCAAGTAATGAGTTGACTCAAGTGCATTAAATGAAATGCATTAAGTGTAGTGAGTTGGGTGAGTTGAGTTGGAAATCAAAGGGACCTTGAGTTCAAGTGAGTCAAATGGAAAGTGAGTAGTTGTCTTGATCTCAAAGACTCAAAGTCAAGTGATGGCACACGTTGGAAGTGAAGTGGTGCCTTGGCCAAGCCAAGGGTCACCATGGTTGGGGGCGGCTTTAATGATGAAAGATGGAGGGGTCTTTCCATCTCAAAGGATGCATTGGTTGGTGCCAAGGGATGCCTTGGTTGGCACCAAATGCCTCCTTGGTTTGATCAAGTATTGATGAGGATTAATGAGATGAAGTGGGGCTGTTTAACAAAAGGAATACACCACCATACTTGGCCGATTTTCATTCCAAGGAAACCTTAAGACTTTCATCTCTCCTCTCTCAAGAGCACACTCTCTAGGCCGAATTATACCTTGGTGTTTTCACCATTGATTCAAGCTTCTAATCGGTTAGAGACTAAGGAAGTAAGAAGGAAGGAAGCAGGGTCAAAAGGAGAGAAGAGAAGCAAAGGAATTTGGTAAGTATTTCCATGGAATTTTGTTTAATAAAATGGGATAAATGGAACATGATTTGGCCATGGGATGGCCGAATCTAGCAAAGGTTCAAAATATGAATTTTGATGTTTAATAAGATGGAAAACATGGACCATAGGGTTCAGCCACTTTGGTTGGCCGAACCCCATGAAATTTATTTGGTTAGGTTGATGGTTTTGAAGGCTACAAACCATGTAAGACCATGGAGGTTGGTACATGTTTTAATAAGACTCAAATTTTATGTTAAAGAGGTTCAAAACATAGGCCATAGGGTTCGGCCATTGGGGATGGCCGAACCCCATGAAAGGAGTTGTCAAGCTTATGGTGATTTTGATGGTTTTGAGAGATAAAACCATACAAGTTGTGGAAGGGTTAAGGTGTTTAAAAATGAAGATAAAGTGTATATATAGGGTTGGCCAATGTATGGCTGAACCATATATTGATTATGGTTAAATTAGCATGACAAAACCATGAGTAATCATGGGAAGTACTGAACCAAGTGAACCATATGGTTTGGCCATGGGTATGGCCGAACCCCATGGGCCATTTTATATGGATTTAAAGGATGGAAAAGATGGTGAGTTATATGGACTGTTTTGTTGAATTAAAGGGTTTCAAACTTGAAGATCATGGAACAATATGAAGGGTTTAAAAAGGGTTCTAAGTGAACATTTGGATAAGACATAGGTCGACCATTTCATGACCGAACCATGGGGTTACTATGGCTAAGTTATGATATAGAGATTCAAATGTGAAAACCATGGAGTTCTGCCATATGTATGGCCGAACCCCATGGACCATGGCTATGG
Source organism: Chimonanthus praecox (assembly GCA_022113865.1). NCBI lineage: Eukaryota > Viridiplantae > Streptophyta > Magnoliopsida > Laurales > Calycanthaceae > Chimonanthus > Chimonanthus praecox. Next base: position 46,552,721 of record CM039088.1, on the reverse strand, counting down.
GTTTTATGAATCAATTTCATGGAAATAATTGGTGGTTTTAATGTTTAAGCATGATATATTTATGTATTGGTAGCAATGGCAGTTTTGTGAATAAGGGTAATAATCAAGAGATGAAAGAGGGGACCTAAGTAAACAAGTGAGGTTCGGCCAAGATGTATGGCTGAACCCCACTTATAAATATTTTTGGATATTAATTTTTAATGGACTGTTTTAATGAAGCTAATGGATGGAATTATTAAATCAAGGGACTTGATCTGGGGACTTTAAAATAATGGCAAAAATAGTAAATAGGGACCAAATTTAGATGATGAGGTTCGGCCATGCTGTATGGCCGAACCCCATCAAAATAAATGCATGGGATTAAAGTTGATTCATGGTTTATGTGAATAAGGCGACGGATCTCTTTAACGGCGCGCTAGTCGTAAGCGGGTGACGCTTAAAAGGAATAGACACTTAAGCGAATTTTCAGTAGGTTTCCTACCTACTTGTAACCACATTTATACTTGGTTTTATGATGGTTTTTATGAGACATTTGTAATATTATTTATCATCTTGGACTTGAATGATGAGTTTTATTTACATGATTCATATATTCATTGGCATCTCATGCATGGACATGGGATGATAATTATGGAAAGCCTCCTTAGGCGATGAGGGTCTTGCCAGGAGTAGTATCATGATGATAAGAGTTACAGCGGCCTCCTTAGGTGACGAGGGTCCCGCCAGGAGGAATATTATGATGATGAGAGCCACATCGGCCTCCTTAGGCGATGATGGTCCCGCCATGAGGAATATCATCAAGAAGAAATGAAAGAGTATTGAGGTTATCCTTGACGATGAGAGTCTCATCAAGTGATGGCTATGTATATGTGTGATGGGTGGAACTCATTAAATTTACATTTACATACATAGCATTGATTTCATATGATTTGTTGATCATATACTATGATATATGACTGTTTTATATACTAACCATGTGGTAGCCTTGATCGGAAAACATACTGGGCGTGTTGATCTAACGCCCTAATTCTATCCTTAGAGGATAATGCAGGAAAAGGAAAAGGGAAAGAGAAGATCGTGGATCAGGAGGGGAGCCAAGCTTAAGCGCTTGAGAGTTGGAATGGATTTATATTTTACTGTCATTTGAATTACAATTTTATGGACATGTAATAGTTTATTAACTTTGCTATGGTTTGTGAGTAGTTTGATATGGTATTGAAATGGTTAGTTTAAAGTAAACTTGACTTGTACTTTGCTATCTGAGAATGAATGGTTAACTTAAGATTGATTATAATCCGCAATCAGTTTAGTTCCGCAACTAGTTATTATTATTCCGCATGATTTACTCAGTTCCATGTGTGGTTTGTTATCATGGGTTTAGTCCATGCTCACATGGGTGGCCAGTTAAGGGTCGGACTTTGGTAGTCCGAACTTAGCTCGCGTCGTGATGTCGTCCGCCCTATTCCGGTGTTATTATATTAGTATTAAAAAAAAAATTAGACTCTGATTCTCAGAAAGGGCGGAGCGTTAAAGTTTATATAGGTGAGGTTCGGCCATGGTGTATGGCCGAACCCCACTAAAGATCACTTATGGAAGTTTGTTTAATATTAGAAAGTTTCTATTCTTAGAAGGTGGACATTGAAATTAGAAAGTATCTAATTATGAAGATGGTTATTATTTATGGAAACTATCTAAGAATGGAAGATGGAGATTAATTATGGAAACATACCATGGCCGAACCCCATGAATCAAAGTTATGGTTTATGTTTAATGAGTTATGATTATTAATTTAGAAAGGATCTAAGGTGGACATTAAATCAGTAACTTACTAATTATGGAACTTAGATTAAATGGAAAGTGATTCTAAATTTGGAAACCTTCTATTTATGGAAGGTTGGCCATGAATGGCAATTTTGTAATTATGGAAGTTGGATGCTAAAATAGGAAACTTTCTAAGTATGGATTATTAATGTTATTAATTAGAAATTATACACCATAGGGTTCGGCCAAGGTGTATGGCCGAACCCCATGGATGAAATTAAGGGATTTTATGGATCGGTTTGAACATAAACATGAGGTAATGGAGACCAATGGCAAGGTTGTAAATACTTGTAAAAATATTGAAGGTTAGCCAAGAGTGGCAATCTTGTAAATATGGGTCCGGTTTATGTGTTAATGAATCAAGGGGAATGGATGGTATGAATTTAATATAATGATTGGAAAGATGGGATTATGGAATGATAGCCCTGGATGGTATTTTCGTAATTAGGTGTGAAAATGGTAAGCCATGGATTCGGCCATGGTGTATGGCCGAACCCCATGGGGTTTTGTTTATGGACTTAGAATCTTGTAAATCAAGTGGGACTTGGTGTTGATTTATTATTATATTATAAGGTAACGGGATCACGCAAGCGGTACGCGATCGGTGATCGATTCTTGGACGGAAGCGCAAGGACTAGTGAACGGTCTTTGGTAGGATTCCACCTCTTTGAAACCATGGGTTTATGTACACTTGTTTTATCTTATGTTTGATGAAATATATGTTTCAAAGGATATGTTTTATATGAATTTTAAATGCTATGTTTAATTGTTTAAATAACAGTGTTGGATATGTTTCAAAAGTTGATTTTCAATGCTATGTTTATGTTATATAAAATAACATGTGTTTCATTGGCATCTCATTCATGGCATGGGGTGGAGGATTTATAACCGGAGGGGTCACACTCCGTCGGGGCGTCCGAAAAACCTATGTGCAGTACCTTGATGTGATTTCCATCAAGAAGATTCTAGAGGGTCCACATTCCGCCGGGGTGTTCGAAAGACCTATGTGGTGGGTACATTTATGTACATGTGATGGGTGGGACTCATTGCATTTGTCATCATTGCATGGCATGGATTTTATATGGTTTTGTCATCACTATATTATTATATATGTTTTGTACTAACCATGTGTTAGCCGTAACTGGAATGCCTACCGGGTGCGTTTTTCTAACGCCCTACTTTTACCCTAGTTGATGACATAGGTAATCAGGGGAACGAGGATCGTAAGACGGGTCAGGCATAGGAGCTTGGAAGACTTATTTTATATGTTTTGAATAAAGTTACTAATGAACTTGTATTTGAGTATTTAGATTTCGGAATGTAATAACTTAGATGGTTGGATGATTTATTTGATAATTATGATGTTTTAATTATGGATAAGGACTTGACATACTTTGCTATCTGATTGGAATAGAACTTGGTTTTATTATGATTCCGCATTTAGATGTTATGATTCCGCAAGTTGATATTGCTATGTGTGAACCATTTTTGTGGACTTGCTCCATGCACACATAGGGTTGGCCAGTTAAGGGTCGGACTTTGGAAGTTCGGACTTAACTCCCGTCGTGACGTCCCGTGCTCTATCACTCTACTCTGTTATAAAAAAAAAAAAATAGACTCTGAATTTACGGGAAGAATCGAGTGAAAAAGGGCGGGGCGTTACATTAGATAGCAATGTACTCCAAGTCTTTAATCAATAATTAACATGACATAATTATCCAACTAAACATCCAACAATAGTAAAGTATCTAAATTATTACATGCCCGAAGTCTAGTTACTGAAGTTACAAATTCATAAGTAACTTAATTAAAATAAACTAAAAGCATCAAAGCTCCTAGCTTGGCCCTTCGCGTTCCTCGTTCCCCTCGTTTCCTGTATCATCCACTAGGGTAGAAGTAGGGCGTTGAACAACGCGCCCAGTAGGTATTCCAATTAGGGCAAACACATGGTTAGTACAAAACATATATAATAATATATAGTAAAAAAACCATATAAACTATGCCATGTCATGATGTCAAATGCAATGAGTCCCACCCATCACAAGTACATATAAGTATCCCCACATAGGTCTTTCGGATGCCCCGACGGAGTGTGGCCCCTCCGGTTTCTTCTTGATGGAAAAGCACATCAAGGTATCCCACATAGGTTTTTCGGACGCCCCGACGGACTGTGGCCCCTCCGGTTACATATCCTTCACCCCATGCTATGCATGAGATGCTAATGAAACACATGCTATTTTATATTGAAAACATAGCATTAAAACTCACATTTGAAACATATCCTTTACAACATAAATTCATCAAAATAAGATAAAAACATTGTATATAAACCCATGGTTTCAAAGAGGTGGAATCCTACCAAAGACTACTAACGTGTCCTTGCGCTTCCATCCGGTATCCGCTCACGATTGTACACACCTTATGAGGTCCCGTTACCTTATAATATAACAATTGATTAAACCCATGTTCCAATTGATTTACAATAATGTCTAAGTCCATAAAACATTCCCTATGGGGTTCGGCCATACACCATGGCGAACCCATGGTCTATCATTTTCACTCTTATTTACTTGCATGCCATTGCTTAATCTATGGCTGTCCATTTTGCTCATTTACAATATACTTAGGCTAATAAATAACCCACTAACAAGATTCATGGGGTTCGGCCATACACCATAGCCGAACCTATGATCTTTCATTTTTAGCCTATATTATAAATTTGCCATTACCTCCATCAACTTATGTTTAGATTCCAAAACATAAGTCCATTCATTTATTTACTCATATTAAATCCATAATATTGGTTCATGGGGTTCGGCCATACATCATGACCGAACCCATGATATCATTGTTCCATCGTCCTTAATTTATTTACAATAATAAATCCATAATTGACCCATAAAATTGGTTCATGGGGTTCGGCCATACACCATGGTAGAACCTTATGATGTCTAACCTTCCAATTTCTACATTGCATCCATTACCATTTTTGAATCCATAAAATAAACCTTAGTGGGGTTCGGCCGTACACCATGGCCGAACCTCACTCATAGAGACAATCCAACCGTTCACATCACTTTCTAAATTATTAACCATCTTCCATGGTTTTCATCATTCAAAATCCATTAACAATACTAATACACCTCCATGGGGTTCGACCATACACCATGGCCGAACCCTATGGTTCTTTAATTTCTTTAGCAATCATACAACCATCATTTGATAATTCCCATTCATCCATTAATTTTTCTTCCATGGAAATCATTATTTCCATTAAACTAAATGATACATCCTTTTAAACCCTTTTAATCTCATGAACATACATCTATAATTTTCCATCCTTTAAATCCATTATAATTCATTATTTTCCTTTCCACCCTATGGTTCCTTACTTCCTCTTGAACATCATTTAATCCCATAAAATTAACCAATGTTCTTTCCATTTTAACTCTTCTAAAACATTCATAAACTTCCATGGTTTTCATCCCTCAAAAACCCTTCTAAGGTTCATATCCGTTTATTCACAATTAAAATGGAAAATTCTGTAAATATTAATAATATAGAATTCCGAAGTGTTATAATATTTTATTGAGCGTTTGAGGTCTTCAAAAAAATTTTTAGAGATGATTTGGAGGGAGTAAACTATTTAACAAGAACGTGTATCCCATATAGAAAACAATTCGTCAACTCATGGATAGACAAATGTTTACATTTTCAAAATCGAGCCACTTCGAGGGTAGAAGGTGTACTTACTGTGTTGAAAAATTATATAGATATATTGACTAGTGACCTTGATGTTGTTCGAAGAAAGATATGTAATGCCATTGAAAATCAGTTTGAAGATATCAGGGCTCAACTTGAGAATGAAAAATTTGGATTGCTCATATTGTTTCTATTCCTTTCTTTGACGAAGTGAATGACAAAGTATCACATTTTTCATTGAATGAGCTTCACAAGCAATATGCTATGGATAGAGATAATTCAATTTCGTGCACTTGTACAGAAGAATTTACAGCGTCAATGGGCTTACCTTGTGCGCACAAAATGGGGTCGATGGAGAAGTTACTTTTGGATCAAATTCATTCACGATAGAGATTCGATTTGAGATCATTGAACGACTTGAACATTGAAATGAGTCGGCCTAACGATGAATTAAATGTCTACTTTGATGGTATTAAGAAGAAATATGGGAAATTGTCTTCATTTGATCAAGTGGAGCTCCGAAATCAACTAGAAAATCTTGTCAGCGATGCGATTCCTGTAGTCATCCTATTATTCAACATTCTAGAGGACGTCATCCAGGTTCGAAGAATTCAAAGTAAAAAAATTCTACAAGAGGAGATCCTTTTGCATTTAAGACTATGGAGAACGAAATGAATGCATGAATATGCAGGATATGTAAAAATGTTGGTTGGAATAGTAGAACTTGTCCAAATCAAATTACTGCACATGCATTAGCGAGTGTAGATTTCAATGCTTTGTTTAATGTAGATGATTTTCATGAATCACAAACAGCGGGTTTGTCCCAATTATCCCAAATAAGTGATTGTTAGAATCTGGTGCATATTCATATTTTTTTCTATATAAAGAATAAGGTGATAAAGACTAACATTGATTTCTTTTTCCACAAACGGGTGGTTCTTACAACTTCTATGAAGAATCGACATATAACTCTTCTCAGTTGTCCCAAGTAATTTCTACACTCAATCGATAGAGATATGTATTGTGAGGTTTATATAATTTTCATATGTTGTAATGTAATATTCAAAATGTTGTGCAGTGGTCTGGTAAACTTAGAGATACTCGCGATTTCCAGCATTGGTGGAATAAGTGATGATGCCCTTTACCTGTATTCATTTAGAAGAAAAATTTTGATTTTTACAGAATGAAGTAAGTTTATGACTCAAATTCTGTTTCTTGCCACAACAAAGTCTAAAAAGTACATGGAACTGAAGGAATGTGTAACGACAAAATTTATTATAATTTTTAATTTTTAATTTTCTGTCTATATGCAAGTTATCCAGCCTACTTAGGCATTGATTATCTTGAAACTGACTTTTGTGCGTTTGAGGAGGACAAGTCCATAGATAAGTTCCAACCTGGTCAGATCTGGGCTTTGTATAGTGATTGGATGGCCTGCCCAAGTATTATGCTAAGATAATGAAAGTTGTATCCACAGATTTTGAAGTTGTAACACCCCGGATTTTCAAGTTATAATTATTTACGGAAATTACCCATTTAATTATAAATTTTAGATATGGATCTTACATGGGTAAAATGTTGGGTCATTGCCCAATTAAGACCCCAACGGATTGTGAAATTGGTTTCAATAAAAATTAAATGGTGCTGAATTTAATTAGTAATGCAATATATATAAATAAGGGATTTGGATTAATTGCATGCGCATGAAAGATTTTGGGATGGTCCTAAAATGGGCCACACGTTGGGATAAGTTGGATTAGGCAATGGCATTCAATTGTCTAAATCCAAATGAAGAAGTTATCTAATCCAAATAAAGAGAAATTACAATGGCTGTGTATGGGATATTGATTGGCCGAATATAGAAGATTTGCACATCTATGTGATGTGCATAAGATCATTTAAAAAGGGGTCGTCCCTAGATTAAAAACGACACCAAGGCAATTGCTAATTTGAAGGGATCATGGCACCTTCTATTTAGGATCAAGAGGAAGTTTTACAAAGGAAAGGCAAGAGGGGCGCATGTCATATTCTAAATTAGGACTCTCCAAAGAGAGAAAGACAAGGGACGCACGACACAAAGGCAAGCGCTAGATTAGAAGGGTCTTGACAACTTCTATGTCTATTACATTGGCTGAAAAGGAGGAATGGAAATTGCTATCTTAGAGAGACAAAGGAGCACACGACAATGGCTATTTTCAACAAGGGGCACACGGCATTAAGAATGGCTAAATTTAAGGGTCTTGCTATCTTAATAAGATAGGACCGAGTGGAATAAAAGAGAAGGGCAGCAAGGGCGCAATACACACACACATATAAGGCCGAATTTTCTCTCTCAATTCTCATTCTCGGCATTAACAAGGGGAAGAGAAGGCAGCCAGCCGAGTGAAAAGATCAAGAAGGAAAAAGGATCGGAAGAGCAAGAACAACTGAGGGAAAACCGGAGGAGTCGCGGAACCGGTAAGTGGTTTGATATTTTTGTTTAAGATAAGGAACCATAGGGTTCGGCCATGGTGTATGGCCGAACCCATGGAAGAGAATTGGTAGATGAAAGTAGTAACTTTAATGGAAAGACGTGGGTTAGGTTATGGACATTCTCTGGTTATGGACTTTTGATCAAAGTGGAACTTAGACATCATGGGTTCGGCCATGGTGCATGGCCGAACCCATGAACCAATTCTTATGGATCATGTTTGGATTGAGGGTGAGATTAATGGAATTATAGCCTTTGATGGCAATATGGTAATTATGTAGAATTAATGGACCATGGGTTCGGCCATGGCATATGGCCGAACCCCATGAAGAAATAATTGGTAAACTTGGGGTTTTATGATGAGTTTTATGAATGATCAATTATTGGAACCCAAACATAAGTGGATAGGAATAATGGCAAGGAAGGTAATTAAGTGAAATCAATGGACCATGGGTTCGGCCATGGTGTATGGCCAAACCCTATGGGGAAGATTTGCTGAACTTAAGGTGTGATATATCTTAGATGATTAATTGGTTTATCATTGATTACTGAATAAAAGTGGTATGAATGGCATAAATGTAAATATGGTAAAAGAAGAAAGACCATGGGTTCGGCCATGGTGTATGGCCGAACCCCATGGGGATTGTTTTGATGGACTTAGGGTTTATGTAAGTGGGATTAAATAAAAGGGAAGTGATTAAATGTTTAACTTAGGGGTTATTGATTAATAAACCAAAGAAAGAAATTAAAACAAAAGGGGTGAGGTTCGGCCATGGTGTATGGCCGAACCCCACAAGTTTGGTTTATGGACTTGGACATTGTTGTAGATCAAGTGGGACTTGGTTTTAATTGATTGTTATACTATAAGATAACGGGACCTCACAAGGTGTGTACGATCGTGAGCGGTTACCGGATGAAAGACGTAAGGACACGTTAGTAGTCTTTGGTAGGATTCCTACCTCATTGAAACCATGGATATGTATTATGTAGTTATGATGATTTTATTTCATGTTCGATAAGTTAATTTGGTATCAATCAATATGTTTCAATTATGGAGTTTTAAATGCTATAATTTGTATTTCTATATAGCATGTTGGCATTTGCATCTCATGCATGGCATGGGAGGGATGAATGGTAATCGGAGACCCACACTCCGTCGGGGCGTCCGTAAAACACTCGTGGGGGATACCTTGATGAGGAACTTTCCATCAAGAGGATACTATGTATGAAATGTAACCGGAGATCCACACTCCGTCGGGGCGTCCGTAAAACAATCGTTGGGGATACCTTGATGAGGAGCTTTCCATTAAGAGGTTACTATGTGTTTTGTGATGGGTGGGACTCATTGCATATGATAGCATGGCATGACATTGAATCGGTATGATTATGATCTTCATTATCATGCAATGTTTTTGGTTTTTATCGGTATAATTGGATCTCTATTATAATACACTGTTTTGGATACGATGCTTTACAAGTATAGTATGATATATTAAATCTAGATTTTATATACTAACCCATGTGTTAACCCTAATCGGAATACCTACTGAGCGCGTTGTTCTAACGCCCTACTTCTACCCTAGTGGATGATACAGGAAACGATGAACGCGAAACGGGTCAAGCATAGGAGCTTGGATGCTTTTAATTTATATTTGTTTAAGATACTCATGGGCTTGTATTTTGAGTATCTAGAATTTGGATGTAATAACTTAGGTGATTGTGATGGTTGGATGTTTTATTGGATAATTAAGATATGATAATGATGATTAAAAACTTGACGTACTTTGCTATCTGAATGGAATAGAACTGTGTTCTATTATAATTCCGCATGTTTTGATTTTAATTCCGCAAGGTTTGATTTTAATTCCTCATGTTGATATTATTATGTGTAAACCGTTTTCATGGACTTAGTCCATGAACACATAGGGTCGGCCAGTTAAGGGTTGAACTTTAGAAGTTCGGACTTACCTCGCGTCGTGACGTCCTGCTCTCTATCACTCTTTGGTTATAAAAAAAAAAAATAGACTCTGATTTCGGAAAGGGAAAACGAGTGCAAAAGGCGGGGCGTTACAGTTGGTATCAGAGCGAACCATAAAGATCGAATCTTTCGGAGTAAATTAATCCGGCCCTCGCACATTAATTTACTACGTTAGACTCAATGGATGATGGCAAAGGAAGTACAGTCAAAATAACTGGATTACCAAACATAGTAAAATAGGATATACTTCCCCGATATCCCCAAATTGAGAACAAACAATTGATACTTAGGAAGTTTTCCCAAAAATAAGGAAATATAAAGAGTGCTGATTTGGCAATTTTCCCAAGGACAAGAAAGACAAGTTGTTTATTTGGTAATTTCCCTAAACTATGAAGAAAGCAAAACTTTACATAGAAGCTAAGTCAACCAATGTTTCCATGACTTAGGAAAATGCCTCCAAAAGGAAGACAAACGCAACAGAACCAACAAAAGAAAGAAGAACATAACGGAGAGGGTCAGGACAGCGCAAACATTCCTGAAGTACCTCCTGAACTACGGAACCTACTACAAGCGGTAGTCACTTCCGTTCTACAGTAACTCTTGAGCGGAAATGGGGACACAACCCCCAATGAAACATAGGACTGAAAAGGTCGGGGTGGAGGAAATACTTTTTGCCCTCACAAAATATTCAAACCCTACTTTTGGAGATCTTCAGCCTTTACTGGTTCCACTGGAAGTTCCTGTTTCCAGTGTGGCCAGCAGGGCCATTTCAAAAGAGAGTGTCCACAAGCAAAAGATCTCCTCACTTAAGGGGTTCTCTCCATCGTTCGGCTTGACTAGCTCAGTCACAAGGATCTGGACGACTGAATACTTCAACTTCTTCTCCAAAGACAGTGGACCATTCGGTAATTCAAGGTATGGCAGTGATTTGTAGTTCATATGCTTATGCGTTATTTGATCTACTGCCTTCGCATATGTTACTAGCACCGTAGTACAACAAATGCCCACTGCACTTACTATAGTATTCCCTATTGATAGACGATGACGATAAATGAATCCCACAATAGATACAGTGGCTCCATGGTAAATATGATGGATCTATGGATAGATATCATCTTTCCAGGGATGAGAGTTTCAATGGTGGTTTGGATTGATGCCAGATATTGGCATTAAGGTATACGTATTGGTAACATGAAGGACATTTTGGTTCCATAGGTTGACATATTGGTCGTATGTTAGATCGTTAGCCCTATGATAGATATATCAGTTTTACGAAGGTATTAGTCATGCCCATGAATGGATTATACTCAGAGGGGGGTTATATTCATGGATGGTAATTAACCATGATAGATGATACTCACTGATAGAGAGATATCAGGGATGTATATGTTTAACCATGGATGATGGTTCCCATGGTGGTTTGGATTAATGTCAGGTATCGGTACCATGGTAGACAAGTAGATAGTATGATGGACCTGTTGGTCTCATAGATGACATATAGATCTATGATTGGGACATGTTTCGATTTACATTCCACGGTATAAGAAAAAGGCGTTAGTCGTATTATGACTTGTATCACAGGGAAGTTAGTGTGGAGAGATACTCGGTATCGTAGAAGTTTTGAACAAAAGGTGTTAGTCACATAGTAACTTATGTGCAAATGAGGATATGCTTAATTTTGGAGATGTATTTAGTAGAAAAGATAAGAGTCTAGTGAAACTCGAATGGGAAGCTATGGGAGACTGCCAAGTTAGACTGGCCAGCTGACTCTGTAGTTAGTCGATGGAGTTCCAAGAGAGTGCAACTAGAAACCTAGTTAAAAAAAAGGAATCAGCAAAAGACTTGAGCATAGGCTCGTATTGGCAGGCTACCTCACACAGCGAGTAGACGAATGAACGGTATTGAACAAGTACGTATGGAAAATATCTTGGTAGTAGGTAAAGTAAAACAGAGTACATTGATCTACATAATATCGCAAATGAGTTCACGAGAAAAAGAGATAACATAAGACAGAGTAAATTTTACGAAAATGAAACTCATAGGTTGATATGAGTGACTTTGATGTAATTAAGTAGTACTTGACAAGATTGAACAGGAACAACGGAAAGACCCGGAAGTAGAGGAGATATGGGCTAAGATGTCTACAGGTGAAGTCATACCGGAATGGGAATTACGACCAGGACAGGGTCTTGTATTCCGATGAAGGATATATATACCTAAGAGCTGCAGAAAAGAGTTACTGGTTGAGGTACATCAGACCAAACTCTCTATTCATTCGGGTAGCACCAAGATGTATCACGACCTGAAGAGACATTACTGGTGCCACGGACTCAAGAAAGATGTGGCAGAATTTGTGGCTCATTGCTTAACATGTCAGCAGGTTAAGACGGAACATCAGAAGCCTCCAGGGTTATTCAAACCCTTACCAGTACCGGAATGGAAATGGGAGCACATCTCCTTGGATTTTGTGACAGGGTTGCCAAGGTCTTCAAAGGGCAACAATGCGACATGGGTCGTGGTAGACCGACTGACCAAGTTTGCACATTTCATTCCCATTAAGATGACAGACTCATCTAAGACTTTGGGTTGGCAGTATATCAGGGATATCATCAGATTGTATGGTATTCCTCTAACTATTGTGTCCGACAGAGACTGTCGATTCACCGGCAGAGTATGACAGAGCATGCAGTCGGCCATGGGAACAGACATACTGACAAGCACAACATTCCATCCACAGACTGATGGGCAGTCTCAGAGGACAATACAAACGTTGGAGGATATGCTGAGAGCATGTATGCTAGATTTCAAGGGTGGAGGGGAGGATCACTTGCCGTTGGTAGAATTCTCATACAACAACAGTTACTAGGCAAGCCTCCAGATAGCACCATTTGAGGCATTATATGGTAGACCATGTAGATCACCTGTGTGCTGGACAGGGGCCAGTGAGCCTGCACTGATTGGACTTGAGTTGGTTGCAGAGACTAACACACAGATACAGTTGATATGACACATCTATTGACTGCGCAAAGTCATTAAAAGAGTTATGCTGACAAAAGGAGGAGGTTTGTTGAATTTGAAGTGGGGGGACATGGTGTTCTTGAAAGTCTCACCACGAAAGGGACACATGAGATTTGGAAAGAAATGGAAATTGTCGCCAAGATATGTGGGACCGCTTTCAATCATAAGAAGGATGGGAGACGTGACTTATCAATTGGCACTCCCATCACAGTTGGCATCTTTGCACGCTGTGTTCCATATATCGATGTTGAGGAAGTATAATCCTGATCCCTCCCATGTACTGAATATACAAGACATAGAGGTCCAGAGCAACATGACATACATCGAAAAGCCTGTCCGAGTGGTGGACACAAAACAAAGGGTATTACGGAACCGAGTGATCCAGTTTGTCAAAGTGGTATGGGATCGACATGGCATTGAGGAAGCCACATGGGAACTCGAGTCGGAAATGAGAAAAGCTCATCCTGAGCTATTTATGTAAATATTTGAAACCCTACTTCACTCGATTTTCAGGACGAAAATTTTAAAAAGAGGGTTGTATTGTAACTCCCCGGATTTTCAAGTTATAAATATTTACGGAAATTACCCATTTAATTATAAATTTTAGATATGGATCTTAGACGGGTAAAATGTTGGTCATTGCCCAATTAAGACCCAACGGATTGTGAAATTGGTTTCAATAAAAATTAAAAGGGGCTGAATTTAATTAGTAATGCAGTATATATAAATAAGGGATTTGGATTAATTGCATGAGCATGAAAGATTTTGGGATGGTCCTAAAATGGGCCACACGTTGGGATAAGTTGGATTAGGCAATGGCATTCGATTGTCTAAATCCAAATGAAGAAGTTATCTAATCCAAATAAAGAGAGATTACAATGGCCGTGTATGGGATATTGATTGGCCGAATATAGAAGATTTGCACATCTATGTGATGCGCATAAGATCATTTAAAAAGGGGTCTTCCCTAGATTAAAAACGACACCAAGGCAATTGCTAATTTGAAGGGATCATGGCACGTTCTATTTAGGATCAAGAGGAAGTTTTACAAAGGAAAGGCAAGAGGGGCGCATGTCATATTCTAAATTAGGACTCTCCAAAGAGAGAAAGACAAGGGGCGCACGACACAAAGGCAAGGGCTAGATTAAAAGGGTCTTGGCAACTTCTATGTCTATTACATTGGCTGAAAATGAGGAATGGAAATTGCTATCTTAGAGAGACAAAGGAGCACACGACAATGGCTATTTTCAACAAGGGGCACACGGCATTAAGAATGGCTAAATTTAAGGGTCTTGCTATCTTAATAAGATAGGACCGAGTGGAATAAAAGAGAAGGGCAGCAAGGGCGCAATACACACACACATAAGGCTGAATTTTCTCTCTCAATTCTCATTCTCGTCATTAACAAGAGGAAGAGAAGGCAGCTAGCAGAGTGAAAAGTTCAAGAAGGAAAAAGGATTGGAAGAGCAAGAACAACCGAGGGAAAACTGGAGGAGTCGCGGAACCGGTAAGTGGTTTTGATATTTTTGTTTAAGATAAGGAACCATAGGGTTCGGCCATGGTGTATGGCCGAACCCTATGGAAGAGAATTGGTAGATGAAAGTAATAACTTTAATGGAAAGACATGGGTTAGGTTATGGACTTTCTAATTATGGACTTTTGATCAAATTGGAACTTAGACATCATGGGTTTGGCCATGGTGCATGGCTGAACCCCATGAACCAATTCTTATGGATCATGTTTGGATTAAGGGTGAGATTAATGGAATTATAGCCTTGGATGGCAATATGGTAATTATGTAGAATTAATGGACCTGTAACGCGCCACCCCTTTTCACTCGCTTTTCCTTTCCAAAAATTAGAGTCTATTTTTTTTTTTTATAAACTAAAAGTGATAGAGAGCGGGACGTCACGACGAGAGCTAAGTCCGAACTTCCAAAGTCCGACTCTTAACTGACCAACCCTATGTGTGCATGGACTCAGTCCATGAAAACGGTTCACACATAGCATTATAAACATGCGGAATAAAAATCATAACATGCGGAAACATAATAGAGCACAGTTCTATTCCATTCAGATAACAAAGTACGTCAAGTCCTTAATCATCATTATCATAACTCAATTATCCAATAAAATATCCAACCATAGCAAATTCATCTAAATTATTACAATCTGAATTCTAGATACTCAAAATACAAGTCCATGAGTATCTTAAACAAAATATAAATTAAAAGCATCCAAGCTCCTATGCCTGGCCCGTTTCGCGTTCATCGTTCTCCTTATTTCCTGTATCATCCATTAGGGTAGAAGTAGGGCGTTAGTACAACACGCCCAGTAGGTATTCCAATTAGGGTTAACACATGAGTTAGTACAAAAAATCCAGATATAATATATATCAAATCCAGTTATAATAAATCATACCATACTTATAAAGCATCGTATCCAAAACAGTGTATGATAAAATAGATCCAATTATACCAATAAAAATCAGAAATATTGCATGATAATAAAGATCATAATCATGCTGATTCAATGTCATGTCATGCTATCATACGCAATGAGTCCCACCCATCACATGTATATAAAAGTACCCACCACATAAGTCTTTCAAACGCCCCGAAGGAGTGTGGACCCTCCGGTTACATTTCATACATAGTATCCTTTTGATGGAAAGCTCCTCATCAAGGTATCTCCCACGAGTGTTTTACGGACGCCCCGACGGAGTGTGGGTCTCCGGTTACCTATCATCCCTCCCATGCCATGCATGAGATGCAAATGTCCACATGCTATGCAATTATACAAATCATAGCATTTAAAAGCTCATATTTGAAACATATACAACACATGCTATTTTATCATATAAACATAGTATTTAAAACTCACATTTTGAAACATATCCTTTGCAATATAAATTCATCAAATCAAGATAAAAAAAAATGTACATAAACCCATGGTTTCAAAGAGGTGGAATCCTACCAAAGACCGCTAGCGTGACGCAAAAGAGGTGGAATCCTACCAAAGACCGCTAACGTATCCTTGCGTCTTTCGTCCGGTAACCGCTCACGATCGTACACACCTTGTGAGGTCCCGTTACCTTATAATATAACAATCAATCAAAACCAAGTCCTACTTGATTTACAATAATTTTTAAGTCCATAAACACAATCCTCATGGGGTTTATCATTTTCAGCCGATATTACCAAATTGCCATTGGTCTAATATTTAATTTACAATTCATTCATTTAATCTAACATATGTAACCCTATGTTCATCAAAACAATCCTCATGGGGCTTGGCCACACACCATGGCCAAACCCATATTCCCTTATTTTCACTTAATTACCAAAATGCCATTCACGGCTATCATTCCATAATCCAATCCTTTCAATCATTAAAATTTTGCCTAAGTTCATGTTTGATCCACAAACCATCTCATGGGGTTTCGGTCATACATCATGGCTGAACCCATGATCTTTCAATTTAGGTGATAATTACAAAATTGCCATTCAAGGCTATACTTTCATTATTCTCACCCTTCATCCCTTGGTTTGGTGAACTATTCAATTACATTATACAAAGGCCCACAAATGGCCCATTAACAAGTTCATGGGGTTCGGCCATACAGCATGGCCGAACCCATGATCTTTCATTTAATATGTAAAAACCTTAATTCCATAATCGATCCATAATGTTGTTCCATAAAAATATCCATATGACCCATTAAATTGGTTCACCATCTTAGGTTCATAAATGACCCATAAAAATTCCTTAACCACTTAAGTCCATAAAAAACCTCATGGGGTTCGGCCATACACCATGGCCGAGCCCATGATCTTTCATTTTAGCCTTTAATTACAACTTTGCCATTATTAGAAAATCCATAAATAGCAAGTCCATAATTAGAAGGTCCATAAATAGAAAGTCCATATTTTGAAAGTTCCAAATTTATCATCCATCCTTCCATAATTAGATAATTTCCAAATTTAGCTTGCATCCTTCCATAATTAGATAATTTCCAAATTTAGCATGCATCCTTCCATAATTAGATAGTTTCCAAATTTAGCATCCATCCTCCATGATTTTCATGATCTAATTGCATCTACAACCATCAAACCTTCCATCCATTTAAAATAAATCACAAGTAACCTTTCCCATCATTTTCCATGATTTAATTTCATGAACATAATACCATAAATATTTATGGGGTTCAGCCATACTCCATGGCCGAACCCATAGTCTAGGATCTTCACAAAATTCCTCCATTAAGATCCATAAGACCCATTAAATTTGTTAATGATTCTTATCCATTTAATCTTTTCAAAAATCATATACCATTACCAAGAACTCCCATTTAAAAATTAACCAATAACCTTCCATGGGGTTCGGCCATGCACTATGGCCGAACCCTATGGTTCTTTCTTTCCATTAATTTAAACCATAATCCTTTCCAATTCTCTTGCATGGGGTTCGGCCATGCACTATGGCCAAACCCTATGGTTCCTTATCTTTTAAACAAAAATCATAAAATCACTTATCGGTTCCGCGACTCCTTCGGTTTTCCCTCGGTTGATATTACTCTTTCAATCCTTCTCCTTCTTCTTGATCTTGCCATGATCACCTTCTTGATTTTGTGTGTATTGTGCGCCCTTGTTGCCCTTCTCTTCCTTTGAATAAAATTCCAATCGGCCAATACTAAGATATAATTGCCGTGTGCACTACCTTTCTTCTTCTCTTTTATAAAAACTCTACATGGTCTCAACTTATTGAACATCCCGTGAGCCCCTTGTCTTGTGCACCTCTCTCCCTTGTTGAAATAGCCATTGCCGTGTGCACTACTTTCCTTGTGTTGCCTTTCCTTTAAAAATCCAATCAGTCCTATCTTAGAAGGTGCCATGCACCCTTGATGCCTTTCTTTTATTAAAACTTTCTTTTGATCTAAATAGAAGGTGCCATGCGCATATCTTCTATACATGGCCTAAACAATCCTCTTAATTTAATTAGACATATTCTTTTATCTACCTTCCAATCAGTCCAATCTATCATTAGGAGGTGCCATGCGCCCCTCTTGTTTCCCACTTTGGAAGGTGCCATGCGCACCTTGCTTCCTTTTAGCCATTGCTTTAATTAATCTCCCATTGATCCCAATTTAGAAGGTGCTAAGATAACACTTCCCTTATGCCGTTTTTAATCAAGAAAGACCCTCTTTAAAATATTCCATGCACATCACATAAATATGAAAATCCCTATACACGGCCAATGTAATCTTTATTTTAATTTTAGACATAATGCATTACTAAATAAATTCAGTCCATTTAATTTATTTGAAACCATTTCCACAATCCGTTGGGTCTTAATTGGGCAAAGACCTAACACTTTACCCATATAAGATCCATATCTAAAAATTCACAATTTAAATGGGTAATTTCCGTAAATATTTATAACTTGAAAATCTGGGGTGTTACAGGACCATGGGTTCGGCCATGGCGTATGGTCGAACCCCATGAAGAAATAATTGGTAAACTTGGGGTTTTATGATGAGTTTTATGAATGATCAATTATTAGAACCCAAACATAAGTGGATAGGAATAATGACAAGGAAGGTAATTAAGTGAAATCAATGGACCATGGGTTCGACCATGGTGTATGGCCGAACCCCATGGGGAAGATTTGCTGAACTTAAGGTGTGATATATCTTAGATGATTAATTGGTTTATCATTAGATTAATGAATAAAAGTGGTATGAATGGCATAAATGTAAATATGGTAAAAAATGAAAGACCATGGGTTCGGCCATGGTGTATGGCCGAACCCCATGGGGATTGTTTTGATGGACTTAGGGTTTATGTAAGTGGGATTAAATAAAAGGGAATTGATTAAATGTTTAACTTAGGGGTTATTGATTAATAAACCAAAGAAAGAAATTAAAACAAAAGGGGTGAGGTTCGGCTACGGTGTATGGCCGAACCCCACAAGTTTGGTTTATGGACTTGGATGTTGTTGTAAATCAAGTGGGACTTGGTTTTAATTGATTGTTATATTATAAGGTAACGGGACCTCACAAGGTGTGTACGATTGTGAGCGGTTACCGGACGAAAGAGGTAAGACACATTAGCAGTCTTTGGTAGGATTCCTACCTCATTGAAACCATGGATATGTATTATGTACTTATGATGATTTTATTTCATGTTTGATAAGTTATTTTGGTATCAATCAAAATGTTTCAATTATGGAGTTTTAAATGCTATAATTTGTATTTTCTATATAGCATGTTGGCATTTGCATCTCATGCATGACATGGGAGGGATGAACGGTAACCGGAGACCCACACTCCTTCGGGGCGTCTGTAAAACACTCGTGGGGGATACCTTGATGGAAAGAGGACTCCCAGAGGAGTCCATCGGACCGGCTAGATGTGGAAACCGAATCCGGAAAACCCACTATTTCCGGATTCATATTTCACAGTGTGTCTGCCGTCACTGTCTGCTAGTGCGGACAATGAGGAAGATGACTCTCGGACGGTCCGAGAGTAGACCTTCAGACGGTCTGAGCCCTTCGGACGGTCCGAGAGGGCCCCTCAGACGTTCCGAGCTTCACCCGAAGCCTAGAAGCGCTCGAGGCTAGCTTGACTCAGCCGGATGATCCGAGCAGAGCTCGGAAGGACCGAACCCCACTCGGACGATCCGAGCCTCACTTCGGATGTTCCGAAGTGCACAGACCCACCGAGACTGTTTCTCTGTTTTTCGGTTCGAGATGGACTTCGGATGATCCGAGACTCGATCTTCGGACGATCCGAAGTTAGACCCAAGATCCAAGATCAGTGACTAGTTTAGGTGTGGTTCGGATGATCAGAAGCCACAGTACCTGGTTCCGAGGCACGTTCTGAGGGACCCAGTTTTTAAGTGTTAAATCTTATTTGATTGATATTGATTGCATGTGATGTTAGTACCCCATTGTTAATATAAAATTGTACTAACCCTCTTCTCTTATTACTATAGTGTATATACTATTGTATTCACTTCTAGGCCGACTCTATTGGTCGGGCACTGAGTGATTTCACTTCCAGGCTGACGCTATAATTGTTGGGCACTGAGTGACCTCGAGGCCTTACTCAACATGTCAAATTTGGTCCTATCCAGAAAATAACCGAGAAGTGACCTGAGAATCTAGACCTAACTCAATAAGTCAATCTGGTCAATGCCTAGAAGACAATATGAGTTTGGACTGAGCACCCTTTTTATTTATTATATCTTGTGGATTATTGTAATTAAAAAGGTTAGAAACCAAGTAGGAGACTCAACTCCATGCACCTTGGATATTTTTGGGAAAACAAGTATGATATCGAAATACTACTTGTGTGTATGTATTTGATGCTATGTATATTGATGTGATAATGATTGTGTACTTGTTTGCTTGTTTGAACAGACCGCGAAACTACATAGTTACGGTGAGGGAACTTAACCTTGCAGTAGATGTAAACAAGTTTTGTTATTTGAGATGGATCTTGAAGCAATGAGTGGTTTCAGATTTGATGAACCCACTTATGTGCCTAAACTTGATGCACTATTATAAGAAGTGCTTATGGTAATGGTGAATACTATGAGGTTGATCATATAAATTATGTAATACTGCTTTCACGTGCCTTTTACTATTGAACCATCGCCGAAGGTGTCGGTCACGTCTACTGGACCAGGTGGGTCGACAGTGGCTGACAAGGTGTGTCAGTAACGGTTTTGAGGTGCATACCGGAGATGTACTTGCAAGGATGTATTTTGACTGTGTCGGGACTTAATACTATTGGTGTCAGTATAGTATCTGGGGGGTTACGTTGGATGACGGCAGTATTGGAAGAGATGATGAATTATGAGAATGTTGATAATATGTTACTTGATGTTGAGAATTTGTTATCAAGCATGAGATATTATTGCAACTGTTGATTATTGTGCTAACCTGTTTTTTACTTAACTACACTATTATATTTCCTTCACTGGGCTAGTTAGCTCACCCCACTCACCTTTCAGGAGATGAACCCGACGAGGAGAACCCTCTATTTCAAGCTTAGGGTGGATAAGCTGCGGCGTTGCTTTGGGATTCCCACTGAGGGGAATACCCTTGTATTTGCTTTCTGGTTCTTGGAACCATTTTCTTTTGTAAAGTACCGAGTGTGGTACTTAGTGTGTGTTAATGTCATGTATTAAAAACTACCATGTATCCATAGTTACTCTGATGATGATTTTGAAATAATAATTCAGTGTTAGAATTATGTGATCTTATATGTGGTATTACCTTTGTATCTATTGTTGGGTAGACTTATGGTATATGTTTGAGTCTACATGTTGGGATCATGAGTGACCTCTGGGCCCAACTATTGATCCGGTCCAGTTAGAATGCTGGAGTGTTGTCTTAGCTTTCAAAAAAAAAAAAAAATCAGTCACGTTCCAGGCCCACCATTCGGGTCGGGGTGTGACACCAAGCATGTAGCTCATTTCACCATTTCAATTCAACTCATTCAAATCGAACATGTTCATTCAAAATACATATAAAAGATGTACATTTCAAAATATGAAAATCATCTTCTATTTGCTATTTTTGTAGAAAAATGGAAAAATCAGGAAATCATTGAAAAACTAGAAAAAATTGCAGGAATTTGTGCTTAAATTGGAAGACATAGAATTTTTAATAATTGATTTTACCACTCTAGGAAATTTTCATTGTAAATTGATTAATTTGGATCCAATTATGAGATTCCAGATTCTTTTAATTATTTTTAGATTTAAGTGGTAAAATAATTATTCTAAGTTCTAGATAGAAAGCTGAGAATCAAGAGAAAGAGTCTGAGATTGAAGAATATGGACTAGAAATTTAGTCCATTGGGATAGCCCAGTAATCCATGCGCATTCAGTCAGTGGGCCAGATCACTGTACAAGCACAAGTCCACTAAGCTTGCAAGTTAGAAGTCCAACTAGAGTTTACTAAGGCCAAATTGCTCTAAGTTCATAACCCATATCCAACCCAAGTCCATTATCCCATGCGCATAGCATCTCCACCATCCATCTCATACATTTGATCTCAACCACTCATGCATCTAGAAACCCTAGGATCATTCGCATAATCATAAAGCCTCCATTCGAATTTCACAAGCCTAACTCCATGTCATCAAATCCCATTTTTATCTCCAATCTTATCTCACCCAATCTTAAATCCAAAATTCTCTCAAAGTCAACTTGCACTCCTAGCTATCCTAAATCCTCCCACACGATTTTCACAACTAGATACCTAGGTCTACACAACTCATACATGATTTTTACGCCTAGGATTTCTCCATTCACAAGCCCTCAATTCCATCTAGATTCCATGAAAATTCTCCCACCTCATCTAAGTTTATCACATCACTTCTTACCTATCCAAGCCACCATACACGATTCTATCAAATTCCTTTAGATCCATTCGAAAATCACAAGTCAACACTAGCCACGTCATCATATCATATCTCATCCATTCATTGCATATCAAATTTAAATCCTATCCATCCTGTAACGCCCTGCCCTTTTTCACTCGCTTTTCCTTTCCGAAAATCAGAGTCTTTTTTTTTATTATAACGAAGAGTGATAGAGAGCGGGACGTCACGACGTGAGCTAAGTCCGAACTTCTAAAGTCCAACCCTTAACTGGCCAACCTTATGTGTGCGTGGACTAAGTCCATGAAAACAGTTCACACATAACAATATCAACATGCGGAATAACATCATAACTGCGGAATCATAACATGCGGAATATTAATAGAACCAAGTTCTATTCCATTCAGAAAGTAAAGTACGTCAAGTCCTTAATCATAATTAAAATATCATAATTATCCAAATAAACATCCAACCATCTAAGTTATTACATTCCTGGAAACAGTTACTCCAATACATGTCCATAAATAACTTTATTCAAAATATAAACTAAATCATCCAAGCTCCTATGCCTGTCCCTCCTTGCGTTCATCGTTCCCCTGATTTCCTGTATCATCCACTAGGGTAAAAGTAGGGCGTTCGAACAACGCGCCCAGCAGGTATTCCAATTAGGGCTAACACATGGTTAGTACAAAACATATATAATATCATAATGTCCAAAACATATAAAACGATGCTATGAAATGATGACAAATGCAATGAGTCCCACCCATCACATGTACATAAAAGTACCCACCACATAGGTCTTTCAGACGCCCCAACGGAGTATAGACCCTCTGGTTTCTTCCTGATGGAAAAGAACATCAAGGTACCCCACATAGGTTTTTCAGACGCCCCGACGGAGTGTGGACCCTTCGGTTACAAATCCTTCAACCCATGCCATGCATGAGATGCCAATGAAACACATGCTATTTTATCATATAAACATAGCATTTAAAATCACATTTAAAACACATGTTATTTTATCATATAAACATAGCATTTAAAATCACAATTTGAAACATATCCAACACATCCTATTTTATCATATAAACATAGCATTTAAAACTCATATTTTGAAACCTATCATTCGCAATATAATTCATCAAAATAAGATAAAAATATTGTACATTAAACCCATGGTTTTAAAGAGGTAGAATCCTACCAAAGACCGCTAACGTGTCCTTACGTCTTTCATCCGGTAACCGCTCACGAACGTACACACCTTGTGAGGTCCTGTTACCTTATAACATATTAATCAATTAAAGCATGTCCCGTTTGATTTACAATATTGTTTAAGTCCATAAACACAATCCTTATGGGGTTCGGCCATACACCATGGCCGAACCCATGGTCTTTCATTTTTTACCATATTTACAATAATGCCATTCTTACCATTTTTATGCATTAATCTGATGATAACCCAATTACTCATCTAAGATACATCAAACATTAAGTTCAGCAAACATTCCTCATGGGGTTCGGCCATACACCATGGCCGAACCCATGGTCCCTTATTTTCACTTAATTACCAAAATGCCATTACCTCTATCATTGTCTTTCCATTAATCCAATCACTATCTTAAGTTCATAAAATCCATTCAACTTGATTCATGGGGTTCAGCCACACACCATGGCCGAACCCTATGATATCTTAATTCCATTTAAATTACAATATTGCCATTCATGGCTAACCTTCCATTTTAGCATGTATTTACAACTTTGCCATTACCTTAGGTTTATGTCCAAAACTCATCCATAACATTAACACATAAACATAATAGATCCATAATTGGTTCATGGGGTTCGGCCAAGCACCATGGCCGAACCCTATGTGTCTAACTCTCAATTATCTTCATTGCATCCATAATTAGAAACTTTCTAAATTAATAAACATCTTCAATTTAATCAATTAAAATCCAATAACCATACCAATACAACTCCATGGGGTTTGGCCATACACCATGGCCGAACCCTATGGTTCTTAATCCTCTTTCTAAAAATTATTAAACATTAACATTCATCCCTTAATCTTATTCCATGGTCTCCATTTAATCCCTGCAAAACATTGGTATTCCTTCCATGGTTTCCAACCAATAACCATGTATTTCCATTAAATTTAATACCATGATCATCCCATAATTATTTATGGGGTTCGGCCATACTCCATGGCCGAACCATGGTCTAAGGTTCTTCAAAAAATTATCATTAAAACCCTTTAAAATCATAAACCTATATCTATAATTTTCGTCTCTCAATTTCATTAAAATAACTAACATCCTTCATGATTTTCATCATTCAAACTTCCATTAAATAATCAATGTTCTTCCATGGTGTTCGGCCATGCACCATGGCCGAACCCTATGGTTCATCCTTTCCATTAAAAATACTCATTCATCTCCCATTTTCTTCCATGAGGTTCGGCCATACACCATGGCCGAACCCTATGGTTCTTTATCTTAAACAAAAATATTAAAACCACTTACGATTCCGTGATTCCTCCGGTTTTCCCTCATTTGTTCTTGCTCTTCCAATCTTCTTCTTCCTTAGCCTTTTCCTCTCCTTCTTCTTGATCTTTCCCAAAACTGAGAACACTCTTGCTGGCTGCCTTTTCTTCCTTCTCTTGATGTATTACCGAGAATGAGAACTTGAGAAAAAGAGAGAAAATTCGGCTATGAATATGTGTAAGCTGTGCGCCCCTCTATGTCTCTCCTTTTATTACTTCCAATTAATCCTATCTTAGAAGGTTCTTGAGATAGCAATTGCCGACCTTCCAATCTTATGCGCCTCCCTTCCCTCTTTCTTTATTAAAATTCCAATCGGCCAATGCTAAGATAGCAATAGCCATGCGCCCCTTCCTTGTGCCTCTTTTAGAAGGTGCCATGCGCATAATCCTTGTGTCTATAATTAGTAGTTGTCGCCCTTCAATTAGTAATTCCCCTAGTGCCGATTTTAATCAAGGGAAAGAACCCTTTTTAGATATATTCTAACACCTCATGCGCATATCTCATTAGATGTGCAAATCCCATTCCGCGGCCATAAACAATCTATCTCATTCGTAAAATCTTTATGCGCATAAACATGGATATGCAAATTTAATATTCGGCCATGCACAATTATCCCATTGCTTATTTATATAATATTGCATTACTAATTAAATTCAACCCCATTTAATTTATTGAAACCATTTACACAATTCTTTGGGTCCCAATTGGGCAATGACCCAACACTTTACCCATATAAGATCCATATCTAATAATTTACAAATTAAATGGGTAATTTTCATATTTATTAATAACTAAAAATCCGGGGTGTTACAATACAACCCTCTTTTTATAATTTTCGTCCTGAAAATCGAGTGAAGTAGGGTTTCAAACATTTACATAAATAGCTCAGGATGAGCTTTTCTCATTTCTGACTCGAGTTCCCATGTGGCTTCCTCAATGCCATGTCGATCCCATACCACCTTGACAAACTGGATCACTCGGTTCCGCAATACCCTTTGTTCTGTGTCCACCACTCGGACAGGATTTTCGACGTATGTCACGTCACTTTGGATCTCTATGTCTTGCATGTTTAGTACATGAGAAGGATCAGGATTGTACTTCCTCAACATCGATATATGGAACACATCGTGTAAAGATGCCAACTGTGATGGGAGTGCCAACTGATAGGCCACGTCCCCCATCCTTCTTATGATTGAGAATGGTCCCACATATCTTGGCGATAGTTTTCCCTTCTTTCCAAATCTCATGTGTCCCTTTCATGGCAAGACTTTCAAGAACACCATGTCTCTCACTTCAAATTCAAGGAACATCCTCCTTTTGTCAGCATAGCTCTTCTGACGACTCTGCGCAGTCAGTAGATGTTGCCGTATCAATTGTATTTGCGCTGTAGTCTCTGCAACTAACTCAGGTCCAATCAATGCAGGCTCACTGGCCTCTGTCCAGCACACTGGTGACCTACATAGTCTACCATATAAAGCTTCAAATGGAGCCATTTGGAGGCTTGCCTGGTAACTGTTGTTGTATGAGAATTCTACCAATGGCAAGTGATCCTCCCATCCACCCTTGAAATCTAGCATACATGCTCTCAACATATCCTCCAATGTCTGTATTGTCCTCTCAGACTGCCCATAGTCTGTGGATGGAATGTTGTACTAGTCAATAAGTCTGTTCCCATGGCCGCCTGCATGCTCTGCCATACTCTGCCAGTGAATCGGCCATCTCTGTCAGACACAATACTCGAGGAATACCATGCAATCTGATGATATCCCAGATATACTGTCGACCTAAAGTCTTAGATGAGTCTGTCATCTTAATTGGAAGAAAATGTTCAGACTTGGTCAGTTGGTCTACCACGACCCATATCACATCGTTGCTCTTTGAAGACCTTGGCAACCCTGTTACAAAATCCATGGAGATATGCTCCCATTTCCATTCCGACACTGGTAAGGGTTTGAGTAACCCTGGTGGCTTCTGATGTTCCGTCTTAACCTGCTGACAAGTTAAGCAATGAGCCACGAATTCTGCCACATCTCTTTTGAGTCCGTGCCACCAGCAATGTCTCTTCAGGTCGTGATACATCTTGGTGCTGCCCGGATGAATAGAGAGTCTGGTCTGATGTGCCTCAACCAATAACTCTTTTCTGCAGCTCTTAGGTACATAAATCCTTCCTCGGAATAGAAGACCCTGTTATGGTCGTAACTCCCATTCCGGTATGACTTCACCAGTAGACATCTTAGCCCATATCTCCTCCACTTCCGGGTCTGTCCGTTGTTCCTGTTCAATCTTGGTAACCATGTTGGACCGTATGATCAAATTGTACATACTCCCATGGTTTTTTATATAAAGATTAAACCCTCGAATGGTATTCAGCATCTCCCATTCTATCCTGATCAAACATGCCACTGATGCATGTGATATGCGGCTGAGGGAATCTGCTACCTTGTTCGCCTTGCCAGGGTGATAAAGAAGTGCGAACTCATAATCTGCCAAATATTACATCCATCTGCGCTGCCTCAGGTTGAGCTCTTTCTCATCAAGCAAATATTTCAAGCTCTTATGATCTGAAAACACTTCAAATTTCTCGCCATATAGATAATGTTTCCAGCTTTTGAGAGCGAAGACCACTGCCGCTAGTTCAAGATCGTCGTAGGATAGAGACGTTCATGTATTTTCAATTGTCTTGAACCATAAACCACCACAAGATGAGTTTGACTGAGGACACACCTGAGTCCTTCTCCTGAAGCGTCGCATTCTACCTCATAACCCTTGCCTCTTTCCGGCAAAATTAAGATAGGTGCCGTCGTAAGTCTATTTTTCAACTCTTCAAATCTCTGGTTGCACAAGTTTGACCACTCAAATTTGACTCCTTTCTAAGTGAGTCGAGTCAGTGGAGATGCAATCTTGGAGAAATCCATAATAAACTTTCTGTAATAACCAGCCAATCCCAAGAAGCTACGGATCTCGGTTACATTCTTTCGCGCTTTCCATTCTCCCACTGCCGCCACTTTAGCCGGATCCACGGCTATACCATCTTCTGATATAACATGCCCAGAAAGTTAACCTTGGGTAGCCAGAATTCACATTTGCTGGCTTTTGCATATAACTGGTTCTTCCTCAAAGTGTCCAAAACTATCCTCAGATGCTCAGCATGTTCTTCCTGAGTTTTGGAATATATCAAAATGTCATCAATAAATATAATGACAAATTGGTCCAAGTAAGGACGGAAAATCCTGTTCATAAGATCCATGAACACAGCCGGTGCATTGGTGAGTCCAAACGGCATGACTACAAACTCAAATAGTCCATACCGCGTTTTGAAAGCTACCTTTTCTATCTCCTCCTCCCTAACCAGGATTTGGTGGTATCCGAACATCAAATCAATCTTAGAGAAATGACTGGAACCTCTAAGTTGATCAAATAAATCATCGATCCTGGGTCGAGGGTACTTGTTTCTGACGGTCAACTAATTCAGTTTTCGATAATCCACAAACATACGGAGTGAACCATCCTTCTTCTTCACAAATAAAACCGGAGCTCCCCAAGCCGATGTACTGTTCCGAATGTACCCCAGTCTAAGCAGTTCATCAATCTGCTTCTTTAGCTCGGACATCTCTGCTGATGCCATCCGGTAGTGTGGTAATGACACTGGTGCAGTGCTAGGGTACAACTTGATTTCAAAATTGATCTCCCTCATGGGAGGCAAGCTAGGGAGTTCTGTTGGGAATACGTCTGCAAAGTCCTTTACTATTGCTGGAAGTTCAGCCATCGGTGCCTTGTTGATTCTGATACTGTTCAATACTAGGTGATTCAACCCTTCATGCAGTCTACTTTGTTTGTCAGTATACACCACATGTTGTTTTCCCTCGGGTGACCAGAATGTCACCCTACGATGATAACAATTAATATTGGCCTTAAAGCTAGCCAACCAGTCCATGCTGAAAATTATATCATATTCTGACATATCGAGTACCAAATAATTGAACTCAAATCTGAGTCCTGCGAGTTCAGTATTCACTGTTGTGCATATAAGCCCCAATGATGTGTCTCCGACGGGGGATACAATGGTAAGTGATGTGGACAGATTTTGTACTAAAGTTCCAGTTGCAGATATGCAGCAGATATGAAAGAGTGAGATGCTCCAGAATCAAATAAAGCAAAGGCGTAGGAACTACTTACTACCGCCATACCTTGAATCATAAAATCATCCTCTGCTGCTGGAGGTGCTAAGATGAATAGCCGTCCAGATCCTGTCGGCGGCCGTCCCGCCTGATTAGATGTCCTGCCTCCTCGTGAATTAGCTGGCTTAACTGGTGGACGAGATGAACCTCTGGAATATGAGGGTCTGTTGAGTTGTGGACATTCCCTCTTAAAATGGCTCATTTGTGACAGATACCAAGCATCTTAGCTTTCCTCTTCGCAGCTAGAGTGCTTCGACCACATAGAGGTCTGGGTTGTTCCTCTTGGATTTACAGCTTCCTCACCCTCATAGTTAAGGAAATGATTTTCCTACACAAGTCTAGGGAAACTTGTGTTCTACACAGACACCTTACGAAAACAAAAACTCTACCGTCTACGTGCATGACTTCTATCCGGTTCTTTAACGTCTGTTGACCACAAAGACAAAGATGGATGATGAATTCTGAGTTTTTTTTTAAGGGTCTCAGTTTTTTACTTACTCACCCCTAAGATTTTTTATGAAAATGACATATGATGACCTCAGTACCCCCAAATTCGAATTGAACATTGTCCTCAATGTTCTCTAATCTACACTGGCCAGGTGTAAACAAACAATTATCTTAGAAAATGAACAATCAAGATTTAGATGTACCTTGGGATGAAATAATGAATGACTAACTCCTAAACTAGACTTACTCAATGAAAAACTAAAACTAGTTTCAACAAACTCAAAACTAGACACTGACAACTCAAACTAACTTAGACATACACAAATTAGATAGATGGGTAAGTGGGTCTGGGTGGATGGGGAAAATAGGTAAATGGGTGGATATGGATGAGTGAATGGGTTGATGGATAAATGTGTAAATGGTGAGAATTGTGCAAATCAGTCTTGGTAGATCGGATCAAAGAGTTGAACCTTCATTTTTCCTTTGGGATTGTGAAACTCTAAGAATGGTTTCAATCGATAACCATTAACTTTGAAAACGTGACCATTCTTAGGATGTCTGATCTCAACGGCTCCACGTGGAAAAATGAAATGAACAATGTATGGACCAGACTATTTTGATTTCAATTTCCCAGGAAAAATATGCAAATGAGAATTGTACAATAAGACCTTTTGACCAACAATAAACACTTTTTGGAGAATGTGTTTGTAATGAAAATTTTTGTCCGGTCTTTGCATTTCCTAACTGTATCATAAGTTTCATTACTTATTTCTTCCAATTCAGTCAATTGAAGTTTTCTGAGTTGTTTAGAGCAAAATTAAAACGCTTGATAGCCCAATATGCCTTGTGTTTTATTTCGACTGTAAGATGACAAGCATTTCCATACACTAAGCGATAGGGTGACATTCCTATGGGTGTCTTGAACGTTGTTCAATAAGCCCATAGTGTGTAAGTGAGTCTGGAAGACCAGTCCTTCCGGGATGGATTGATTGCTTTCTCGAGGATATGTTTAATTTCTCTATCTGATATTTCCACTTGTCCGATTGTTTGTGGGTGATAGGGAGTAGCTACTTTGTGAATCACCCCATATGATTTCATCAATTCTTTGAACAAACAAATACAAAAATTCTTACCACCATCACTGATGATAGTTCGTGGAACACAAAATCTAGATATGCTGTTTTCTTTCAAGAAATGGGTGACAACCTTGTGATCATTAGTTTTGCAGCCACCGCTTTTACCCACTTTGATAAATAGTCAACACCTACTAGGATATATAAATTGCAGAAAGAATTAGGTAAGAGTCCCATGAAATCGATGCCCCAAACATCAAAAAGTTCAACAGTTAAGACTGGGTTTAAAGGCATCATCTTTCGGCGGGATATACTTCATAATTTTTGACATCTATCACATGAAATGCAAAAGGTATGGGTATCATGAAACATGGATGGCCAGTAAAATACACACTGCAAAATTTTTGCAGTTGTCTTTTTAGCACTGAAGTGGCGTCCCCAGGCTTGATCATGACATAACCTTATGACACTTTGTTGTTCCTCTTCAGGGACACAATGACGAATTATTTGGTCCGCACAATGCTTAAACAGATATGGATTGTCCTAGATAATTTTTTGACTTCTGCCAGAAACTTAACACTATCTTCTTTAGTCAAATGCGCATTTGACTGGTTACAAGATAATTGACAATATCAACAAACCATGGTACTTGGAAAACTGACATGAGTTGCTCATCAAGGAAGGACTCAATGATAGGATAGGTGTCATCAGTGAACTAGGTTACCAATTTAGAGAAATGGTCGGCTACCACATTCTTGAAATCTTTCTTGTCCCGGATTTTAATGTCAAATTCTTGTAGCAAAAGTATCCATCGGATCAGGTGGGACTTAGCATCTTTCTTAGAAAGAAGATACTTGAGTGCAGCATGACCTGAGTAGACGATGACCTTCATACCCACTAAGTAAGATCGAAATTTGTCTAGTGCAAATACGACAGCTAACGGTTCTTTTTCTGTGGTGGAATAATGAAGTTGAGCGTCATTTAGCGTTTTGCTAGCATAATAAATAACATGAGATAATTTGTTCATTCTTTGTCCTAGCACAACTTCTACTGCATAGTAAGAGGCATCGCACATGATTTCAAAGGGTACAGACCAATCAGGTGGTTGTGTGATTGGAGCAGAAGTGAAAACAATTTTCAAATTTTCAAAGGCTATGACACATTTTTCATTAAAATTGAAAACAACATCCTTGGTCAAGAGTCTACAGAGAAGTCGTGATATGTCACTGAATCCTTTGATAAACCTTCTGTAAAATCCAACATGACCTAAGAATGATCTAATCTCTTTAACAGTTTGGGGTCTTGGAAAATTAGAGATTAGGTTAACTTTGGCTTTATCTACTTCAATTCCTTTTTCTGAAATTATGTACCCTAGTACTATGATTGATTTTACCATGATGTGTCATTTTTTAAAATTAAGTATCAAGTTCGTTTCTTTGCACCTGACTAACACAAGAGTCAATGGTGTAGGTACTGGTCAAAAGTTGATAAAAAATCTGATAAGTCATCCATGAAAACTTCTAGGAAACGTTCTATTATGTCGGAGAAAATAATTATCATGCACCGCTGAAAGATGGCGGGTGCATTACACAGTTCGAAAGGCATACAACGATAGACAAACGTATTGAGTGAACATGTAAAGGTTGTTTTCTCCTGGTCTTCAATAGCAACATAAATTTGTTTATAGCTAGAATAACCATTAAGAAAACAATAGAATGTGTGACCTACTAAACGTTCAAGCATTTGATCGATGAATGAAAGAAGGAAGTGATCCTTACGAGTGGCAGTGTTCAGCTTTCGATAATCAATACAAACTCTCCAACCCGTTTGCACGCATGTTGGAACTAATTCATTTTTCTCATTTTTTATTACCGTGACACCGGACCTTTTTGGGACAACTTAGATTGGACTTACACATGTATTGTCAGAAATTGGAAAAATGATACTTGATTCGAGAAGTTTCAAAATTTTGGCTCTCACTACTTCCTGCATCGCATGACTTAACCATCCTTGCGGTTCTCTACATGTCTTGTAATTTTCTTCCAAATGAATTTTGTGCATGAACATAGAAGGGATAATTCCTTTGAGATCGGTGATGGACCATCATATAGCTTGACGATGATCTCTTAGAATAGCCAGGAGTCTAGGCTCCTGCTCAGAAGTTAATTCTAAAGCTATGATAATTGGTGATGTGTTTGAAGGTCCAAGATATAAATATTTGAGAGTGTTAGAGAGTATCTTGAGTTCTAATTCTGGTGGCTTCTCGACAGATGAGACTGAGATAGATTGATGGATGAAAAGAGGTTCAGACATGGTGATATCATTCACTTCATTTTTATTGAAATCATTATCTAATGAAACAATGATTTTTCGACATGATCACTGCAAATGGAGTGAAGGAAGAGCTCATCAACAAAACTCTGAATTAAGTTAACCTCGCATGGATCATCCATGTAGAGAGGTTGTCGACATAAGCCAAAAACGTTGAGTTCGATTGTCAATTCTCCAAATGATAATCTAAGCATACCATTCTGGCAATTGATCACAACTTTTGTAGCGGCAAAAAATGGTAGTCTAAGAATGACTAGGATATGCCCATTGTCGTTCTGAGTGGGTTGTGTATCCAATACCACAAAATCTAAACGAAATTAGAAATCGTCAACCTTAACTAGAACGTCTTCTATCACACCTCTTGGAATTTTCACAGAACGATCAGCTAACTGTAGGGTAATAGAAGTGGGTTTCAATTCTCCTTAACCTAACTGCTCATAAAGGGAGTATGGCAGTAGGCTGACACTAGCTCCAAGATCTAATAAGGCCTTATCAATTGTGTATGTACCAATGGTACAAGAAATACTTGGACATCCAGGATCCTTATGATTGATTGGAAATGGTTGTTGGAGGAGTGCACTCACATTTTCTGCTAGAAAAGCCTTTGTAGGGACATTAGTTCTCCACTTTATCGTACATAGGTGTTTGAGAAATTTGACATACGAAGGTACCTAATTGATGGCATCCAATAGAGGGATATTGATACTGACATGTTTGAACACCTCTAGTATGTCACCATAATGTATCTTTTGTTTTGCAGATAGCCTATGAGGGTAAGGAGCCCTAGGTGAAAATATTTTCTTAGCAGAGAAATCGGGTGGATCTTTTACTGGGGATGAACTCAGTGAGTTATCCGGTTGCTTTGATTGATTATTGATTTGTTCTCCACGTTTAGGCATTTCCACCTTATTGTCTACCTGTTTCGCTGACCTCAAGGTAGTAATTGATTTAACATCGTTTGGTTTAGGTGATGAAACCTCATACTGTCCTTTAGGATTTGGAATAGGTAGACTGGGAAATTGTCCCTTTTCCCAATCACCAATAGTAGTGGCTAATTGTCCAAGTTGTGTTTCAAGCTTATGCATAGCCTGCTGGGTAGTTTGCATGAACTACTGCAACATATCTTCAATCGAAGGTTTATGTTGCTGTGAAGGATTAGACTGATAAGACTAATTTGGTTGGGGTGGATGATAAGGTTGATTTTGAGGTGATGGGTGATACGATTGATTTGGGTATGGTTGATTTGGATATTGAGGACGATTTTGACTCATTGGAGATTGATTTTGACGCCAAGAGAAATTGGGATGATTTTGCCAATTAGGATTGTATGTGGCAGCAAACGGGGTTCTTGCTGTCTTCCAAAATTATTGAGTGCATTGGCCTGTTTGGTTGAACACCCAGCATTTGATCTTATGGAAGAACAATTTTGGGAGGTGTGTCCTGGGCTAGAACACATAGTGCAAAATTCAGCATTCGCTCCTATTGAGGGATTCATAGCCTGAGTCATCGCTAATGAGTCAACCTTTTTGTTAGGTTTGTGATTGCTAACTTAACGTCAAAGTCACTGTAAACTTTGTACAAACCGCATTTCCTTGAGGTTTGTGGTAAATTCTCTTTCTTGGAGAAATCCCATCGCTGAGAATTCTCCTCCAATGTTTATAGGAATGTCCATCCATTGTTCTCAGTTAGCTTCAAAAAGTCTCCATTTTTCATAGACTCGACCATTCGACGAGTTGGTGTGGTTAAACCATCATAGAAACATTGGATAAGTATCCACGTTTCAAAGCCATGGTGGGGACATTTTGCTAATATATCTTTGAATCTTTCCCATGCTTCACAGAATTGTTCACCCTCCTTTTGATTAAAGTTTATCATTTCTTTCTTCAGTGAGTTTGTTTTAGATACTGGGAAAAACTTGTTCAAAAATTTATTAACCAACTGATCCCAAGTGGTGATGGTATTCACAGGTAACGAATTTAACCAAGATTTCATTTTTTCTTTAAGAGATAAAGGAAATAATCGAAATCAAATAGATTCATCAGTGATTCCTTGAATTTTAATGGTGGCGCAGATCTCTTAGAATTCTTTGACATGGAGGTATAGATCCTCTCTATCAAGACCATGAAAAGTTGATAGAAGATGTAAAAGTGCTGGCTTAAGTTCAAAGGTAACATTGGTTGCAGGTATAACTATACCTGATGGAGTATTGGTTGTGACTGGTGAGAAGTAGTCTTGGAGAGTTTTCTCCACAACTTCCCCTGCCATGGGTAATGATGGTGGTGAAAAATGAATATGATGATGATGGTGAGAGAGTTGGACTGTCTATATCTATGACTGAGCTACTCTGAGCTCCAGACGCAATAATCGATGTACTGACAAGAGGTGTAATTCTAACTAAGCGATTAGTGGAGTCACGAGACCAGTTAAGCATACACAGACACGATCATTCACGCTCAAACAAATTCACACAAGAAAATTCCTATTCTAGACTTGAAGTACACTAGTGCAATCAAATTTTTATTGGCTAATAGGACTCTAAAGATTGTCTTTAGATTTGCTCCTATCTTTCTTTCCAAACAATCTAAGTCTTTAATGAGAGTTCAACCATAATCATGACCAGGTAAGTTCTCATGTAAGTGGAGGAGTACTTGGCAATCTTCTTATATTCCTCTTATCCTTAGGCTGTTTACACCTTGGTGACAAACTAATCCTAGACACCATAATTGAAGATGAACTAGTCATTGGTTCCAAAATTGATTTGAATTGAAAAGGTTCCTAATGAACATGAAACTCTAAAACTAACCTAATATTCCTTAATTGATTTTATTAGGAGATGCATGAAGCATTTTACTATCTTATTTTTCTAGATATTGTGAAAGATGCAATCCTACTTACCACACAAGTATCAAGCAAATATGCAAAACAATAATAAATCAATCTATACTAATGCATGAATCTAGCACTCCAATATGCATGAGCAATTTAAATGCAAACTAATTAAAGCAAAGCAATTAATGAACATCCTAAAAAAAATTCTATATGAATGCATGATGAAAATAAAAATTAAAAGAAGATACTTAGGCACTCACATTAGCCTAATATGCATATTTCTAGTAATTTTTAAGCGCGCATTTAAAAATCCTACTAAAGAAAACATACAAGCCTTAGTGTAGAGTCTAAATCAAAGATTGCATGATCCTAAACTAAACGTGTTTCCTAAAACTATAACGAGTGAAAGAAATATAATATTCAAAATCCTAAACCGAAATTTTAATTAAAACAAGACTAAGAAAGTTAAGATTGAGATTCACCAATATAATTTTAATTCCATGTTTCCAAGATTTGATTTATTTTTTAATTTAAAAAGATTCACAAGTTAGATAAGATTTTCTAAATCTAGAAAATTTCTAAGTTTAGGAATTTTTCTAAAATCGGAAGGTTGCCAAAAAGTAGAAAACTTACCAAAAATGGATTTTTCAAAAAATAGAAACTTTCTAAAAATAAGTTTTCCAAAATAAAAACAAATTTCCAAAATTAAAGCATATTTTTTAAAATAAGAAACTAACAATTAGAAAATTTCCAAAATAGAAAATTCTAAATATGGTAGTTTCAAAGGTTAGCAAATCTTCAAAAATAGTTTAATTCCAAAAAAAGTTATTTAAAAAAAATCTCATATTTAAGAAAACTTTCCAAAATTAGAACTTTCCAAAAATAAAAAGTTTTGAATTTTAAAGAGTTGCCAAAAATAGACATATTCCAAAAATAACAATGTTTCTAAAAATTACATGATTTAATGGCACATAATTTAATTTGATTTCCCTGGCAATGGCACCAAAAACTTGTTGATGTGAAAATTTTGCAAAGTTTTACATTTATAATCTCGCAAGCATATGAACCAATTGACAGTATAGCATATGAGAGATAGGTCAAACCCGTAGGAAATCACACAATATTTGTTATACATTAAATTAATACCTTTAAGATGATGTAATCTTGAGAAAAATAAATTAAATCTAGATTTGAAATAAGACAAATTTATTTGGAACAAACAAGTGAAAACCATCTTTTGTTTAACTTGTGAATCTCATCAAGTTAATCCATTTTATTTTTGTATTGGTGAATCATGAATATGTAGTCTTATCTCTAATTAAAATGCAAAGTTCAAGATTAGAAAACTATATTTACATTCCTAATTAAAGAATAGTTTGGAGAGGGATTGAGTTGATACATGAATTAAAGAATTAAAGAAAGAACATACAATAAACAAAACAAAAACAAAAATTGAACATCTTGTATACAACATACATACAAAGTGACTAATGTAATTAAAGATAGGAAATAAATTGACAAATAAAGTAAATGACAGAATAACTAAATACATTATTTAAAGGTGGTTATGGAATTATTCTCTCATCGTCCATAATAAATAAATAAATAAGTGTCACGCTCTGCCTTCCAACACCTAAACGGGCATGATCTGACTGCATAATTTAAAATAACATGTTCATCTAAATGGGTCTTACATCATAAATCCATGGCTAATAATTTTTCTTTTTTGAAAATGAATAACATAAAAACGTACAAGCCATCTAATTCCTCATGCCCACAACCTAATAAGTAAAATAACATTTCCATTCATTATTTCACATAACTAGAGAGATAAAGTATTCATCTCATAAAGGCTTCAAAATTTGCCAATTTACTGACATTCCCAAACCAATCAAATAATATCGTTCTCAAATTTACTCAATACTTGAATTTATCATCCAAGTCTGAACAAACCAAATAACCAAATAAACAAATTCCTTAAAGAGTCTCTAATCTAACAAAATCCAATCTATAATCTAAGAACTAAATCCTTCCACATTCTACGTGATTCTAAGTATCCTCCAACGACTCCTCCTCTAAGCTCAGTTTTGATCATCATCCAGAACCAAGTTAAAGGGATTGCTTGGAATATAAGGGATGAGCTCCATGCCCAGTGAAGAAAACAAAAACACATACAAAGAATATGATATCCTTACTTTCTCACACAATATTTCAAGCAATCTTATATTACGATTTATTTCATGCTCATGCTTTATGCAAGAATGCAATGCTCAATGCAAATTGTCATATTCTAACCCATCATCTACAACTACTGAGATTTGGTGGTCTTCCCGACTAATTGAGGATAACACAACACCGCCGTAGTGGCATTCCCAGCTAAAGTGAGGATAACACATCCCACCATCAAATAATAGTCTTCATGACTTGTCACGGATAACACATCTCTGCCACGTAGTGGTTTTCCCACTTAAAGGTGAGGCTAACAAAACTAATACCGTCGTGGTTTTTGTGAGAATCATGGATCACACTCTCATACCCAATGCTATGAATATGAGAATTCCATGCTCAATGCCAATAAACACGCTCAATTATTCATGATATACGTATAGTCAACATCTGATTCACCATAACACACATATAACTTGATTAAAACATAGCAATAGTCCAAGCATCATATTATTAGAATAATACAAACCAACATTCAAACATGTCCAAACGAAATCAATAATTCAACGATACCATCTAAATAATCATCAATCTACGAATATAGATTATTTGATCTTTTATCAATATTAAGGGTTAGACTCTACAATCCGGGCAGACTGAGTCTCCTCACAGCCAATAGAATGTTTAGCCAAAATCTCCCTTACACTACTTTGAATGGGCTTCAGATCACAACCATTATTAACATGCACCCAGTCTATTTCTAGATCTAACAATTATATTCTAACATACAATATAATGCAATATTTTTCATTGCACAAACTCATAATACAAAGAATCATGTCTAAAAGAGTATGTAATGAATTATTTCCCTCACCTTAGAGTTTTAATGAGTAAGAGATGAATCCAAACGCTTTCCAAATTTTGTCACGTAGTAAGAATTTTGGGACGTGCTGCATATAAATTTATTTGAAGGTTCCAAATATTATCAATGTCACTTTCAACTTGAACTAAATAATGGTATGAAAACTATTAAACATAGATGATTGGTGTTGTCCCAACTATGGATGCTAGAGGACCTAACGTTTAAAGATTAGGCAAGAGATAGTTTTAAATAACATGCTCAAGTTTGACAGCAAAAGATTGGCTTAAGGTTTGGGACAATTTTTTACTAACTAGGTGTGGATGAAGTTTGGACTCCAAATAGTCCAAGCAAGCTCAATTGGAAGACTTGGTAGAAATTTCATCATACTAGTCAAGGAAAAGAGGGAAGGAAGATAAAAATAAACGAAAAGAGAGAATCTAAGAGTTTATATTCTTAACTGGCAATGGAAGAAGAGGATAATACCTCTAAGGGAAAAATCGGATTTGTTGATGTGGACAAAAGTAATGGAAAATGTGAAAATACTCATACTATCTCAAAAAATCAATACATACTTAATTGGTCTTTACCACCCAAAAATGGTTGAAGTATTAAACATTATAATTTCCTTACAGAAAGGGTGATAAAATTTGTAAATTTGAATAAAGTAATTGAGAACTTTAAAAGTATGAGTAATGTAAGAAGTAATTGTAAATAAAATGTATATATTTGTATGTATTCAGTTGGAAGGAGTAATCAGTGGAAGAGTGGAAGAGAAAGCTGATGACTCTAATGAAGATGGTGACTTCAAACTAAGAAAATAAGTCAACAAAACTTTATAGGTTTGAAACATAGCACATCCACCATGTTCATTCATTAGAAAAGAATACCATAAAGTAATAAGGTTAGGCAAGTGTTTCTGGTTGGAAAAGAAATATAATGATACTAGTAGTAGTGTTGTGTCCACAAGCTGTGCACTGACGGTGGAGTATATAAACAAGAAGGGAATACAATAACAGAGATTAGAAAAAGAAGAAGGGAAATATATCTTTGAGAAAATATGGCGGGTATATTTTTTTTCAACATAATTAAGATAAGACTACTAGTAACCATAACGTTTGAAATTTTAATATTTAACACTTTAGCTAAAAATAAATCAAGTAGGAATATACAGTAAGGACCAACAAAAGGACTACTGAGAAGAATCGTTGAATGAATGGAATAAAACCATAGCTACTATGTTAGAATAGGCATCTAAAATTAAAGTAATTTAATAACTTAATCAGTAAAGTAAAAAAAAGACAAGTAAAAGAAAAGTTGTACATGTTCCTTGTTCCTTATTCCATGTCTTTCAAAATGAGAGAAGAGAAAAGAGGTTGCAAAAGAATAAGAAAGACAAGAGGCGTACCTGACGACTGTAGAAGGAAAACAATCAAGAAGTGGGTTGGAGCAACGCTGATGGTTGGCTGATTCTTAAGCGGTGGTGAGAGACCGAGAGATGTATCGATAAGGAGAAGGGCTTGAGTAGGAATCACATAGATTTATAGAAAAAAGGTCGGCTGGGGAGTTCTAACAGCGGGTCTGATGGTTTTGGCATCGGGGTCGGAGAAGAGGGGAGAGATCTAAGAGTAAAATAATAGAGAAGAGAGAGCAAGGAAGAGAAAGACTTACCGTTGGAGAGTAGGGTCTGTGTCTGCATAGATCGGAAGAACAAGAAGTCGTCGGCTAAAGTCACAATGTCAGACTGAAGCGGAAAAGAACAACAAACAACGAGGGCGAAATCTGGTTGAAGGGTTACTGTTAAGCTTGAGCAAGGGAGATGAGGTATGCGTATAAGTTGATTTGGGGTTTTTCCCCTCGCTTGGGGCCTATATAGGTGATTGGGCCGACAATGTCAAATGGAAGCTACAATTGGATGTCTTTGGGATTTTGGGTAGTTTCCATCGTATTAGAAAGGAAAAGTTAGTTGGGTTTCCTTGTGAGGCTAGAATTAGAAAGAGATATCGGCTAGAGAGAGAGGAATCCGAAAGAGGGTGTTTACTTATTATATACTCACAAAAATATTGATACACACACACACACACACACACACACACACACACACACACACACACACACACACACACACACACACACACACACACATATATATATATATTAATCACAAAACTTGGCATTAAAAGAAATTCGAAAAAGTTTTTAATCAATTTTCTTTAAAAAATGAAAATCAACGAAAACTTGGATCAAATACCACTAAAAGTATAGGCATGGGCAGTTTGGTCATCTTTTCAAAATTGTTATAAAACCAAGATAGAAATGTGAAATGGGTATTTTCATTGGAAAAATATTTAATTGGGTAATTTTTATTAGACCTTCACATTTTTTATTACACTTATAAATTTTACTTACAATTTTAAGTGTATCACTCATTGAGGAGAAGGTATGTGCAACTAGGGGTTTATTGTTCAACCCCTAAGTTTGAGGTGTGTTTCCCAAAATAATTTTAATAAAATATAATAATACACTAACATATACGAATATCAAATTCTGATTAATTTTACCCACTACTACTGACCCGCTACTTCAGGTCGGCTCACTACATAAGAGATCTAGATCTGAAATTCACGAATAGAATTCAAAATCAATTTACACCAATTAATTAAAATTCTTAATCTTTAATCTAATTAAAGTATAGTTCTTAAATTTAACACTTTTAACCTAAGGATTTTAATTAATCAAAGAATACAAAATTAAATTAAAAGAAGTATTAAAAGATGTCTGAATAATCGGACTTTCCAGGATTCTAACGGCAC
Source organism: Chimonanthus praecox (assembly GCA_022113865.1). NCBI lineage: Eukaryota > Viridiplantae > Streptophyta > Magnoliopsida > Laurales > Calycanthaceae > Chimonanthus > Chimonanthus praecox. The sequence goes on along the minus strand of CM039088.1, from coordinate 46,511,100 downwards.
ATCGCTTATTTATTTCATGGAAAAATTCATGTACATGCTCATAAATTTGAGAACAAGAAAACAAAATGGAGACGTAAATTTACAACTCTCACTTGTAAAATCGTGTGGGATCTCATGTCTTCTTGCCTCTTGATCTTTTATCCTTAGCCTTTGGCACTTTTAAGCTCTAGGTCAAATTCGAATTTTGTCTTTGGGGTAGTGGGGTATTTATAGGCTCAAGGAAAGGATGGATGGTTAAGATTAAATCTAAATTTAAGTTGATGGATGAAAGGATGGGATTGGATCTTAATGGAATTGGGTGATGGGGATTAAAAGTTGCAAATGATTTGGGTTGTACAGTGGTGTACACGAATGTGTAGGTGGCTTGGAGTGGAGTGCAAGCAAGGAGAGAGAGAATATAAGAATTGGATTAGGCATGGGATTTTCAAGTTTGGCTATGTAGGGTTAGGGTTTGTTTTGTGCATTGGTAAATGGATGGATGAGATTAAGAGATGAGGTGAATGGATGGATGGATGATGATGAGATGATGTGGAGGGTTGACTTAGTGTGAAATTCGAATGGAGTGTTTGTGGATTATGAAAATCGTGTGTGACATGGAAGATTGGGATGATGAGGGTGTTGGGATCTTAGGAATGTATCTAGATGGGTTTTTGTCTAAGTGCATGGAGAGAATTTAGATGCTAAAATCTGTGGACGCTATGGAGAGATTGGATTGAATGATGTGGCAATGAATAGGCTTGGGCGCATGGAGGCTACCTTGAGCTCCAAGTTGTTCTATCTTAGGGTTTAATGAATGTATGGCTAAGATTGGATTGGGTTAAATTCTAGGTTTAATTGGTAACAATAAATTATATGAATGTTATGGTACCTAGTGGAGGGTTGTGATTTAAAGGTGGAGATGGGTAGATGATATGATGAATGGCCTAGATCTAATGCTTATGTATGTGATGGATGAATGTGGAGGCTCTAGGGTTTTACCTATATGAAGTGGATGGTTGTGATGCATTGTCCCAAGATCTAGTGGCTTTAGTGAGTGATGGGTGATCTACATGGATGGATGGATGAATAAGCAATGCATGAATGCTTATGATCCTAACGTTAATCTAGATGATGGATAGGTTGGATATCCTAGATCTAAGATAATGCATGTATGGATTGGATTTGATAGGTGGATCTACGTTTGACCTAATTTTTATGCATGAGATGGAAGATGGAGACTTAAGATGGAGATTGGATGGTGGAGATATGAAATGTATGAAAAAGAGAGGGGTTAGGGTTATGAAATTCTGCCATGGGTAATTGGATATGGACTTAGTTGAAATTCGAACTTGGATCATAGAGCTATTGGACTTTGTATTTGGACCTCAATTCATGGACTTTGTCTTAGGTCCACTTGACTTGGATTTGAGCTTGAGATCTTGGGCCTTTGAGTTGCACAATGGGATCCAACTGTATGAAATGCGTATGGAATGTCTGTGGCCTGGCCCAATGTTGGCCTGTGAAGTTTAGCTTGGCCTAGTTGAAGTGGATCTTGGCCCATTGATCTTGAATTTGAGACCTTGGCACTTGAATTGCATGATCTCTCTTCCAGAATTTAATAATAAATTCACCACTTAAATTCTAAAAATAATTAATTAATCTTAGACTCTCATAATTGGATCCAGATTAACTAATTCATTTTTAAGCTCTAATCTTGCAATCATCCACTGAATTGAGATAATTTCCTGAACTTTTCATTTTTATCTACAAAACTAGAAAATGATATTATACAAAATAAAGGCTGACTAGTCCAATAATCAGGGGCAAAAATGAAATATTTTAGCGCTCAATAGAAAGCTCTCAGTGATGGGACTTCCCCAAAAAGGAGAATTTACCATAAACCTCAAAGAGAGGAGATTTCTTTGAAGTTAGTAGTGACTTTGACGTTAAGCTCTCAATTGTGAACCTAACGAAAAAAAATGGACTCATTTGCGATGACTCAGGCAATGAATCCATCATTAAGAGTGAATGCTGAGTTTGACGCAATGTGTTCTAACTTAGGACACACTGTCCAAAACTGTTCTTCCCGAGGATCAAAGGCTGAGTGCTCAACCGAGCTGTAACGAACCGACCCAAAGTAGTGGGTCATGGTCGAGTTAGAGTTATTCCTAATCGGATAATCGGTTATTGCTTGAAATTGTTTGATTGCGTGTTGGGCAATAGAATTTTAACTCTAGACCCCTAATATGTGTTTATCATAGTCTAAATTGAAATTGGGACATAGAAACAAAATTTTGAAACATATTATTATTCAAATTTTAATTTTAAATTTTGTTTTTGGGAACTTTAAAAAAAAAATAGCTTTGGTGGGACCCAAGTGAATTTATTTTCTGAAGGGATTTATTAGATTAGAGAACTTATTTTGAGAAAATATGATTTTAAATTGAAAGAAAAATTTAATTTGGCAAAGCTCCAATTGATCTTGGAAAATTTTAAGTTGGAGAGTAAGTAGACCATGAGCTCACATGACTTTTGAGGTTAAAAGAGAAATTGATTGCCTTCACAGTGTGGGCCAAGGGACCCCACATCTTGGGTACTCGCCCAAGAGAGAGAAATAGCAAGCCATTTTCAAAAATCCCATTAGACTTCAAGTAGGATCGGCCACCTCCTTGCTATTTAAAAAAACAGTCTCCTTTACCCATCAGATTTGTTACTTTTATTAAGGAGGTGGGAGTATTAAGGTAATAAGTCAAAAAGAGGCTTATAAATAAGCCACAAAAGGCATACACGAATTACAAAATCGTGCAAGCCTGGGAGGAGTCGTTGAAGCTCTCTCTCTCCTTCTAGTTGGTGTTTTCTCCAAAAAGGTTAGTATTTTTTTGTTTTGCGTATCGCCACAAAAAAATTCATAACTGGGGGTTTTGATCGAATTTTTCAACTAAATTTGTTTTATTGGATTAAAATTTCATAGATCTAGCTTCTATCCGAATTTGGAAGCAAAAGAAGGTGATTTGATGCCCCGGATCTGATCTGAAACACGGACCAAAATATGGGTTCAGATCTGAGATACAATTTCACTGGGTTTTATTAAGTAATTCATAACTTATTCATACGACACAAAACGATGAAAATTTTGTGTCTATTTCGATCTACACAAAGAGACCTATCTCCAGTTAAAGTATGATGAATTTTATATGGGGTTTGATACCCGAAACCTTGTCTGCAAGTTGGACCTAGTTGCAGATTGCTGAAAATCAGATAGGTTTATAGTGCTGGATTGTGGGATTTTTATCTCAGTCTCTTATTATCAAAATAATTGAAAATTTGAATCTAATTTGGATGACATGAAGATATCTATATCGAAAAAAAAATATGAGAGGTAGATTCAATGATTTGATGGGTCAATGATGGTATGCAAGACAAAAACCTCAGATGAGACTGCAAACTGTTGAGCAGTGTACATGTCTTAGTATTTTGATCATAACTCGGTTACGAATGTCCGTTTCGGACGAACAAAATATCGTTATAATCGTCTCTCAGAAACCTATCCTCTATACAAATATGAGACCTTGGTTTGATACTTGCTGATACTATAATGTTCTACAAGATGGGTCAAATTCTGTTTTGTTTAACTCTTTTAAACCTTAAACAAATTGTACTTGTTTATTACCCCCTTCGACTCGATTTGTTTGGACAGAACAGATGGGGTTTATTTGTTAGAATTATTATTTAGAAAGGGGTTAACTGAGAGAAAATTATAATGGTCCAAATTTCTAATCATTGACAGTATATTCGGGGACCTGAAGCTTGTTGGAACTTGGATTTGGTGGTGTGTCTGAACTTGATAAATTGCAAAGTTTAGGTGAGGGAACTTAACCTTGTTTATTGAATTATTTTGATTATATTTTATCGTTCAGAAATCCGATTTGAATGTTTGGATCGTTTGTTGAGATGTTAGTATGAACATCTTGTGAATGCCTTCGTTGGATATCATATGTATATTGAAATTGTCGACACATGTAATATTTATTATTCGTCGTGTGTTCATTGAATTGACTAATACATGTTATATTCGTTATTCATCGTATGTTCATTGAAATTATTAACACATGTTATATTGATCATGTGTTTATTGGATTTGTTAACGCATGTTATATTGTTAATCGTTTATTATGATCATATTAATGGCATACATGACATGGCCTTCATGCATGAGATATTTGTTGATTCGTCAAGCATGAGCATCCACGTTTGGGTGGGTGATTTGTATTGTTGATTCAAGTCGTTAACCCTGCACTCCTTTGGGGACATTCATTGTGCACATTCATTGGTCTCTTGTTTCAATGTCCTTGCACTCCATTGTGGACATTCATTGCGTTATGACTATTTGTGCACATGTGCTATGCTTAGCTAAGTCAAGCTTTGTATGATTCGTTCATTGAGATGCACGGTAAGGAGACACATGCATCAAAATTGCATTATAGTATGACATGCATTTTGAAAAGTAATAATTGGAATTATTGTTGTATGCCTAGTTTATTATTATTATATGCACATTATTTGTATGGTTATTTTTCTTCACTGGGCATGGAGCTCATCCCCCATTTTTCAATAAATCCATTGGAAGGAGAAGCTCGTCAGGAAGATCTGTAGGATAGACTCTACTGGGAGCGTTGGCTTAAATAGTAGTTGTTAATTTGTTAAGAGTTTTCTAGATTTCATTTGAGGAGTGAGACATAACAAGTATTACTTTGGTTTAATCGTATTTTGGGTTTGAGTTGTGCTTCTGTTTCCAACTTGCAATTGGGGAAACATCAACATTGATTTGATTTGTTTGATGTAGGACTTATTGTATGATATAAGATTAAACCTCTTTATTGATAGAAAATTTTAGTTCTTGGACTATTGATTGATTCCATGCTAGATGGGGACTAATCCTATATGAGAATGACCATTAATGAACATGGTTAATTTATTAAAATATTCCGCACTCTGATTACTTGCAATATTGTTAGTTGAGAGAAAACACAAATATGGATGAATATGTGATTCTCGTTATTGGTTCGTGTTCTATTCTTGTAAGGCTCCGTTCGTTGTGTTAGAATGGACGGGTACTTACAGTATGGTATTAGAGCTTTGGTTCAACTCTTAGGCTGTGTTGGGCCAAGATTATAGATTTCCTCTCTAGACTGAGTGGGGTAGAAATCCTTCTTAGAGCGGAAGGTTAGTTTTTGGTGTCGGTGGTGTAGTTTAGTTAACCCTATCGATGATTGCTATTTGAATTTTGCATGTTTGTGAGACTAATAGAATCTAGTTCCGCAGATATGGCAGGAAAAGGCAATTGTAGAAGCAAAGCAATATCTACTCTTAAAATGGGAGATCGTGAAAGTACTCAGATTCTTAGAGAAGACGTGGTGGAATTTTTGAACCTTCGTCAAGGCAGAGATACAGTGGCTCAATATAAGGCTAAATTTATTGAATTGGCCAGGTTTTCTCCTGAACTGGTAAAAAATGAGATGTTAATGACAAGGAAATTCGAGCAGGGTTTAGACGAGGAGATACAATATACAATGATTCCGATGAGGTTGGCCACTTTTCCTGAAATTGTCCAAAGAACCAAGTTGTCAGAAGGCATCATTGCCAGATTGTATGGTGCAACAAAACAGAAGTCTGGAATAATGAGTTATTATCGGCCTCAGAATAAGAAAAGAAAGACAGGCCATTTTCCTCCAAAGAATTCTTTTGGAAAGGCAACTAATTATGGTCATGAGCGATTGCAATGCTACAATTGCAAGATGCGGGGCCATACAACCAGTAAGTGTGACCATCTGAGGAAACCACGATGTTATAATTGTGGTAAACGCGGTCACATATCTAAGGATTACCCGGAACCAAATAAGCTGAATACTAAGAATCCACCTCCGCTGAATGACAATCAGCAGAACAGAGGACGCGGACGACTGCCCCAAACTAATCAAGGTCGTGTGTATGTTGTTACTCCGCATGTTAGTGACATTATTGAACCGATTGTTATGCAAGGTATGCTCCTAATTTTTGGAACTGTAACACCCCGCCCTTTTCACTCTAATTTTCAGAGTTTTTTTTTTTAAATATAATAATCATGTGATCGGGGCGGAGTGTCACGACGCGAGTTAAGTTCGGATCTCTAAATCTGACCCTTAACTGGCCAAGCCCATGTGCGTATGAACTAAGTCCATAAAACTGATCTGCACATGGTACATATACAACTTGCGGAAATAACTTAGTCTTAAACTAACTGAGGTTATAATAGAACCTATGACTATTCCAATTTTATCGGATGATAGCAAAGTACATAATCTTGTTCTCCAAAATTACTAAATAATATTAATCTACCATTCAATCCAACCATCCAAAATAAACCAATCCACAGCATCTTCTTAACTACTTATTACATGCCAATCAAACTAGTTACCAAATTACATTGTCCAAATAATTCAAATAAGACATCCATAAATAGTCCATTCAAATTGCCTAAGCTCCTATGCTTGGTTTTCTTCTCGATCCACGTTCTTTCCTTTCCCTGCGTCATCCACTAAGGATATAGATAGGACGTTAGATCAACGCGCCCAGTAGTGTTTCCGAATAGGGCTACCACATGGTTAGTCAAAAACATGCAAATATTATAATAATAATACATGTGTGACAAATTCCATAAAAACATGCTATGTATGAAATGAACATGTAATGAGTCCCACCCATCACCATTCAACATAGCCATCACTTGACGGGATTCTCATCGTCAAGGTAACCCACAGCGGTCTTTCGGACGCCCCGACGGAGTGTGGCCTCCGGATTCCTCCTGAAGGGATTCTCATCATCAGGGTACCCCACAGTGTTCTTTTGGATGCCCCGACGGAGTGTGGCTTCTGGTTACAACACCATCATCCCATGTCATGCATGAGATGTCTATGCAAACATGTCATTTAGAAACATAACTTTACAATCATATAAGATATCGGAATCAACATAAAACAGCATATGGAATAGTGGTTACAATAAAGGTAGGAAACCTACACTAAGTCACTTAGATTGCCCGCTCTTGTGAACCGTCTTCCGTTTACGGCTTGTTCACCATTCTAGCAATCCCAATACCTTATTTACATAACAGCAAGTTAAACATTCATTCATGTGATTCCATCTTAATCTAAGTCCCAAAAATCCACTTTGTGGGGTTCAACCATACCCCATGGCCGAACCTCACCCATTTAAACCTTGGTCACTCTTTTATTTAATTAAGACCCTCTAAGTGTCCCAACTTTCAAATGAACCTTGGTAGGGTTCGGCCATACTACATGGCCGAACCTTACCTCCTTAGGTTTTGGCTCATAAGTCCATTCTTCTGATCATTTCATCTTTTCCTCCATATTTACGATATTGCCACTATACTAACCCTTTATTTAATTTTTTGTTTAAAAACCAAAGTCCATCAAATTACAATTGGTGGGGTTCGGCCACACAACATGGCCGAACCTCACCCTAGAGATTTTAATCCTATGTTCCATCATCCCCTTAATACTAAGTCCATAATTGATGTGATTTCCATCTTCTTGAAAGCCAAACCAAACAATCAAATACTTACATGGGGTTCGGCCATCCAAGGTGGCCGAACCCTATGTCCATGTTTTTACCCTTCAAAACCATCCAATAAGTCCATCACTTTGTATGATTTCCATTTTGTAAAACTCAATCCAAATATCCACAAATCAGTCCATGGTGTTCGGCCATACATATGGCCGAACCCTATGGTTCTCTTGGTGTTATTATTCCAACCTTTGTCCATGGTTTTAATCCACAATTTAACCATAGTATTAATATGGTTCAGCCAAGCTATAGTTATCCAAAAACAGTAAGCTTATCTTCACTTTAAATCCTTTAAAAATCTTCATTAACTACTATGGATTTTATCCCTCAAACACCATTAAGAATTACCAAGTTTTTCCATGGGGTTCGGCCATCCAATGGGGCCGAACCCTTTGGTCCATATTTTATCATTTAAACATCATAATTCTAGATTAAAAATAGTTTATCGAAAACCTACCGTTTCCGCGACTCCTCCAATTGATCTTCACTCCAGCTTGTTCCTTTCCCTTTCTTAGCCTCTCCTTCTTCTTGATTCCTTGATGGAGAGATCAGTCAAGGACTGATTAAGCAACCAGCTGCTGCTCTAATTTTTGGAATGTAGAAAATGGCAAAGAGGTAGAGAGAGAGAGAAAGAATTTTGGTTTTGGATGGGAAACCTTGATGCCCACTCCTTTGCTCAATGTGTGCTTTTGTCTTGGTGAAAGAAAACAACCAAGGATTGATTGCAAACCAGTGACCAGCTGCTGCTCTTGGTGTTTGGAGAGATGGAAGACGCCCAAGAGAGGAAGAGATAATGATAGAGAATGAAATCCTCTTGGCTAATCAAATTCAGCCCAAGGTTTAACCTTGTGTAACTCACCTCTCCATAATTAAAATCCTTTAAGTTCCTTGGGGTTTCATCTATGAAATGAACCCCTCCAACCCAACCCCCCCCCCCCCCCCCCCCAGCATCCAACGTCTCCATTACCTTTGGATGTGAGAGTTTCATAAGGAAATGAAACTCCAACATCAACGGCTATTCTGGGTTAGCCCAATGTAACCACCATCCTTCATTCATATCTTATATGGGGGTTTCATTTTTTTTTTGAAATGAAACACACCATGTTCCAACATCTCTAAGCTTGTCCTTGTGGTTTTAGATCTTCCCCTCACTCATCTCTCATTAACAATTCAAATGGGAGTTTCAGCATAAGATGAAACTCCTCCCCTCCTCCAACGTCTCCCATACAACCCATGTAACTTCAAAATGTAACTCTCATTTCATTCATCACTTAGATGGGAGTTACATGCATGGTAATGCCTCCCATGCAGCCTGTAATACCCTGCCCCAGATTAGGCGTGTTTTAACTCGTTAATCGTGTTTAACCGGTTAATCTCGAGGATTTTGGTTAGGGCTTCGAGGAAAGCCCAAGTGTGGCCCAATTAGAGGTCGTGAGCTCAGAGATCCAGCCCGTCGAGCTGAAGGGGCATTTTGGTAATTTACCACTTGTTGTGTATATTTTTATAAATATTGTTGATATATGTATATTATTAGTGGGTAATGCTCTCCTTAATAAAGGATTTGCATTTATGGTTTTAAAATGATTTTTTATTTTCAAAAAATGGTATTTAAATCCCCGTCAAAACCCCGAAAGGGAGTTTTAATTATTTTAAATAATTTTGGAAAAGAGATAAATTTTGAAAATGGTGTTTGGTGTAAGACCATTTTTAGAATGGTCTACTTATTTCATTTCACTTCAAAGTAAGATTTACAAATTGGTTATTTTTACATTTGTTTAATTAAGTAATTATGGGCAAAATGTGAGTTTTATTTAAATAAATGATTTTTAGTAAGAGATAAATTCTGAAATTTTTATGATGACCAAGGTTTTCAAAACCCAACCTATCTGTAAGGTTGGATTAAGTTTTTGAGTTTTTAAATCAGTACTTTAGTTTAAAAATCGATTTTTATTAAAACCAGGACTTATATGCAATATGGGAACTGTTGAGGGACTGATCTGCAACTGCAGGAAAAACCTGCACACGCCATGCAGGCGTACTCTGGCCGCTGGGCCCGATTTCCGGCAATCATGGCTTCCCGTCATGCCGTCCCATCCCCGGATTTCCGGCAGAAGACCTATAAATTCAGGCGCCTTCGATCGGTTGAACTCCCACACACCTTCTTCTCTTATCTCTGTTCTCTCTGTCTCTGTAAACCCCGACGGCCGACCCCTGCTCTGCTTCTGTTTTTCAGTAACAGTAAGCTTAGAGGAAGAATTTCCAAAAATCAAAATTTCAGCCCAGGAACCTCAACAAAGGTATCCATTGCATTCCTTTTTAAATTCTAACCGGTTTTGAATCAAGAAAATCAAGTTTTGACCCTGTTTTGATGGAGAAAAACCAGTTTTAAGTTTTAAGGAAAACCATGGGTTTCATGTACCCGTGAGCTTTCACTGTTTAAATCGGATGACCCATTGAGCTTCTGAGCTCCAAACCAATCCCCATGGAAAGAGGACTCCCAGAGTAGTCCATCAGACCTGACGGATGTGAAAATCGAGTCCGGGAAGCCCTCCCTTTCCAGAGTCGCATTTCACTGTGTATCCGCCGTCATTGTCTGCTGTTGCAGACAGTGAAGAAGACGACTCTCGGAAGGTCCTAGAGCCGATCCTTCGGACTGTCCGACCGCGTGACCCTCGGACGTTCCGAGCTTCACCCGAAGCCCAGTTACGCCCGAGGCAAGCCTGACCCTTCGGACGCACCGAGCCAAGCTCGGAAGGACCGAGCCCAGCTCGGAAGGACCGAACCCTCTCGGACGTTCCGAGCCCAGACCTTCGGACATTCCGAGCTTTGTAGACCCACCGAGACTGTTTTCTCTGTTTTTATCGGTTCGGATGGACTTCGGAAGGTCCGAGACCCAGTCTTCGGACGATCCGAAGTCAGGCCCATGTTCCGAGGCCAGTAACTTAGTTTAGTGTGGTTCGGATGATCCGAAGCCACTATACCCAGTTCCGAGGTGATGTTCTGAGGGACCCATTTTTAAATGATAAAATATTGTTTAATTATTGTTTTTGTCTAATCTTGATTAGTATTTAATGTGTTTGATTATTTGTGATGATTTATACCCCCTTGTTAATTAAAAGTGTACTAACCCCTTTCTCTTATTATTTATAGTGTAAATACTATTGTATCTGCTTTAAGGCCGACCCTATTGGTTGGGAACTGAGTGATTCACTTTCAGGACGACACTGTAGTCGGGCACTGAGTAACCTCGATGCCTACTCAAAATGTCAGCTCTGGTCCTATCCAGAAGACAACCGAGAAGTGACCCGAGGATCTAGACCTAACTCAAAAGTCAATCTGGTCCATGCCTAGAAGACAATATGAGTTTGGACTGAGCCCTTTTTATTATATTATTATTTTGTGGATGATTTAAAAAGGATAGAAACCAAGTAGGAGACTCATTTCCATGAACCCTGGATATTTTGTGGGAAAACGTATGATTTCCAAATACTACGAATAAGTACGTATTTGTTATGTATATTGATTGTGCACTTGTGTGTTGTTTGAACAAAGACCGCGTAACCACATGATCACGGTGAGGGAACTTAACTCTGCAGATTTTGTAAACAGGTGTTATGATGAGATGAGTATTGAGCAATGAGTGGTTTCAGTTTTTGATGAACCCACTCATGTGCCTATACATGATGCACTATGGTAAAAGTGCTGTGATGATTTATGATATTACGATGTTGATCGTATGTGTATGTAAGACTGCTTCCACGTACCTGGGCTATTGAACCAATATCGGCCTTATGAGAGATGGTTTATGTCTACTGGACCACGGGCGGACCATGCTGTCGTCAGTTGCTGACTTGAGGGTATCAGTATCGGCTAAGTTAGAGCCGGAGATGTACTTGTAAGGATGTATTTTGACCGTGTCGGGACTTAATACTGGTCTCAGTGTAGTCTGCAGGCGTTACGGTGGATAATGGCAGTGGTTTAATAATGTTGTTATATTATTTAAGATTATGCTTATTGTTATCAAGCATGTGATATTGACCTGTTGCTAACCTGTTTTATTATTTACTTAATGTGCATTGTTATATTTCCTTCACTGGGCTAGTTAGCTCACACCACACCTTTCAGGCAATGAACCCGAGGAGGAGGGCCCTCTCTTTCAGGCTTAGGACGTTTAAGCTAAAGCAGTGTTTTGGGATTTCCCCGGGAGGGGAATGCCCTGATCTTTTTCCTGTTGGTTCTTGGAACCGTTGACTTTTCTTAAGTACCGAATACGGTACTTAATTTGTGTTGAAATGATGTAATAGGCTATGTTGCCTTTTGAGACACTGTTTTGAATGATGAATCAATGGTTGTTTTCTTATGCTTTGTATTAATCAATGTTAGATTTGATTTGAGCATATTATGTGTTGATGTTGTTATGTCTATTTTTATGGGGCAGGCATATGGTACACGTTTGAGTCCACATAACGGGATCATGTGTGACTTCTGTGCCCAACTGTTGATCCGGCCCAGTTAGAATGCTTGTGGTTTAGTTTATCTTTCAAAAAAAAAATCAGTCGCGTTCCAGGCTCACCCTCCGAGTCGGGGCGTGACACAGCCAACGTTTTTTATTGTGTTAAAACCTACCACCAGCCCACACCACCATCTTACACACACTTCACTCATTAAAATAATTATTCCATCTACCTCATGTATTTAACTCACCCAAACTCCACTCATTCATTAATGTAACTCAACTAATAAAGTCCACTCAACTAAACTCCATCATTTATTTCAACTCAAATCCAACTCAAACATTTACCTCATCTTAACCCAATTAAGCTTTGAGCTCACCAAATAGTCAAATATGTCAACTACGACCCATTGGGTCCAATTTGTCCATTTTTGACCCATTTAACAAAATTTGACCCAATTATGATTCTTGACCCGTTTAAGTTCATCTTATCCATTTATTTGTTTTGTAAATAAACTACCATCCTTTGGGTCTTGATTGAACCATTGACCCATTTAAATTCAAATCACATATATCACAATGGCAATTCCGTAAATATGATTAAATTCATATAAATTGTTATCTTTGAAATTCCAGGGTGTTACAGGAACTTGGGCTAAAGTATTGCTTGGCTTTCGTGCATCGCATTCTTTTATATTATCTATGTTAGTTGATAAGTTGGTTTTAGAAGTGGATGAACCAGATGAACTCGTGCATATTACGACGCCATTGGGTAGATCCACTACAGTAAGAAAAAATTGTCAATCTTGTGTTATAGCAATTGGTGGAGTTAATTTAGAAACTAGTTTGGGTATGTTTGGTTTTGAAGCCATTTTGGGTAAGGATTGGTTGACGACTTTCAATGTATTGTTGGCCTAAAAGTTAAATCTGTCTCTCCTGAGTCAGAGAGAGTTGTCAATTCAGTGACTGTGTCTGACTGAGTCCTGAGTTGTCAATTTCTTTGACTGAATCGTGACCGTTTACTTGTCATGACCTCATCTTTGGAAGACATGCACACTCAAATCAAGCTTGAAGCTCTAGAGACACGTTTGGAAAGCATCGCACAAAAATCGGAAGAACTCCTTAAATGCCAACCAACACAGGGATACGGACCCTAGGACGGACCTAGAAGCCTTAGAAGTCCTTCGGTTAAGAACTGGTTTAAATTAATATAAGATTTGTAAGTACCTCAGCCCTATCGAGAGATCTAGCTATCTATCAAATATCCCTATATATTCTTGTGTATTTGCAATCTAACAAGTGGTCATTATAGTTAAATCTAATGATTGCAAATGAACACATAAAGGGCTCTCCATCTTTTCCAGATTTCCAAACTCTAAATTAATCAACACTTAGTGAAATCTGTGGCTTATCAGGTTCCTTGGAACCTGTAACACCCCGGATTTTTGAGTTATTAATAAATATGAAAATTACTATTTAATTTGTGAATTATTAAATATGGATCTTAGATTGGTAAAGGGTTGGGTCATTACCCAATTAAGACCCAACGGTTGTGGAAATGGTTTCAACTTAAAATTAAATGGGCTTAAATAAATTAGCAATGCATTATGTCTTAGCCGAATATGGGGTATGCAAATCCATGATTATGCGCATAAAGGGATCATGGAAAGATTTTAGAAATGAGATAGATTGTTTATGGCCGTGTGTGACATTACATATCTAGGTGATGAGCATAGATCATTTAAAAAGGGGCTTTCTTGATTAAAAATGGCATAAGGGAATTATTATCTTAGCACCTTTTAAATTGGGATCAATGGGAGATTAATTAAGGCAATGTCTAAAAGGAAGCAAGGGTGTATGGCTGAAAAAATTGCTTGCTTCTTAGCAAGATAGGACCGAATGGAAGTTGATAAAAGAGAGGAGCAAGGGGAGCATGGCACCTTCTAAAAATAACTAGGACCGATTAGAAGTTGATAAAAAGAGAGGAGCAAGGGCGCATGGCACACACCATAGCCGAATTCTCTCTCTCTCAATTCTCATTCTCGGCATTAACAAGAGGAAAGGAAGGGCAGCCAGCAAGGAGGAAAAGACTAAGGAAGAGAATGATTGGAAGAGCAAGAACCAATCGAAGCGAAGGAAAATCGAAGGAGTTGCAGAACCGGTTAGTGTTTTGGTATTTTTGTTTAAAGAAAAGAACCATAGTATTCAGCCATGGTGTATGGCCGAATCCCATGGAAGAAAATTGAGGAAATAATCATGGAGTGTTAATGGAAAAGATGGACCATAGGGTTCGGCCATGGTGCATGGCCGAACCCCATGGAGGGACTTTGGTGATTTTATGGAAAGACATGATTATTTTTATGGGTTGAAAACCATGAAGAATATTAGTTATTTTAATGGAATTGGAAGATGAAAATCATAGGTGTAGGTTTATGATTTTAAAGGGTTTAAATGGAAAGAGATTGGTTATATTTTAAAAGGAGTTATCATTTTAGTTTAATGGAAATAATGATTTCCATGAATGAGAATTAGGGAACGATTATGATAATTTTTAAATGGATGTATGGTTGATGGTTTTTGGATACATGGAATGTTATTGATAATTTTTAAAGAGAGGATCTTGAACCATAGGGTTCGGCCATGGTGTATGGCCGAACCCCATGGAAGTTGTCATTAATTTAGAAAGTGAATGGAAAAGGTTGGATTGTCTCTATGGGTGAGGTTCGGCCATGGTGTATGGCCAAACACCACAAGGGTTTATTTTAGGAAGGTGAAGATTAAATTAGAAAGTTTCTAATTATGGACTTTCTAATTATGGAAGGAACCTTGAATTATGGGTTCAAGAATGAAATTACTAAATTTAGAAAGTTTCTAATAATGGATGCAATGTATATAATTGGAACTTAGACATCATGGGTTCGGCCATGTGTATGGCCGAACCCCATGAACCAATTTTATGGGTTTATGTTTATATGTATTTTTAAATGAAGGGAGGATGCAAGTATAGACTTATGGTTTATGGACCTAAGATGGTGAACCATTTAGAAGAAAAGTTGGAAAAGAAACATCAAGGGTTCAGCCATGGTGTATGGCCGAACCCTATGAACTTGTTAATGGGTCATGTTTGGGTCTTTGTATAATTTTAATGAATGGTTCACCAAACCTAGGGATGAAGGGTGAGAATAATGAAATTATAGCCTTGGATGGCAATATGGTAATTATGTAGAATTAATGGACCTATGTTTTAGAACTCAAACATAAGTTGATGGAATCAATGGCAATTTTGTAAATATCGCCTAAATTGAAAGATCATGGGTTCGGCCATGATGTATGGCCGAACCCCATGAGATGGATTTGTGGATCAAGACATGGACTTAGGCATTTGTTAATGGAGGAAAAGATTGGATTATGGGTTATGTTAGCCATGAATGGCATTGTTGTAAATATAAGTAAAAATGAAAGATCATGGGTTCGGCCATGGTGTATGGTCGAACCCCATGGGAATTGGTTTATGGATTTAAAATATTGTAAATCAAGTGGGACTTGGTTTTGATTGATTGTTATATTATATAAGGTAACGGGACCTCACAAGGTGTTTACGATCGTGAGCGGTTACCGGACGAAAGACGCAAGGACACGTTAGCGGTCTTTGGTAGGATTCCACCTCTTTGAAACCATGGGTTGATGTTTTTATCTTATTTTGATGAAATTATATTGCAAAGGATAGGTTTCAAAATGCGAGTTTTAAATGCTATGTTTATATGATAAAATAGCATGTGTTGGATATGTTTCAAAATGTGATTTTAATGCTATGTTTATATGATAAAATAACATGTGTTTCATTGGCATCTCATGCATGGCATGGGGTGAAGGATTTGTAACAGGAGGGGCCACACTCCGTCGGGGCGTCCGAAAAACCTATGTGGGGTACCTTGATATGTTTTTCCATCAAGAAGAAACCAGAGGGTCCACACTCCATCGGGGCGTCCGAAAGACCTATGTAGGGGTACTTAAATGTACATGTGATGGGTGGGACTCATCATTGCATTTGTCATCATTGCATGGCATGGTTTATCTGGGTTTTGACATTATGATATTATTATATGCATGTTTTGTACTAACCATGTGTTAGCCCTAATTGGAATACCTACTGGGTGCGTTGTTCTAATGCCCTACTTCTATCCTAGTGGATGACACAGGAAACCAGGGGAACGATGAACGCAAGGAGGACCAAGCATAGGGGCTTGGATGATTTAGTTTATATTTTGAATAAAGTTACTTATGGACATATATTTGAGTAACTAGTTTTTGGACATGTAATAACTTAGATGGTTGGATGCTTATTTGGATAATTATGTTACGTTAATTATTGATTAAAGACTTGATGTATTTTTTTATCTGAAATGGAATAGAACTGGGTTCTATCATTATTCTGCATGTTATGATCTTAATTCCGCAAGTTATGATTTTTATTCCTCATGTTGATATTGTTATGTGTGAACCATTTTCATGGACTTAGTCCATGCACACATAGGGTTGGCCAGTTAAGGGTCGAACTTTAGAATTTCGAACTTAGCTCGCGTCGTGATGTCCCGCTCTCTATCACTATTCGTTTATAAAAAATAAAAAATAGACTCTGATTTTCAGAAGAGAAAGTGAGTGAAAAAGGGCAGGGCATTACATAACCAGACTCAGAAGTTCTGGAGGTTGGTCTTAGGTTCAAAACCTTCCTCGGAACCAGCCTCCGAAGTTCTAAAGGTTGTTTCTAGGTTCAGAACCTGCCTCAGAACCCTGATTCGGAACCTGCCTTGGAACCAGCATCAGAAGTTCCAAGGGATGCGTACTGCAGGTTCCGAGACCTCCAATGTACATATTTGAGGTACTACTTCTGACCTTTGGAACCTTACTTCGGAAGTTCCGAACCTGGAAGTTGGCTAGTTCCGAAGGTGGTCCAACAAGTCGTTGTAAGGTCAAAGTATCCGTTGAAATATGATCGTTGTATTTATGACCATTGAGACTTCTGAAGTTCCAAGGCTAGTCAACCAAGTTCCGAACATCCTTTAGGAGCTTGTTGGCTATATAACCCAAAGCCATTTGAGAGGCCAAGGTTGATCCTCCAATGTTGATCCTCTTAAGCTAAAATTTCTCCTACTCTTTCCTAAGAATCCCAACTATTATTAGTGCACCAAATCTCCATAGTCAGACCCTCATTACTCTAAACCATATCTCAAACACATTCAAAGCACTCATAGGCAAATCATAGAGCATTTAAGGCTCAACATTGAATGTGTTCTTGAGGAAACAATTTGGGATTGATTGTTTACATAGGGAAACCTTTAATCATCCCTAGATCATCTTCCATTCTTTGGTGTGGCATTCATTGGAGAATTCTCTCATCGTCAAGGAGCTAAGTGGAGAAAGACATTCGAGGACAAGCCAAGGCTTCTTCAAGTAACTAGAGGCTAGTGTTCTTGGTAAGACTCTCATATTCTACAACTTTCATTAATCATTGAGATATTTGTAAGGGGTGGTGTAATCCTAGTGAAGTCCAAGAAAGGTGCTTTGTTGGTGATTGTAAGTTATTGGTTCAATCTCTACCCTTGAAGGAGATTAAAGTTGTAATAGGTTTCTTCTTCACCCGTAAAGGAGAAGTTTAGTGAAATCCTCAAGTGGTGTACTTAAGGCGTGGATATAGGCAAGGTTGTCGAACCACTGAAAAATACTTGTGTCACACTAATCCATTTCTTCTCACCTACTTCACATTATTTTGTGTATTTTTTATTCATCTCTCATTATTGTGTTTGTGTTTATTCTCTATTTTTATTGCACAAACTTGAGATTTAATTGGATTAATCTATTAAGATTAATTAATTAATTGACTCACATTTTAAAGATTGTTAAAATTCTGCAAAAGTCCTATTTACCCCCCTCTAGAACTATCTAGCCTGACCAACAATTTGTATCAGAGCAAGGACTCTTGCAATTAGACTTAACCGTCTAAGAGTAGATCATTGGAGCTAGAAATGTTTAAGGGCAATTGCATGGCCATGATGTGTCCTCCAATACTTGATGGCTCTAGCTATGTTATTTGAAAAGCCAAAATGAAAATGCACTTAATGGTAATGGATGGAGCTCTATGGGAAATAATCTTATGCGGATGGACTAAACCCTCCAAGATTTATTTCTCATACAATGATATTGAAAAGAGCATGTATTAGGCAAATGCTAATGCCCTCAATGCTATACTTTGTGCTGTTTCACCAAATATCTTGGAAAAATCATATCTTGTGAAACCGCAAAAGAAGCATGGGACATGTTGGAGAAAACCTATGAAAAATCGTGGAAAGAAGATGCCTTAGAAGTGGTGTGTTGTCTAGGACCCATTCAAACACTTGAACCTCAACAAGAACAAACTAATTAAGAAGAAATAAAAGATGACACACCTAGCATAGAAGAATTAAATGACACGTTAAATCAAATGTACAAACAACTTAAGAAAGTTGGTAAAAAAAAATAAAAACTAACAAAAGAACTAAATCAAGAAAAATTGGAAAAAGAAAACATTTTAAAAGATCTAACATTGGCAAATCAAGTAAATCCAAAAGTTATTCAAGAAGAATGTTTAAAACTTGAAGAATGCTTAAAAATGGAAATAAATGAAAAAGGAAATCTTGAAATGAGATAAAAAAAACTAAAGCATAAACTTCACTCATTAAAAGAAGACTACAAAGATTTGAAAATTGTGATAAGTTGTGAAGAAGAAGAAAATGCTAAAATTAATCAACTTAATAATGCTAAAGCTAATATCCCTAAATCACAACCAAATCTAGAAATTGAAAATCAAAGATTGCCACAAGAAGTTAATGACTTGAAGAGATATAAGATGAAATTTGATATGAAGTTCACAAGAGAATAATAGAAGCTTGAAAAGCTCCTAAAGCTAAGCAAACCATTTGGAGACAAAATGGGTCTTGGATATGATAGGAAAAATGATAAAGGACCCAAGAACCAAACTATCTTTGTTAAGGGTAAGTCTCCATCAAATCCATCAATGAAAATCATAAAATGCTTTCATTGTGGACAATCTGGGCTTCTCATGTTTGAATGCAAGTTAAGAAGTGAATATAAATATCAAAATGCTAATCGAACAAAGATGAGACATCAAAAGCAAATGACACAAAGAAGATTCAAAAAGAGTAACTCCGAACTTGAAAAGAATAAAGAACTTTGAAAATGCAAATTAAAAGAATCTCCCACCAAAGTTCCAAAATGAAAGACCAAGGCATAACAACTTAAATGAAAATCTAAATCATGCCTTAACTCATAAATTGATTGATGCTTTAAATGAATTCACAAGGTTTTGTCAAACTAACAAGAACACTAAAAGGAGAAAATGTTCATGTGTTTGACACCGGTGGACCTCGGAGACCTTTCCCAAATGCCATATGGTTATCCAAGGCTAGGAGAGTGGGTTAGATTGTGATATGATCTTTGGTATAAGCTTTTGTAAGATTATATGTTTCCATTTTATGTATAAGAATTCATCATGAATGGAATACTTCTTGATTGCTTTGTTCATTCATGGTTCATCTATGCTTTTAATGCCTATATCTTGTTGATGATATTTGAGTGTGAACCAATGTCCCACTATGGTCCAAACTTGAAGCAAATAATTACATATCTTGGTTCATTGCATCATGTCTTGCTTGAAATTCGATTACTTGATTACTTACATCTACAAACAAGATTAATCTCTTGTTGTGCGATGACATGATACCCTTGACTCCTAAAGCATTTGATAATATTGTTCCAGACTGTAATATATGTCATGCTCAAAGAAGTAAAAAATCCATTGACTTGATCTCATCAAAAGTCCAAAAGAATTGATTGTTGATTGCTTGGTTCAATCTTATTACCTCATAGTGATATGAACAAAAATTGTTGGATCATTGTTGATTTCACTATCTTCATCTCCATGCCTTGAATTTAAATCAGTTGGAATGGACACCTTGAGAGTGATTGATTAACCAAATATGTTCACGTTGCTTGATTGTGTTTAAAATCAGTGATATATTGCATCTTGCAACATCATATCCTGGATTATCTTGAATCATATGTTACTTAAATGCTTTCAATAAAATTAAATTAAATGCATGATTCTTCTAGCTCTAGGGTTCCTAATTAACTTAAAACACCTTAGAGGGGTATCTAAGAAATAATCTAAGTTCTAGGAGATCAAATGAACACACAGTGAAAAGGGCAAGGATCACAAATCTGGATCAGGACACTCAGACGATCCATCAGTCAACTAAAAGGTTGACTGATGACTGTACCAAAATTGAATTTCATCTCTGATAATTCCAGACAATTCATCTGTTGACTATCTGAAAATTGGAAGTCCTCAGAAGTAGATCTCGGAACTTGTCTCGGAATATTAGGATCTGGTTCCGAAACTTGTGGAGTGCTGAGACTGCCTTTTAATTCTGTAACGCCCCGCCCTTTTTCACTCGCCACAAATCAGAGTATATCTTTTTTTTTTTAAATGAGTGAGAGAGAGAGGGATGCCACTACGTGAGTTATGTCTGAGTTTCCAAAACCCGACCTTTAACTGGCCACCTTTACGTGTGCGTGGACTATGTCCACTTAAACATTTCACATGCTTTCTGAATACTTGCGGAATAATATATATATGAATAATATGCTATCCATATTCATGTCATCATTAAGCAAGGAAAACCAATCACCATATAACTTCAAATAAAAAAACATTAAAATTATCAACCATAGCAAATAAGTCTAAGTTTTTACAGTCCAAAATATCAGTCCTCCCAATACATCATAAACATCAAAACTAAATAAATTAAACTTCATTCATTCCAAGCTCTTACGCTTGGCTCCATTCATGTCTCATGTCCTTTTCTTTATCATTCCGTGCTTCATCATCTACAGGGTAGAAGTAGGGAATCAGTCAACATGCCCAGTAGGTATTCCAACTAGGGTTATGGTACACATAGGAGTAATATAAATCAAGATAGATACATCATATCATATTTGTAAAACATCTCATAATTAGTAAAAACAATGCATGATGTTCATATCATAATCATGCTTACTTATGTGTCATGTCATGGGTGTCAATGCCAAATGATCTCTCACCCAATTTCCATATCCAATCACATCATATATAAATAATTTCCTTGATAAATCGCAATATCAAGGTGTTCCCTTGGCCAATTACGTCCGCAGTGTTTTGTGACGGCTACACTAGGTTACTATATACCTCCCCACATATTATTAACAGAGACTATCGGTGGAGTGTGGACTCCTCCCTCGACGCTGGGTTTCGGGACTATCTACCCAGGAGCTCTTTGGCCCAAATTACGCCGTACCCATGCTAGCAACAGTTCACATAGCTTCATACAAGCTAGTCTCAAGCCCAAGTCATGTCCGGACCACTCATAACTTGGCTTGCTGGTCACATGTATTCCCTCCCATGCCATGCATGGGGTAATGAATGCAAGAACGCCATTTCATATCAAATTACATAATATCATTGAAAATCAGTTCATAAACATATACCATTTGTTTAACCAAAGTAAACATCAATTTGGAATAAAAACCAGTGTCATATATATAATCCATAGTGTCTCAATAAGGTAGGAATCCTACCAATGTCCCGTACACTATCTTTGTAATCTTGTGAGGATAATGCTTATGATCGCGTAAAATGAATCACGATCCTTTTGCGAATCTCTTTACCTTATCAAATTCAATCACATATATTAATTTGATTTTCCATTTTAATTTCATCATCCCTTACATCCTTCCAGATAGACAAAGGCGTCTGGAAAATAATTTAAAAATAAAACATTCTAATTCAATCGGCTGAATCCCTACTATTCTCTGCCTTACCCGCAAACTTTCACTCGACTAAATCATAGATTCAGTCGGCTGACTATGGGTCAAATCCTCTGTGTTCTCGGTCAGTACACTTTCAGTCAGTCGGCTGACTTTGAATCAGATCATTTGTGTGTTAAGCCAGTATACATTGTTGTATTATCAATAAACCATTTACATGTTTGGTAAGTAATACCTTCAGTCGAGCGAATCATGAGTTTTAGTCAGCTAAAACGCACCATACCACTTACTTGTTTGGTACATATTCGTTTAGTCGACTGAATGAAAGATTCAGTCGGCTAAGATACCAGTAGACCATCTGTGCTTAGCCAGTGTACTTTCAGTTGACTGAAACACCCAGATATCCCTTATGTGTTCGGCCAGCCCACTTTCAGGTAGATTCAATCGGCTAAAACTCCCAGATTACCCTTGTTTGCTCGGCCAGCACCCTTTCAGTCGACTGAATCTCAGACTTTTTGCCAGTTCTTTTTGTTTGCTTACTTTGTAAGACCATTCTCCATGAAATCCATCCTTATCATTCTTAAACATGGATTTCATCTTCAACCCTTCACTTAATAAGTTTATCTTACCCACTAGCTAAGGTTAGGGCATTTTCCATAATTCATTCAATTCTTAGTATCATATCATGGATTCGAATATCACCTATTTTTGTTTCAACCCATTACCATTTCTTGGATGGATTTCCAACTCCATGGCCTTATAACAATTCGGCCATCTATTCCAACGAATTATGGAACCCATGGGTTCGGCCATACCATGGCCAAACCTATGGTTTCCTTTGATTCATTTCTATGTTGTCAAGCCTTAAACATACCTTTTTTCCGTCTCCTTCTTTTCTTTTTGATTTGACTTTTCTTGCTTAATCCTTCTTCTTCCTTTGCTCTTTAAAAGTCTCCAAGTATAGAGGTATAGATGTGGGAGAGAGAGAGAAGAGAGGAAAGAAAAGTCCTTCGCTCAAAGTGTAGGAGTCGGCCAAGGGGGTTTGGTGTGCCCCTTGGGTTGTGTCCTTTTGTATAACAGCCCAATCTCTTGATTCCCTCTCTTAATGATTTATCTAACCAAAGAGACCCTTGGTTTCCCAATGAGTCTCTTGGCCTCATGCCCTTTGAGATGAAAACTCTTCACCTTCCCAACTCAAGCCAACTCAACTCAATACTTGAACTCACTTGTGTTTGACCAAGTCAACCCATGACATGGCCGGCCATGTTTGGTCACCACATGGCATTCGCGTCCCAGCTTGGCCATGTCCCCTAGGCTTCCATGTGATTACATGCATGCCACATGGCAATGCCACATCACTCACATGCCACCTCACTTGATGAGATGGATTTTAATGTATTAAATTCATTAATTATCCAATTCAAATTATTTAATTAAACTTACCCCATTTACTTTAAAATTAAGCTCATTTATAATCCATTGGGTCTTAATTGGGTAATTGACCCATTTACTTTAAAATTAAGCTCATTTATAATCCATTGGGTTTTAATTGGGTAATTGACCCATTTACTTTAAACTTACACAATTACTTTAAAATCAAGCTCATCTATAATCCATTGGGTCTTAATTGGGTAATTGATTCATTTCTTGCCCATCTAACGTCAATTTCCACTTTTAAAATCTCAAATTCCATTAATTCGCAATTCAATTAGACTATTCCAATATATTTATAAGTAAGGAAAATCCAGGGTGTTACAAATTCAGTCTGTTCTCGGAACCTACCAGGGAACTTATCTTAGAACTTCCGATTTCCGGGTGCCCTGTTCCGAAGCTTTGGAAACTGCAGATGCTCGTACCCAGTCCCTTTCATATCTGATTGGTCACGGAACCCGACACAACTTACCTCGGAACTTCCGAGGTTATGGACTGAGGTTCCGAAGGAGAGAAAACTGCTACTACTCGATCCTTTTCTTTAAAACGATCCGTGCCCTCTTTCCCTCATTTTCATCTTCGGTTCCCCCCTTCGGTTTCCTCTTTGTATTCCGAGACCCACCTGCAAACTTCTTCTTTCAGCTGGCATCAAATATTAACAGTTCCTTAGCTTCCACTTTGGATCTCTTCCTCCTTCGTCGGGTAAGCCTCTATTTCATGTCTTTTCACTCTCTTCCATGGTATTGAAGGGTTGAACTTAGAGTTTCTCATCGGTTCCACTCAAATCCGACCCCAATGGGTTAGCTTTTGCATGCATTTTGTGATAAACACTCACATGCTATGATCCTGTACTGTATGAGTAGATTTTTGGGTCTAAATCCCACAAGTTTTCATAAAAACACCTCCAAGAATCTTCTTTTTTCCACTGTTTTCCATGAAATTCCTTGCCAAACAGCCCTTCTTGATAAATCCTCTTCAAATGGCAGCAAGAAATCCTCACATTCGCTGATCTAGGACACCCCCTATCAATCCTTCACTTGAAATTTATTTAGCCTTGAATCAAGCTTCCATCGTTTTTCCCTCATTTTCCTCAAATTTCCACAAAATGGATGAAGCCTCTTCAAGAAGATCGGCGCCAAGGATTTTTAGGAGTTGTGCAGCTAATTTTAGGTCCCTCTTCCCATCCAATCCTCCAGAGAGATATCTTATGAATGTTAATCAAGAGAAAACTGACTACATGGCCAGAAAAAGAATCATTGTTCAGCGTCCATGCACTGCAGTTTGTCCGTTTCAAGTCGACCACTATCTCACTCAAGTCCACTGGTCCAGAATTTTGAATTGGGGAGGTCAGGCATACGCATCTCTTGCAAGGGGTATGTATGGAGGAATCAAGGAAGTCTCATATACTAACTACTCATTCACTATCAAATTTACCAATGGGTCAAAATTTTGAGTCACACCAGCGCACATCTCTACACTCATTAATGTTCCCTTATCCCATAATGGCCCAAAATCTGTTAGTGATGACCTTCCTATGGAGGAAAGAGGAGTTTCTACCATCCTTTTATGTGGAGAACCCATTCAGTGGGTCAATGAGCATGCCCTTCGTGCCTCAAAAACCCTTCCCCATTTTCGTCTCATGCACCAAATATTCTACTTCAATGTGTATCCTCGAAAAGGGAACCGAGGAGACTTGACTCCCTATATGATAAACATCTTGAAGTCAGTATATGAAGGAATAAAGAATATGGCTGCCTACCTTGATCAGTTGGACCATTATCAACCACTGGTTCAAGAGGGGTCATAGTGCAGCACCTTTTGGGTACCTTATGTCTGAATTAGCTCAGAGGCTGGGAGTTCTTATGAACATGATGATGACATGTTATCCAGCCCTATCCTCATTATGGACACCATATACAGGATGCTTGGTATTCATGCACCTCCTGCGGCTGCTCAACCTGCACAGAATGAAGATCAAGTAAACCAAGAAGAAGTTCTTGTACATCAAGAAGCTCAAGCTTATGCAGAACTCAGACCCTCTCGGTCTACCCGTCCTTTGCTTGAAGAACGTATGAATGCCATCGCATAAATCAAATCAGTCGAATTCAAGAAAGGCACGACTCATGGTTGAATCAAATTCTGGATATTGTAAGTTGCAGAAGTTACGACGCTGATACTCCTTCCTCTTCTCGCCAGACCAGGTCATGATGGACCACTAGGAGTAGAAATCTCTTTTGGAACATATGTTTGTACTTTGGGATGGGTACATACACTTTGGGCCCGTTGATCCTTACAGTCAAATTTTGGGAATGTACTTTAAGCCATTTCAACATTAAATATTTTTGCAAATATATACTGTGATCAAACTCTGAAGTGTTATAATTATATATGTTAAGAATTGAATGTTTGCTATATTATTCATGTGATGGGATGCTTTATAGTCTTGATGGTTGATGGAGGTATGATGTTTGAAACCAAAGAGGCTAGGTGGCTTTCATAAATATATATGTTTTTTTCTTATGCTTAGTCAACTCATTGTATTTGTGAAGAATGGTGGCTTCATCTATGCCTTCGTGATGGATTGAGAAAATTGTGCTTTATACTTGGTCTTATGCATGTATGAATGGTTGGGTGAGCTCATTTGCTTTCATGGATGATGGTTGGAGTCTATTTTTTTATTATTGTTCCAACATGTTACATAGTCGTACCATTTTCATCTCGCAAAATGTGCTCATCTCTACATTTCATTTGATATCATTGCCAGGCCTAAATAGTTAAATCTATATTTCTTTTCATATCATGAGGAATTAATTTAAACTTGCCATTGCCTCTCTCTCTCTCCTCCCTCATTAGCATCATTCATTACATATTGCTCTTATATGGTTATATTTGTTTAAGTGAATGATGGGATGACATACACATCCAAACCTTTGTCACCCTCCAACATTCAGGGAGAGTAAATGTGAATACTTAAATGACAAGGTTTATGATAACTTGGGAAATTTATACTTCTGTAAATGATCCTCCACAACTTGTGCTCCTTGAAATGTGCTTAGAATGACCCTTTGTCAAATTTTGACAAAAAGGGGGAGAAATATTAATATACCGGAGACAAATTTTTTATCAGAGAAAACTTTTGAAGGGGTCAATACATGAAGATTGGGGGAGAAACAAAAATTCAATATCCATATCAAAGAAAGGGGGAGCAATTGTGATTTTAAGACATGTTTTTAAATTAAACTCATATTTCTTATTATCACTAACCATTGGGGAGATCATTTTCCACCAAAATATGTCATTTATGTTGTGCTTACAAGAATATCACAAACATATTCTAAGGGGGGTGTCATGAGCCTTCAAGCCTTCATACTTCATGCAGTCATGTCCAAGTGTATTGATATTAATATAATATTTTATTTTTGTACTTGGCATGTATTTGAACTCACTAAAGTTTGTAACTTGTATTTGAGTCTGTATAGAGTATTCTCTAGGTTTTTTCACGAAATTGACAAAGGGGGAGATTTTTTGCCTAAAAGTTAAATCTGTCTCTTCTGAGTCAGACTGAGATGTCAATTCCGTGACTGTGTCTGACTTAATCTTGAGTTGTCAATTTCTTTGGCTAAGTCGTGACCGTCTACGTGTCCAAGACCTCATCTCTAGAAGACATGCACAGTCAAATCAAGCTTGAAGCTCCAGAAGACACGTTGTTTGGAAAGCAAACGCACCAAAATCGAAAGAACTCCTTGAATGTCAACCAACACAGGTATACGGACACTAGGACAGACCTAGAAGCCTTAAAAGTCCTTCGGTTAAGACCTTGTTTAAATTAATATAGGATTTTTAAGTACCTCTGCCCTATGGAGAGATCTAACTATCTATCAAATATCTCTATATATTCTTGTATATTTGCAATCTAACAAATGTTCATTATAGTTAAATATAATTATTGCAAATGAACACATAAAGGGCTCTCCATCCTGTCCGGATTTCCAAACTCTAAATTAATCAACACTTAGTGAAATTTGTGGCTTATCAGGTTCCTCGGAACCAGACTCAAAAGTTTCGGAGGTTGGTCCTAGGTTCAGAACCTTCCTCGGAACCTTGCTTGGAACCAGCCTCCGAAGTTTCGAAAGATGTTCCTACATTCAGAACCTGCTATGGAACCCTAATTCGGAACCTGCCTTGGAACCAGCATCAGAAGTTCGGAGGGATGCATACTGTAGGTTCCGGATCTCCAATGTACATATTTGAGGTACTGCTTCTGACTTTCGGAACCTTACTTCGGAAGTTTTGAACCTGGAACTTGGCTAGTTCCGAAGGTGGTTCAACTATCCATTGTAAGGTCAAACTATCCGTTGAAATATGACCGTTATATTTCTGACCGTTGAGACTTCGGAAGTTCTGAAGCTAGTCAACCAAGCTTCGAAGCTGAGATGCTTTGGGAGCTTGTTGGCTATATAAACCAAAGCCATTTGAGAGGCTAAGGTTGATCCTTTTGAGCTAAAATTTCTCCTACTCTTTCCTAGGTATCCCAACTATTCTCAGAGCACCAAATCTCCATAGTTAGACCCTCATTACTTTAAACTATATCTCAAACACATTCAAAGCACTCATAGGCAAATCATTGAGCAATTAAGGCTCAACATTGAATGTGTTCTTGAGGAAATAATTTGGGATTGATTTTTTACATAGGCAAACCTTTAATCATCCCTAGATCATCTCCCAATCTTTGGTGTGGCATTCATTGGAGAATTCTCTCATCACCAAGGAGCTAAGTGGAGAAAGACATCCAAGGATAAGCCAAAGCTGCTTCAAGTAACCAGATGCTAGTGTTCTTGGTAAGACTTTCAAGTTCAACAACTTTCATTAATCATTGAGATATTTGTAAGGGTTGGTGTAACCCTATTAAAGTCCAAGAAAGGTGTTTTCTTGGTGATTGTAAGTTATCGGTTCAATCTCTACATTTGAAAGAGATTAAGATTGTAATAGGTTTCTTCTCCACCCATGAAGGAGAAGTTTAGTGAAATCCTCAAGTGGTGTACTTGAGGCGTGGATGTAGACAAGGTTGTCGAACAACGTAAATATACTTGTGTCACACTCATCCATTTCTTCTTACCTCCTTCACATTATTTTGTGCATTTGTGATTCATCTCTCATTATTGTGTTTGTGTTTATTCTTTATCTTTATTGCATAAACTTGAGATTTAATTGGATTAATCTATTAAGATTAATTAATTAATTGACTCACATTTTAAAGATTGTTAAAATTCTGCAAAAGTCATATTCACCCCCCTCTAGCACTATCTAGCTTGACCAACAGTAATCTTAGACTTTTCCAAAAGGAAAGTATCTGGTAGAACATCTGCAGGTATAACCTTTAGTGAAAGATTGAGTCTCACCCCTGACCCTTATTTGGCTCGTAAAAGAATCTTTGGCTAGGTAAGTACCTTAGGCTAGGAAAATTCAGAATCTTCAGACATGCAGTTACCTGGAGTGGTGTACGAATTCCCAGATGTATTTCCAGAAAAAAATTGATTGGTTTATCTCCTAATTGAGATGTTGAATTTGCTATAGATTTGATTCCTAGTACCTCGCCTATATCTATGCCTGCATATCGTATGGCGCCAGTAGAACAGGAGGAGTTGAGAAATCAGTTGACTGATTTGTCCAAAGTTGGGTTTTTTCGGCCTAGTACTTCACCTCGGGCAGTGCCAGCCTTATTTATTAAAAAGAAAGATAGTTCGATGACGCTTTGTATTGGTTATAGACGGATGAATAAAGTCGCTAACAAAAATAAATACCCCCTTCCAAGAATTGATGACTTGTTCGATCAATTGAGAGGATCCAAGGTTTCTCTAAATTGATCTTCGATCTGATTACCACCAACTGAGAGTTAGAGAATGTGATATTGCCAAGACAGCCTTTAGTACAAGATTCGGTATTTATGAATTTGTTGTGATGCCATTTGGAGTGACCAATGCTCTTGCAACGTTTATGGACTTGATGAATAGGAGCTTCAAACTTTATCTGGATAAATTTGTTGAGGTCTTTATTGATGACATCCTGATTTATTCGCCAATGGAAGAAGGCTATGAACGACATTTGAGAATCGTTTTACAATTGTTGAGAGACCATTAACTTTATGCCAAATTTAGTAAATGTGAATTTTGGTAGGCTAAAATACAAATTTTAGGCCATGTAGTCTCGACTGAAGAAGTGGTAGTAGATCCTGCCAAGGTAGAGGTTGTACTTAAATGGGAAAGACCACGAAGTGTTTTTGAGATTCGTAGTTTCTTGGGTTAGGCTGGTTACTACAGGAGATTTATTAGAGACTTCTCCAAACTTGCATCACTTATGACTAGAATGACTAGAATGGGTGTTAAATTTGTTTGAGGAGAAACTTGTGAACATGCTTTCCAAGAATTGAAGACAAGATTTGAAAGTCCGGGCTAGGCCAATGCACTGTCCTAGAGGAGGGTGAATAGGACCTTTTAAATTTTGAATTCAATTTCCTTAATTATTCTTTATAAACATATAACTAAATAATTCAAATGACTGAAAATCAAGCATAAACATATCTAAAACCATAAACAACATTCCACACCATTCACATATTGCACCAACATTTATAGTAGTTCGGTTCAAAAAACCTACATCCACTCATGGAATCACCTAACTTAGGGTTATCTGAGACACTAAAATTAGGGTGAAGACCCTAAAATTTACAATCCTAGAAAAAGGTTCGACCACAGAGGTCTAAGGCCTCAACTCCTATTTTTATGGTGGTTCGTCCCGCAGAGGTCTAGTCCACCATACAAATATAAAGAAATAAGGAGAAAAGAAGAACACTTGCCTTTGGCCTTTCAATAATCTCCTGTTGTGTTCTTAGCTTGCTTCTGATTGTTGATCTCCATGTGTGAGCAAGCTTAATGAAATATGGTATTACAATCCCCCACTAACCCATTTGATTTTTATTGTTTTAAAAAGCAAGGGTCAATCACTACAGAACAAGAAAAGGAATTCTCAGATCTAGGGTTTTCTCTGATAAGGCTCACCAGAAAGGTTTTTCTCTCTTTCGTTCTATCCTCTCATTAGCCTTAATCGGTATTTATAAACAAAATTAAAACGGCTAATAATCGGATAGACATCACTCTTCGACAGGTCGAGGAGCTGAAGGAGAAGTCTCGACAAGTCGAGGATCACGCAGAATGATTGTGTGTAAAACGGATAGCTTTGATGTGTCGAGAAAATTCGATAGGTTGAAAACTGAATGATCAATAAGGCTCTTCGACAAGTCGGAGATACTTGACAAGTTAATCCCGACAACCAAAAAAATACCAAAAGCTCTCGACGAGCGACTATTGTCGACCGATCGATCCCGAGAGATGCTTGAAGACTCACTAGTCTATCAACATGTCGATTGTGGTCGACAGGTCGATCCCGAGAGCTGCTTGAAGATTAATAGTCTCTCTACATGTCGACTGTTGTCGACAGGTCGAATCCGATTGCCTGGGATTTTTTGGTTTTGGACCCCAAATAATTTTAATTTGGTTTTGGGCCTCAAATAATTTTAGTATAACAATTGTGAACCCAACCTAGGTGATTTACCTATTATGTTGCCACACACACTGGAGAGAAAACTTTTGCAACTTTTATGAACTTCATGGCTTCATGCGATCTTCTAGCTTAAACATCCAAGGCAAGGTCTTGAAAAATAGGGCACAGAATTGACAAGAGGAGACACGGACAAAACTGAGGCTCTAACAATCTCCCCGTTTGTCAATTTCGTGACAAAACCTAAACTCTAAGACACACATCTCACTTATTACAATATGATAAAAGAAAATTACGATGCGTGACTCAATAACAAAACACAAATCTAAAGACACTGACTTCTTCAACTTTGGAATTTTCCCCATGAAGAAATACATGCAGTAAAAGTTCACCTGCACAAAACAAAGCAAAGACTTGGTGGGATTTGGAATTCTCCCCCTCAATATTAGTTTTTCTCCCCCTTTTCGTCAAAAATTGACAAAGGAGAGTCAATAACAAACATATATAGAAGAATATATAGAGAGAGAGAAAATGATAAATGTGATAATCATGAAGTGCCCATAAAAGTTATCATGCCCATAAAGTGTTTAGAAGACCTACATGTGTGAGCAACCTTAATGAAATATGGTATTACAGTCCCCCCACTAACCCATTTGATTTTTACTATTTTAGAAAGCAAAGGTCGATCACTACGAGAACAAGAAAAGGAATTCTCAGATCTAGGGTTTTCTCTGATAAGGCTCACCCAGAAAGGTTTTTCTCTATTTCGTTATATCCTCTCATTAGCCTTAATCGGTATTTATAAATAAAAATTAAAATGGCTAATCATTGGATAGACATCACGCTCTTAGACAGGTCGAAGAGCTGAAGGAGAAGTCTCGACAAGTCGAGGATCACGCGGAATGATTATGTGGTAAACGGATAGCTTCGATGTGTCGAGAAAATTCAATAGGTCGAAAATTGAATGATCAATAAGGCTCTTTGACAAGTCGGAGATACTCAAAAAGTCGATCCCAACAACCATAAAAATACCAAAAGCTCTCGATGAGTTGACTATTGTCGACCGGTCGATCCCGAGAGCCACTTGAAACTAACTAGTCTCTTGACATGTCGATTGTGGTCTACAGGTCGATCCCGAGAGCCGCTTGAAGATTAATAGTCTCTCGAAATGTTGACTGTTGTCGATAGGTCGAATTGGATGGCCTGGGATTTTTTGGTTTTGGGCCTCAAATAATTTTAATTTGGTTTGGGCCTCAAATAATTTTAATATAACAATTGTGAACCCAACCTAAGTGATTTACCTGTTATGTTGCCACACACACTGGAAAGAAACTTTCACAACTTTTATGAACTTCATGGCTTCATACGATCTTCCAGCTTGAACATCCAAGTCAAGGTCTTGAAAAACAGGGCACGGAATTGACAAGAGGAGACATGGATAAACCGGGGCTCTAACAAGATTGACATCCTCAACAGTGTTAATAATTCCAGAAAGAGATCATGGTTATATAATATATTATGATGCTTCCAAAGATGGTTTGGGCTGTGTATTAATGAAAAAGGATCAGGTTGTGGCTTATGGTTCTAGACAGTTGGAAGTAATGAACAAAATTATCGCACACACGATCTGGAATTAGCTATTGTTGTTTTTGCTTTAAAGATCTGGAGGCACTATTTGTTTGGTGAGCACTTTGAGGTGTTCTCTGACCACCATAGCCTCAAATATTTATTCACACAGAAAGACTTAAATTTGCGACAACACAGGTGGGTGGAGAGATCTTAAGGAACAAATGATCCCCAACTGTAAATTCCAAAGGTCTACGTCTACGATCAACATAAACTTTTGTCAACTTTGTGCTGTGATTAACCTCTGCCGGCCTAATTTTACATTTTCAGTTGTCTCTCTAAACATCTCTGGCCCCAAAATAACCTTGTCACTGACTTCTGTCCAATACAGAGGTGTTGTATAAGGCTTCATAATGTGCCATTTGAATGCTGGATTGATAGCTATTGTTATAAACAAACTCCACCATAGACAAATTTTGTTTCTATCTACGGCAGACCCTGTAGATCACCTCTGTGTTGGACAGAAGTCAGTGACAATGTTATTTTGGGGCCAAAGATGATTAGAGAGAGAACTGAAAAGGTGAAATTAGTCTGTAGAGGTTAATCACAGCACAAAGTCGACAAAAGTATTATGCTGATCGTAGACATAGACCTTTGGAATTTGCAGTTGGGGATCATTTGTTCCTTAAGATCTCTACTCGTCGCGGTATTCACATATTCTGAAACAAAGGAAAATTATCGCCAAGATATATTGGGCCATTTGAAATCTTGGGTAGAGTTGGAGGTGGCTTATCAACTTGCACTTCCACCTCAACTCGCTTGAGTTCATAATGTCTTCAACGTGTCCATGCTCCGGAGATATCTTTCTGACCTTTCACATGTGCTGAATTGGGAAGATGTTGAAGTCACAGAGGACGCAACTTAAAAAGAAAAGCTAGTTACGATTTTGGGTTCGAGAGACCAGATTCTTCGAGGTAAGACCATCCACTTAGTGCATGTACTATGGCAGCACCATGGAGTCGAGGGATCTACTTGGGACCGGAAGGATGTGATCCAAAAGTTGTATCTGTACTTGTTTGATGACCAAAGTTTGCACCTTAGTAAATTTCGGAACGAAATTTCTTTTAGGGGGTTAGGTTGTAACGACCAGACCCAAACTAGTGGGTCATAGTTGAGTTAGAGTTAAATCGGGTAGTTCTTAATCGGATAGGGATGTAACTCGGGACACGTTTTGGCCCAACCCGCATGACCCGTCTCGAGAAACCATACGGGTCGGTGAGAATTTCGGATCAGCGGGTCAGGTCGATTTGAGAAGATATAAACCCGTATGAAATTCGGTTCGGGTCCGGTTGAGTATTTTAGAAGTTAACCCGACCCGACCAGACACAAATTAGGCTAAAATAGGTTCAGAATGCTGGTCGGGTCAGAATTCAGGTCGATTCCGGTTAGAATTCGGGTCGGGTTGGGTTGTGAAGTTCGGGTTGAGAATTCGGGTTAGGTCGTGTTCCATACCGACCCGAGTTGCAGCCCTATAATCAGGTAATCGCTTCTTTTAGCAAAATTGTTTGATATTGCTTGAAATTGTTTGATTGTGTGTTAGACAATAGAATTTTGAACTCTAGACCCCCAATACGTGATTATCGTATTCTAAATTGAAGTTGGGAGATAAAAACAAAATTTTGAAACGGGGTTCCAAAAATAACAAGTGTCTATTTTTTGAAACTTCCCAAATTTAGAAATTTTCAAATTTGATGTGCTATCGGTGTCCACAGTTGTCAAGAAGATCTATTTGAATATTATTATTCAAATTTTAATTTTAGATTCCATTTTTGGAAACTTTCAAAAGAAAAAAGAAAAATTAGCTTTGGTGGGACCCAAGTGAATTTATTTTCGGAAGGGATTTATTAGAGAACTTATTTTGAGAAAATAAGATTTTAAATTGAAACAAAAATTTAATTTGGTAAAGGTCAAATTGATCTTGGAATTTTTTAAGTTGGAGAGTAAGTGGACCATGATCTCACATGATTTTTGAGGTTAAAAGAGAAATTAATTGCCTTGAGCATGAGGGCCAAGGGGCCCCACACCTTGGGTGCACGCCCAAGAGAGAGAAATAGCTAGGGATTTTAAAAAATCCCATTATAATTCAAGTAGGATTGGCCACCTCGTTACTATTTTAAAAGAAAAGTCTCCTTTACCCTTAAGATTTGTTATTTTTATCAAGGAGGTGGGGGTATTAAGGTAATAAGTCAAAGAAAGGCCTATAAAAAAGCCACAAGAGGCATACACGAATTACACAATTCGTACAAGCCTTGGAGTAGTCGTTAGAGCTCTCTCTCTCCTTCTAGTTGGTGTTTTCTTTTTCAGCATTTTTTTCAAAGTATTCTTTTCTTTTTCTTTCACATCTTTCTTTTGATATCTGGATGTTCCCCTTCTATTTTCACAATCGGAGTTGGGCATGGCAAACGTGGCTAACAATAAAATAGGCTTATTTTTCAATAAGGCTCAACTGGGAACTATCAAGATAAATTGACAAAAAATGGGTAGCTTAAAAGGCTCAATCGATCCAAAAATGTCCTATATCATATCTTAAGTTTAATTAGGTGATTTCGTTGCTTCAAATAAATTCAGAAAAATTTCTGGTGTAATAACTCAATTTTGATGGCGTTCTAAGTAATATGACCAAGACAAGGAATAATGAGATCAAACAACGACTTAATGCGCTTAACAAATAATTAGCAATTTACTTATAACTCTCAGAAGAATAGAATGGCTCTAAAGCTCAATGGGCTTAAGTCTCCACTAGTATTCCTCTAGTGATCACTAGACTCATAAATATTTTTCATTTTCGGACCATACTTAATCGGGCTATGCAAAGAAATTTCCAAGTATAAATTTTGTAAAATCTTCTGGAAAAGTATGATATAAAGAATTTTATTTATGACTTAATGCTAAAAATGTGACTTTTTTAAGTCAGATTGTCGAGACGTAGGTAATCTCTTTTAGACCAAAATTATAGTGTTTAAACCCCAAAAAGTCTCTATCCGCACTTACTCTTCTTTAAAAATGATTCTGCCTATTTTTATCTAAGCAAGATTATGACTCGTTTAACGTCAGATTATCAGGACGTTTATAGGTCCCTAAGCAAAAATCAATAGTTCTTTGGAGTTCCAGGTGTCTCAATTTTTCTGGACTTACTCTGCCCTTGATCAAATCCAAATAAATCTGCTTATTCGTACTTACAGGTCTACGTTTTGCTGCTGTCACATGCCGGACTCCAGATTCAAATGTTATTCCATTACAATTTCCACTTCTGCTTTGTGACAAATTTCTATCCTCTTAGCTTTCCTTTTAGCAGCTAGAGTGCTTCGACCACAAAGAGTCTGGGTTGTTCCTCTTGGATTTCCAGTTTCCTCAATCTTATAGCTAAGGAAATGTTTTTCGTACACAAATCTGGGGGAATTTGTGTTCTAGATAGACACAATTCAAAAATGAGGACTCTACCTTATACGTGAATGACTCTTATCTAGTTCTTTAACGTCTGCTAGTCACACAGACAAAATGGATGATGGATGCTAAAATGTTTTTTTAACACTCCTTCCGTACCCCCAAACTTAAATTGAACATTGTATTCAATGTTCTCTAATCTACACTGGTCAGGTGCAAATTAAAAGAAAATTTCGTCAAAGGAACAATCGGGGTTCAGATATAGTTCAGAGTATGCATGATGTGTTACAACTCGTCCAGAGTATCCAATGTTTTTTGTCTATGTGTTCTTGTTAAGGATGCTGATGTTTGTGGGTATCATCACTGTAAGCCCTCACGAGACTACAACTCGTCCACTAGGGGTAACCAAGAGGTTTAAAGGCTTATTGCATGGGCTAAATGTAATCGAGAATACCAGTGAAAATGGCTTATTTAGGATCTTTATCTTCTTACTTTTAGGAATTATATTAGGTTTTCAAATTTCCAATCTTAGTTTTTATGTTAGTTTTGCTTGAGGACTAGCAAAATCTAAGTTTGGAGGTATCTGTTGAGAATTGAAAAATGACATTTTTACCTCTGATTATTAGACTAGTTAGCTCTTTATCTTGTATATATTAGGTGCATTTAATACTGTTTGCTAGTTTTGTAGAAAAAATTGGAAAATCAGGAAATCATTCAAAAATCCGAATAAATTGCAATAATTTGTGCTTAAATTGGAAGACCTAGAATTTTTAATAATTGATTTTGCCACTCTAGGAAATTTTCATTGTAAATTGATAAATCTGGATCCAATTATGAGAGTCCAATTATTTCAATTACTTTTAGATTTAAGTGGTAGAATAATTATTCTAAGTTCTAGAGAGAAAGCTGAGAATTAAGAGAAAGAGTCTGAGATTGAAGAATATGGATCAGAAATCCAGTCCATTGGGATAGCCCAATAATTCATGTGCATTCAGTCAGTGGGCCAGATCAGTGTACAAGCACAAGTCCAGTAAGCTTGTAAGTTAAAAGTCCAACTAGAGCTTCTAAGTCCATAACCTATATCCAACCCAAGTACATTATTCCATGCGCATAGCATCTCCATCATCAATCTCATACATTTGATCTCAACCACTCATGTATGTCATCCATACATCTAGAAACCCTAGGATCATAAAGCCTCCATTCGAATTTCAAAAGCCTATCTCCATGTCATCAAATCCCATGTTTATCTCCAATCTTAGATCCAAAATTCTCTCAAAGCCAACTTGCACTCCAAGCTAACCTAAATCCTCCCACATGATTTTCACAACTAGATACTTAGGTCTACACAACTCATACATTCATATCCATTCGAAAATCACAAGTCAACCCTAGCCACATCATCATATCATATCTCATCCATTCATTGCATATCAACTTTAAATCCTATCCATCAATGCATTGCATTGCATCAACCCTAATCCCTCTGTGATTCAATCGGCCAACACCTATTTTTTCTCTCTCTCATTCGTATATCACAATCCAAAACACACAACACTCTCATTTCCAGTAAACCATAACCGTCCATATGTATATCTCCAACCTTTAATCCAAGCCATCCATTCAACCAACTTAGACCCTGATCATTATCAACCATCATACCCATAGCCTATAAATAGATGCATTGGGCTAAGGTAGAATTCGAATTTGACTAAAAGGACTCAAGACTTGTCATGGACCAGAGGAGGAGAAATAGAAGAAAACTAGAAGATCTTGGAACTCGATTTTCCTGTTTTGAATTTATTTATTTTTAGTTTTCATTCTTTTCTTGTATTTCAATTGAAGTCAAATCCAAGCATTGTAATTCGATTTCCATGGTGATGAATAAAATTCAAAGTGCAATGTCTTTTAGATTATGGTTTTCCAATTAGTTTATGGTCATGTTATGATTGTATGCTTTGATTTCAATTTCTTAATTAAACTCTATAGTCGAATTTAATTCGTGAATTACAAAATTGGATGGACAGCTTTTTAGCTTGTTTGATCCCCCATTTTAGTTGCTAAGGCTCTTACTTGTAAGAGTGCAATGTCTTTTTAGTGTTGAGAGAGGGGCCGAGGATAGTAGTTCAAGTCTAAGGTTTGATTTTGGAAGATGCATTTTAATGAAGTTTATGGATTTAATCCTGGAAATAATTATGGATGTAGACATGAATGTGATTATGATTAATTTACATGCGCTCCATGTCTAGACTTTAATTTTATCTTTGTTACGGGATATTAATGGCATGGTGATTCTTTAAAGTCAATTCCGCTGTATGATATGTAAAATATTTGTTTTGTTTATTTGATTCATTTATTTGGTGTATCCATTTGTTTACCTGTTATTTCAATTCATTTGCTTACTTACTCTGTTTATTTAATTCATTTGATTCTTTTAATTGTTAATTTTTTTAATTCTTTTATTTATTGTTCTCCAAAAATCCAAGTCTTGACTGTGAACTAGGATAGGACATTAAATGAAATAATATTTAGTTAGCATTATGTTAGATCTAAAGTATTCCCATGTTTTCTAATTAATCTATCGACATAAGCCTTAAGTGAATATTTTAATTAATAATTGATTGTGAATGTTTTTCAAAGACATATTTTCTGTAATTCTGTTAGGTTCGACCTCGAACTCATGCTGCAAAAAGTCTACACATTAGGACTCAATTTATAGCATTGATCCCATTGATCACGCTGTAAAGTTATCAATGGGATTAATGGATACTTTATCGTCAAGGGGAAGAGGGATTCCACGTTTTCCAAAGATGTGAGAAAGAAAAAGACCCTAGGGAAACTACATTTTCTCATCGTATGGCAGGCTCGCATGTGATTTGTGATGATATAGGAGAGGGAGACTTTGTTTGGCATTCATGATGCACCAAATGAGAAAAACATCGAACCAGGACACATGGTTACTACGCTCTTTCCTAAAAAAAATACATTTTACAATAATGTGATGGATGATCCGGGCTTCAAAGATTAAGTCCTTCAGACTGGGCCTCTCTTCTTCGGTAATATCAATGCGCCCACACATTTGCTTGAGGGCTTCCAAAATATTGAAGCCATCAACATCGTCGGGCCATGTATTTGTTTCATATTTTATAAATGTGGCCTCAGAGAATTTGAGCATAGTTCCAATCTTTCACATGAAAGAAAAATTTCATGTCCTTGGACTTTGGATTCAATGGAGTATTCGTCGCTTTCTTTTATGTTGGCATAAATTTCTTTCACTAATGTAGGATCTATAATAGTTGGATTTCAGTTCTAAGGGTGGAAAAAAAGAAAGGTCCATGATTTTACCAAAGAGATAGGATCGAGTGGAGAAATCATTTTTTTAGAGCGTTGCAGCTTCCAAAGAGATGAAATGGTTGGGGTCTAACGCTGCCTATTTCGTCTGTTTCTTCTGCGGCTTTGAAGCACTAGATTTTCCCCTTTTCTTCAATTTAGAGCCTTCGATTTGAAGATCTGATGCCATGTGAACAACGAGGGCTTGGAGATGCGCAAAATCGAACTAAGGAAGGAGCGGGCAAGGTCGAACGAAAGAGAAACGAAAGGGGAAATGAGAAATAGGGCAAGGTCGAACGAAGGAGGAGAGGGCTAGGTCGAATGAAGGAGAAAGGAAAGGGGAAATGAGGAAAAAAAAAAAGGATCGTTCGAACTATCTTGACTGAGAGCACGACTATATTACAGTCCTCTCAACATTCGAACGATCTTATCTGATAGAAGAACGATCGAACGATCTTGAAGGACGTTTGAACGATCTTATTTAACTTATTAAAAATGTTCGGATGGTGGACTTTTACATTTAAATAAACATTTGACCGATCCGAATGGTCGAACGCACGAAGAATGTTCTAAATGAACGTTCGAACGGTGTGAAAAAATCATAGTTTTTTAAAAAGCAGAGGCCAACACGAGAACTTCACATGGAAATTTGAAGTCCCGTGTCTGGTGAAATAAATTACCCATGTATAAAAGCACACCCTTCTTTTATTCAGTGGTAAATATAGTAATTTAGTTTCTTATAATCTTTTAAATTATAAATTAGTTTCATTTTTCATAATTTATGGTAATGTTATTGAATATAATTTGTGAATTTGACCAATTTAATTTAAAATTTTATCTTTTAAGTAAAATATTTGCTTTAGAATAGTTTATTAAAAATAATATCATTATTTAAAACCAATTTCCTCTTTCAGAATTAATAATTATAAGTTATAGGCATAATAAGAATTTAAATTCTGTAAACATGAATCTAGAGCACTTTAAAACATTCTCTCATTGGCTTTTTTATTAAAATATTATTTAAATATCATATAGAATAAAGATAAAGTAAATCATTTTTATTAAAAGGACAATGAGCTCTGAGACCGTCCAGTCAAATAATAAGTATGATTCTTTATTACTGCTTTAATATATGTACTTGGGTAAAGTCATTTAAGCTTATGCATAATGGCAGTATAATAATTAATAGGTCTATTTATAAATTAGTTGCACTAATGTCAAAAATATTATTCTCGAATTACTATCTGTTACTGGTAATATTAAAATATTTTTAAATTTTGAGATTTTTACTGGAATATTATAAAAAATATATGAAGAAAAATATAATATTTAAAAAATATAATTAATATGTAAATAAAAATAAAAGTTAAAATAAAAATAGCCATTAGTAATCTATGATTATATAAATATACTAAAAGAAATAAATTACTTCGATAATTATCTAACAAATAAATTAGAATTCATATCTAATATTTCTTGAATCATAAAATGTCATTCCAATGTCAGATAAGATCAGTGTCTTCAAACTCAGACCGAACTACGGTCGAACTGTCGATTTGACTAACAGTTCGATTATGAGAAAAATCGTTTGGTTTAAAAAACCTTAAAAACCTATCTAGACCCGCGGTTCAACCCGGTTTCAGTAATCAAACCGTGACACATTAAAAATTAAAATTGTTTTAATTTTTTTTGAAAAGGAACCGACAGACTACCGTTAACCGTTCTGGTCTTCTGCTTGGATTTCTTCCTGGTGCTGCTCATTCCTACTGCATTCCACCTGAAGGAAAAAAAAAAAGAGTGGCTGCTAGGGTTTTGAGTGTGAGGAGAAAGGAGGGAAATAAGAAGATTGGAGTTTCTTTACCCGTGTACATCCTTTTTAGGGTTTGGTCCAGTTTGGTTTTTGCATGAAATCTATGGAAATGAAGAGATGCGTAAATTTGTATTTCAGCATAGAGTAAACAAAAGATACCCAAGTTCCCAGTGTTTATTTTCCTTGGGGAGACAAGGTGATGCTTGTGAGTCTGCTAGGCTCTTTCTACTCAATTTGAATTATGTCAGAGGGGTTAACCATTCAAAACACATAGTAAAAGGAAAATAAAAGTACTCGGTGCCTGGTCTCGTATTTTTCTGGTGCCAGGAGAATATTGAGAGTTCATCCCAGATGGTATAGTATAGTAAAGTAAATGAAGCACTCAGTGCCCAATTCACTTACAACCGGGCGACCAAGAATCATCACAGATGGTATCACCTAGTAACCAAGAATCGCTACAAATGAGGAATTTGGCCTAAAGGGTATAGTGCGGTAAAGAAAATTGAAGTATTGAGTTCCTAAGTCATTAACCATAGAACGACCAAGAATCACTACAGATGGTGTCACCGAGTGACCAAAATCGCTACAGGTGAAGAGTCTAACCCAAAGGATACAAAGACAATAAAATAAATAAAAGTACTTAGTGCCCAACTCATACACTACTGAGCGACCAAGAATCACTACAGATGGTGTCACCAAGAGACCGCAATCGCTATAGATGAAGAGTCTAGCCTAGAGGGTACAAAGACAGTAAAAAAAACACAAATTTGCAGAAAGTAAACACACAAAGAGTCAGCTGGGTTAATATCTTTCCCCCTTTTAATTTTATTAAATTTCCATTATTTAGTAAAAAATTCTAAAATTACCTGTGTCCTTCAGAACCTCCAATGCCAGCTCGGAATTTCCGCGTGGCTAGGTTTCATTAAGCTCAGAGCCTTCCTCGGAACGTCCGAGGGTCCAGTCTCGAAACGTATGAGTTTTTCCTCAGTTCGTCACGGCCATGTTTTGCCTGGAACCTTGTCTCGGAACAAGAAGAAGTGACTTCATACCTTCCGAGGTCCTTGGTTTCAGAACCCCACCAGAAATCTCGGATCTTCCGAGAGATTTGGCTTGAAACAACCAAGTTCCAGTTTGGAACTTGGCCTTGGAACTTGAGGCTGCAGCTTCAGTCCTTCCTAGGTCTACCCCTTAGGAACCTGCTCGAAACTTTTGAGGCAAGTCTCGAAGCTGGTCTTCTTCTAGTAAAAATGGCCCGACTCCTGGAATTTGCGGATCCCATTAGGGACGGTGTTTCTCTAGGGTTCACTAATCTATTTGGTCAAATGTGACCTACCTGATGTCTAATTTACTTTAGGAAAAAGATATTTCAATATCGTAAGGAAACGAGGTTGATTTTAGGTGGTAACTAAAAACTGGTCAAAAGCCCTTTTACCCCTCGTGTTTCAAAACTCCATTTTTAGAACCCCAAAACTGCTCATTTTACTTTTAATACTTAATAAAGCTTATAAAACTAAGAAATGAGAAGTTATTATACCTTCCGGCAGCATTCCCACTAAATTTTAGCCTTCGTTGGTAAAACCCACGAAAAGCAAAATGTTACAGAGGCAGGAAAGAAACGAAACAGAGAAAGAATGGAGATAAAAATAACTAAGGAAGAGAAGGATAATTTCTTCCTTCTCTCCTCTGTTGTTTTTAACAGAGTTGTCGTTGGCCTGCAGCCGTTTCAAACCTTCTGTGTAACCTACGGCTAGTTCCCCAAAATTTCTTAGAGATAAGGTAATTTTAATGTATTTTAGAGTTAAAAGAGCATGTTAGGATGCTTAGATCTAGTTTAAATAACAATTTAGAAAAACAAAATCAAGAAATGGGGGACATGCAAACCGAAGTAGAGTGTTGCAGGAAAACGCAAGAGTACACATCAACTGGGGTCGATGTGTCCTCTGGATACATGTCCAAAATGAGTTAGAAAGCTTGGTTTTTCAAACACGATCCATATATATCGATGTGTATATCTGGGAATAAAAGTGAAAGAAAGGAATGGAAAACACGTGATTTTTTAACCCAATCCAGATGGATACATTGACTAAAGTCGATGTGTACACTTGGGAGAAAAAGCAAAGAAAAAAATAAAGAAAAGAGAAAATGAAATGATTGACGGGTAGGCTGATTCTGAGACACATGATTACGTCGATGTGCCTCTCTAATGGAAAAATCAGAGAAATGAAAGAGAGGGTTTTAATACAAAACCTAGTAAAACATATCGACAAATACTAAATTTATAGCCTGAGAACAAACGGGAAGAAAGCACCTACCTGAGCAATGGTCCAGGAACTCGACACATTGACTGGTGTCGATGTGTATGAATTCAGAACACATAAACTTTGGTCGATGTGTCTGCCAGAGAAATTTCACTTTTTCAAGGATAATTTGAATGAAGCAAAACATGTTGTGGGACCACTTAGGCTCCATCATCCTTCACTCAGATGACCCATGAGACCCAATGAGACCCAATGAGGCATTAGGTATTGAGAATACACTGTAAAGACTTAGGAATTGAAGAAAATAAATAAGGAAGAAAATCGGCCAAAGGAAGAACCAGTATAGGTACACATCGACTGAAGTCGATGTGTACAAGTTTTCTCCTATTGGACATCGACCATGGGTGATATGTCCTACAGGAAAGTTAACAATTTCACAAGGTTAAGTGTAAGTAATGAAAATCATGTAGTTGGGTTCACTTAGGCTTGATGGCTTTCACAAATTAACCTTAGGCTTTGATGGAGGCTTACATGCATGAAATTAAGGGGTTTTACATTATAATGACTTGAAAATTTATGTTTTAATGCATGGACAATGAACGAAGGGTCAAGGATAAACCCGGCGTTGATCGAGCTAGTTCGCTGATAATCTCTCTTCACCAATCACTTTGGATCAAGTAGGTTTTCCAACTTTGTTGAAGCACTTGGGTGCAACCCTGTACTATTATGATTATTTTTTTTATAACCATTAAGGTTGAATCTATGAATATGCTATTTTCATATTGAACTGAAGAATGGGATTACATTATTTGAAAAATGTAGTGTGGAGATATTTTTGAATATATGATGATTGTGATTGAAAATGGAGTAATATGTGAATATGGTATATTATACATATATATACTTATATATATTGGAATTGTTTTGCATCAATGAAAAGGTTGTAGCTAAATCCGAAGTTTTGTGATATCTTGAAAACGTGTGTTGTGAAAAATGTATGCAAAGAGATTATATGAATTATATGACATTTGAAATGATGATAAACTTATGTGAAACCTGAAGATATTGTGGAATATGTATTACGAAGGGAATGTAGGAAATCCCTACGGATGATATGATGTTTAGAAATCTAGAAGTATAAATTAAGTATGATGAGAACTTAGTATCATGTTGAGG
The DNA here is from genome assembly GCA_022113865.1 of Chimonanthus praecox. NCBI lineage: Eukaryota > Viridiplantae > Streptophyta > Magnoliopsida > Laurales > Calycanthaceae > Chimonanthus > Chimonanthus praecox. The sequence continues at coordinate 46,466,618 of CM039088.1, read as the reverse complement.
GGAAAACGAGGTTGGTAACTGGAGAACAACCAAATGAGATATACATAAGATATGGACTGGGAAAAGAGAGAAATGAGATGTATAGGGGACCACACTCATCCAGTAAATCTGGTTAATATGTTGGGACACACGTGATGGGCATAGAAATGACCCAAGGCGAAATGGGAAGTTCGTAATTTGAGATGGGATTGAAATGATAGAAGATATTAATAAAGGGGTTAGGACATGAAAGTCGTAGGTGGAATTGGAAATGAATCGAGAATGAAAATGAAGTATTTAATGTGTAACTTGAATATAAACCTTCGATATGGAAGAAATTATAAATTAATTGAGTACTTTGTAATGAGATATGAAAAGGTATAAGGTCTCCTAGAATGAATGTATATGAAGAAGAGTATAATACATTGCTTAAATGATGAATGGATATGGTTAAGGTAAATGTGAGTTAAAATGTGAGAATTGTAATAGGATATGAATTGAGAAAATAAGAGATGTTTAGAATGCTATAAATAAGAAGTTGATATATGTATCATGAAGTTAAAGTATGTGATTTTTCTAAAATGATGATAATAAGAGAATGAATGTTTAGAAATGTAACATAATATGATATGATTTCAAGTAGGAGTCCTCTATTGTGAAAATGAATATGGTTTGAGGATACAATTTAATACTTTAATATATATGAGTTGAGAAACACCTTATATTTTGAGAATGTATATTATTATGATAATGAATGAATTTTGGAAAGAAAGCAAAGTACTTACAATTTCAAGATTTTCAATGTATGAGAATAAAAGGACATGTATTTTGTATATGATACCTAGTGCATATCAAATATCGGAATTCCTACTGGATGCGTTCACTAAGTCCATAAATCCCCCTTAGATGTGTATGCATGTTTAAGAGATGCAGACGAGATCGGACCAAATGATGGACGGATGTGAATGCGATGGATGCGAGAGAGAAGCTTGGACATCTTGAATTCAATTTTGTATTTTGGAAGTTTGAGAACCATGTAATATTGTAAAGATGTATATTTTGGGGAATGTAATAATTGAGACTGTGATATTTGTAATTAAGTTTTGTATTTGACTCTTATGCGGTTGGGAGTTTCCTTATCTTGCTTGAAATGTGAATGGCTATTCATGCAATGGAATAATTGTTTCAAATTTCTACAGGTTATCATGTTAGTGTGTGTAAAATTATCATGCACACACTAGTTGGGTCAGTAAAGGGTCGGATTTTCAGACTCAGACTTAACTCGTATCGTGACACTTCGTCCCTCTCTCCGCCAAACATTCTTGATGAACTACTCTATTAAGGGTGGGAGAGGGAGGGGCGTTACAAAAACTCTCGAAACCACAAATAGCCTTGTTTAAATTAGGGTTTCACATAGTAAGTTATTTAATAGGCTCAAAATTTGTGAAGGTAAAATGAATGGAATAGCCCGCTAGATCCGAAATTAAAACCTCTGAGGTGTGTGCATACACTTGGAACTCCAAATACCTTAAATAAGAGGTTTTTCAAATAAAAATAGCTCTAGGGTCCCATTTGGCTAAAGTTCACATATTTATCATTTGCCATTCTAACTTTAACGAGTTGGAACAATGGGCTAACGAATTCGGATCGGCTCGAACTTGGACTTTTCGGAAAGCCCACTACGTAATTTTCATGATTAATAGATTACTAATCTTGACTAATGGTTCTTAAGCACACACTTAATCATAATTGATCACAATTATTCTCTAATTAGGGATGGGGTATTACATAGCCAGTCACTGCGCTGCCATTTCCTCTCCGCAGTTAATCAATGTGTTGCCAGTTCATCCAATTCGCAGTCAATCAGTGTGTTGCTCTGTCACTTCATCTGGTCAATTAGTGTGCCACGTTTCATCTGTCATTCCTGCTGTTTCCAAGTTAGCGCTATTTCACACACGTTACAACTTGCGGGGGCATGATAGAATCCATCCAGATTTAAATTTTGAGTTTAAAGGTGCCGATATAGACACCCCCAAAAGTTTTTTTTTATACACCCCCTCTTTTCTCTTTCCCATTTTACCCTCTCTAACTACTGCCACATTATGTCAACCTCATTATGCGCATGCCTACTGCCGCATTCAAGGTCAACTTCTATGAGCAATTATAAATTTAATATCTCAAATAAAATATGGTATATATTTAAAATTAAAATCGATTCAAAAGAATTTATAATTGAATTATGTCAGATTAGTGCCATGACTCAATTATGATTCTATCACATGTGTCATCTTATTGAACACATCAAATTTATCAAACTAAATTAATAATTATCAATAAATTAATTATACAAAATGGGTTCATTTAAATATATTCATCTATTTAATTTAAAAAAATAAAATTAACAATTGATTGAAAGCTCCGATAAACTATCTATTTTATTTTATTTGGGTATAAATATCTAATGGAGACTATTTTTTTAACACTCACATACTAAGCATTTGTTTAATTTTGTAGGTCTCTAAACCTTATTTTATTGTTAAATATCATATAATTCAAACTGAATCACGAGATATGTCAGTTTAATCTACTTAATATCAATATGAGATTATTGTTTATATAATAGTTTCAGAAAAATTGAGGTCTTCATTTTTAGGAGAGAGGCTATATATTTATCATAGACTGATACTCCAATATAATTAGATACAATAAATATAATTTTTTTATTATAATTCAAGAAAACTTTGATCATCAAAATATTATAATAGGGGCCATAAAAATTCGATCAGAGACTTAGAGACTACTAAAAACCTTTTTTTTTTTGTCGATCAATACTAAATTAAGCTAAGTCTACGACCAATGCGCTCAGTTACTACTTAAGTGCCACCCTATCCATGAGCCCACAATACTATCAAGGAAAATGAATATCTTTGGATAATTGATCAATAGATCACACTCTCGTCCCGATTAGCATCAAATAAAGGAAAAAACCTAAAAAAAGATACTAAGACTTGAAAATAAAAGAGTTTAAATTGGGCTTATTACCCTAGTCTGGCATGTTCTTGATGCATCTCTTCCCTTATGGATTTCCAACCTGAGAAAGCAAGAAAGAAAAAAAAAAACCATTAATGATGGGACAATAGCATCAATAACATGACTCAAAGCATTTTGATCTCTGTCTATATGGGATATTAGCAGCAATAACATGACTCAAAACAAATCAAAGATCGTAGAAATCTCCTACTCAAACCCAACCATTTATTAAGTGGCTTCCTGTTGTGTCGGCATGTTTATTGAATGAGTCAAGATAGCCTAACCCTATTTTCTTATTTTGGTCAGAAATCGCCCCACTTCACACAATACACCACTGCCTAAAAACTCAAAATACTGTAATTTTGTTGTGTCGACATGTTTATTGATGCACTTGTATGTCATAAAGTCGATGAAAAGAAACATTTCCATAATATCATTTTGCTAAGTTGGATGGGAAATAATATGCTTAAAAGATCTTCAGAAAAGATCTGATGACCATCATTTGTGTGACTGGATGAAGAATAAACCATGATTACAGTAAAAAATCAACTGGAGCAGCTAGACTTCAAGTTCTATTAGACATCCTTTAAAGCTTCTGCCATTAACTCCTGCATGGAACAAAATTCTATAGAGTAAAACAAAAATTTAGTGTATCTTTATCAATTGAGTCGAGAAATTAATTAGTTCAATTGAGAAGAGTTATGTGTCGATTCTTCATAGAAGTTGCAAGGTAAATCCGTCTGTAAAAAAGGCACAAAAGTTAAATTTTATGAACTTATTTTGTATACAAAAAAAATGAATCATTATATCTAACAATCACTTATCTGAGATAATTGAGAGAAAATAGATGTTTGTGATTCATAACAGTCATCTACATTAGGTAGAGCATTCAAACCTAAACTCTCCAATGCATGTGAAGTAACTTGATTTGGACAAGTTCTACTATTATGACCGTCATTTTTACAAATGATGCATTTTCTTGCATTCTCCACAATCTCAAATAAAGAAGGATCTCGTCTTGTTTAGTTTTTGGACTTTGAGGCTTTAGGATGATGCCCTTTTGAATGTTGAATAATAGGCTCATAATTGAGAGGCGTCGTATTGTTGGTATACTTAGGAAGCTCATGTCAGAATGAATCTTGTTGGAATGAAGACCACTTTTCATAATTCTTCTTAAAACCATCATACAAGATATCTAATTGATCAACTTCCTGATTTATTTCAATATTCAAGTCGTGAAATGAAAGGGTATTGATTTTCCATTGTGAATGGATTTGATCCAAATGTAATATTTCCATTGACCTCAATATAGTATGTGCACCTTCTACCCTCGAAGTAGCTTGATTTTGAAATTGCAAACATTTGTCTACCCATGCCTTCACAAATTGTTTTTTATGAGGGATCCAAGTGCTTGCTAAATAATTTAAAGCCTCAAAATCCTCTCTAAAATTTTCTTTGAACATCTCAAAGGCTCTATAAAATGCTTCTTCAGATGAGGACTATACAATGAGTTCCACTCAGATATAAATGCATCAAATACTTCTCCCTTCTTAAGGAGAGGTTTTTAAAGAGCAACAATATTTTTGTTAATATGCCAAATACACAAAATATGAACAAAATCAGGGAAGACTAACTCAATCACCTTCTTTAAGGCCCAATCTCTATTAGTGACAATAACTGGAGTCGTAGGAACAACACCTAAAACATTTTTGAACATCCGCAAGGGCCCAAACGTAATCTTCAAATTTCTCATTTCTTATAAAAACAAGGCATGAGAAGCTATTAGAATTAAAGCTTGTCACACCAATGATATTCAACAATGGTATATGATATTTATTGGTCTTGTACGTGCAATCTATCAGAAAAATATTGTTATAGTTCTTAGTAAGTTTAGTTGACAATGGTTGTGAAAAAAAAAGACGTTACAAATGACCTTCATTGTTATAGTCAAGGAAGTAATGAAAACCACCATTTTGAAAATCTTCTATCAAAGCTTCAATTGAAGTACGACATTTTAATTGCTCTTTCCGAAACTTATGCATCACAATGTACAAATCCCTCGATGTTACTTCAAGGTTTGGATTTTCCTTTCTAAGCATCGTCAAAATTTGACGGGGTGGTATATTATTACTCTTCATTTCTTTGATATTCTTTTTCTCTTCTTCTGAAAAACATCGTACACTTGGATGACCTATTACTACATTTGTCCTTTCATGATTATGCTCTAATTTTTTTATGATCAACTTCCATAACCCATCAACTTTTTGTTTCCCTTTCACTTCAAATGGACAATCGACAAGACGAGAGGATGCTTTCCTTTTCCGTTCAACATTTTGCAAAGAATTGCGATAGGTGCTTTCTCTATCGCAACCAAGAGTTACTGATTTTTTCTTATTACATGACCTCTTAATGTTAACTACAAATCCATGTGCAATGGCAGACTCCTTAACATGTTTTACAAGATCCTTTCAACTTGGAAAAGACTTTTCAACAAGCTCATTATCATTATAAAGCTCACTGCTGAGTATTTCATCAGAATTATATGTTTGCTTATTGTACTCAACTAACTCCATGCCACCTGACCAGTCATAAAGAATGGATGGACCCACCTTGCTTGAATCCATAAGCCTGATTTCATGAAAATAGAAAAAAAAATTGATAAGTGATTTAAAGTGTTGATTTGGCATTGGACAATTTCTTTCTTTCTTTTATACATTTCTTATACAATTGAGAATGTCAAATCAAAATTAAAAATTTATAAAAAATATCCAGAAGATGAAATTTTAGTGATGCGACATTCATGATTTGTTTTTAGAAGATAAGAAGAAACGCTTTATGGAGTGACATAAAACCATCATTTTTCTCCAAAAACTAAAGTAAATAAAATAAACCTATGCTGAGACAGACGTGTTGAGATTGAGCCAGATTTAAACCATTTATGTGGCCTCGCTTCCCTGTTCAGCAAGATCTATTTGTTCGTTTAAGAAAGAGAAGTTATTTTATCTATCAGCCTACATCATATGCATTCA
>CM039088.1:45198941-45260080 GCA_022113865.1 Chimonanthus praecox | reverse complement strand
AATGGATGACTTGAAACATAAGCAAAGAAAAGGGACTAGGATTATCAACAGTTGCATTTTTGTAAATATGTTTAAAAAATGGTAAACCATGGGTTCGGCCATGGTGTATGGCCGAACCCCATTTGTTTATGGACTTAGAACCTTATAATTAGGTGAAACTTGGTATTGATTTATCATTATATTATAAGGTAACGAGATCCCGTAAGCAGTGCGCGATCGGTGATCGAATCTTGGACGGAAACGCAAAGACTTGTGAACGGTTTTAGGTAGGATTCTACCTCTTTGAAACCATGGATTATGTACTTGTTTTTATCTTATGTTTTGATGAAAATGTGTTTCAAATGATCTGATTTATTATTGAATTTCAAATGCTACGTTTACCTTGATTGAAATAGCATGGATTGATTATGTTACAAAGGTGATTTTACATGCTAGGTTTTATTTGTATAAAGAGCATGTATTGGATATGTTTTTCAAATGATGATTTTCAATACTATGTTTATGTTATAAAATAGCATGGGTTTCATTGGTATCTCATGCATGGCATGGGGAAGGATTTATAAACTGGAGGGGTCACACTCCGGCGGGGCGTCTGAAAAACCTATGTGCAACACCTTGATGTGATTTCCATCAAGAAGATTTCCGGAGAGTCCACATTCCGTCGGGGTGACCGAAAGACCTATGTGGTAGGCACATTTATGTACAGGTGATGGGTGGGACTCATTGCATAATTGTCATCATTGCATGTCATAGATTTATATGGTTTTGATATCACTATGATATGTTTGGCACTAACCATGTGTTAGCCGTAACTGGAATACCTACTGGGCGCGTCAAACTAACACCCTACTTCTACCCTGTAGTTGGTGATACAAGTAATCAGGGAAACAATGAACCTAAAGACGGACCAGGCATAGGAGCTTGGAGGATCTAATTTATATGTTTTGAAATAAATTACTCATGAACTTATATTTGAGTATTTGGATTCCGGAATGTAATAACTTAGATGGTTGAATATTTTGGTTTGATGATTATGACGTACTTTGCTATCTGAATGGATTAAACTTGGTTCTAATATTGACTCCGTATTTTTTTATGATTATGATTCCGCAGTTTTATGATTTTATTTCGCAAGCCGGTATTGCTATGTGTGAACTATTTATTTGGACTGAGTCCATACACACATAGGATTGGCCAGTTAAGGGTCAGACTTTGGAAGTTCGGACTTAACTCGGGTCGTGACTTCCAGCTCTATCACTACTCTGTTACAAAAAAAAAAAAATATACACTGAATTTACGGGAAGAAGCGAGTGAAAAAGGGCGGGGCGTTATACTGGTCGTGCTGACAGTGAACATAATTTATATTTCCAAGTTTTCTTCCATTTCATTGTCAAGCATCCTCACTAGGCTTTTTATGATTTAACTATTTGTTCTTCTAAGCCTGGGGATAGTCCTCTCTAAGGTGTGTGTACCACCTAAAGTCATCAATGGCCATAATACCTATTTTATGATTGTCATAACGACGAGTTTCAATATGGTGGAGCATGATCTTTACTCTTGATCATCTTGGGGCCTCCAAGCTTTCGGCAAGTGCTTCTAAGTCATGGAATTGACAAACAGAAGGTCTTGGCCAAGCCGAGGCACTAACAATCTCCCCCTTTGTCAATTTCATGACAAAACGTAGAAGTTAACCCATTTACAATCCCACCCTTATTACAACACATTTGAATACAAAAATATTATATTGATTACATGTACATATTCAAATGGAAAACAAGACTATGGTCTTCGCACATTCTTCTTCAGCTTGCTTCATTTCATTCTTCTTGTTCAAGTACATAAGCAATTAACACTAGAAAATCATTAGAGGGGTTACTCCCAAAACATAAATATTCATTCATGGACTAAACAATTTGTATTCAACCTCCCCCATACTCCTTGATTTCCTAATGATCAACACTACCCATAACTTATTCAAGCTATCAGTCTTGAGAAGATTTCTCCCCCAATCTTCTTGAGTTTGATCTCCCAAACTTCAAGCATAGACATTCTCCCTATGTCTATTGGCTTTGATGCCCTTTAGATTCTATTAATTTCTCCCCCATTTTGTCATCCAATTGACAAATATTAGTAGGCCGACATCGAGTTCTAAGCACTACCCCATGCTTCTTGCATTTAGTGTTTTCCATGAGTTTTTCTTCCAACTCATTTTATTATTCCCTACAGTCTAATGCATATCTCATGCGTTAGTATTTTTCTCCTTCCTTCCCATGGGGTCAAGCCATTTACCCAGCTTCCATCTTTGGAGACTCCCCCATCCTTCAAGCTACATTCTAGCGTTTTTCTGCTCAGCTCTCCCATAAACTCAACTGCTTCTAAGTTTATTTTTCATCAAGCTTCCAAGCTTGCATTCACATTCCTCCTTAAGCTATCATGACCAGTGACAGGGGCTAATCAGCACATAATTTGTGCTCCCCCAAACTTCATTGATGTGTGCATTCTTACATCCTGATTCATATCTCTTTAACTTGCCAATACAAAACCAACTCATTCATCCCTGCATGTGAGTCTATTTAGCAAATACCATGCTATGTATAGACAAGAGATATAAGGCACTTCATCAGATTAACACATACAATAAATTAAACCATATCAATTCATTGATAAGCAAATCACTACATATGGTTTAGGAGGAGGGGAAAGATGCTTAGTCAAAATATTAACTTAGTTTTTCCAAAACATGAAACATAATTCATGAAAAACTATCCTAAACAGAGCCATCAACGCTAGATTCGGGAACATCTTGGACTAACCTAGGTGATCTCTTGATGAAATGGGAGCTGGACACAGGATTGTCCGGTGGTCGAAGACTGGGATTCAGCTTTATCCTTTTTCGACATGGTTGCTAGGGAAGAGTTGACCAAGGCTTTTTCGAACACTAAATCTCACCAACACTGTGACACCATTGCTTCTGAAAGTGAGGGAAGCAAAACCCTATGTTTTTTCTGCGAGATTTTGCTCCGAGAGGTCCTAACGACTAACTTAGGGCACGTGAGGAAATGAGAAAATAACCAGAGCTCAGCGGGAGGGGAAACGACGATTTTGAAATGATTTATGGTTTTCGCAGAAAGAGTCCTGTTTAATTTACTCTTTCTAATGTACCTACCGATCGTGACCAATGACCTGTCTGTGTCGATACGTCAATATATATCGAACTGTCTCCCTTTGCGATTTTCCCTCCTTTCAGATTAGTGTTCTGAATTCCAACAGTACCGACTTGTCTGTACCTCCGACTAGTCTATCCTTCGACATGGGTTTTACAATGAAGGAAGACTGTGTATGTGTGTGTGTTTGTTCTTGTGATCTTCAGAGATCTTCAAGCCTTGCTTATACACCTTTTTATGCCAATGATGACACATACATTCACACTGTATTTGTACCATTTGAAGATTCAATTCACCCTTTTGAAGGTATGCACAAACCATGGATTACAGATCTCTTTTATGGATCCAAATTAATCCAAGATTCTTCGACACATTTAATTCACCGATTTAAGTATATTGTCCAAGTGTGTGATGTCATAAGATACGTCATTTCCAGATTTTAGGAAGGCAACGCATATATGAACATAATTTATTCCACATAATGTATAAATTGATGTTTATTGGAATGAACTCAAAGCACACTAGTCATACATTCATTTCCTGATTTGAGTACTATACATGAATGATGTATGACCCTACACATACAGCTCTTATGCCTTTTATCATTTTATTACTCAAAACATGCTAAAATATTTTACCATTCTTTCAAGGGAGTTTCAATTCCTTGAAAAGAGCTGGCACTTAAATGGATTATTCAATCATTACTTTTGGTTGGTCACACCAAAACAAAATATCCATTTAATCGACATAGAACATATTTCATTCCACATGTGATTCACAAGTTTTGGATCCTTGGAATGAAACGACACTGTGTATGTCTATTAAACCAATTTTATCACATACATACCCTATACATGAGGTAATGCACACACTACATTCATTTCCTAAAGATGAATAAAATCACATGGCATATGAAATGAAATGAGATAAGTATATTCCAATACAAGAGTTCATACCAACATGTACAACAAGTATCTTGTATAAAATTAATCTAACAATCAAATAAGAACATGGATTAAAAACAAGATACATGATGATTCCAAAACATGTTTAAAATGTGGTACCAATGGTATCCCTTCTCACATTTGAACCTAACATTGTGAGACTTGGAATCTAAGTTCACAATTCTGTGATGGCCTTTTGTCAAATCCGATTTTAGCCATGGGTGCTTTCCCATTTGATCCTATGGTTTCACATTCCAGATTTTTGTACCATGATGTTGGTCTCTAAGACATATCGATACATGGCCTTATAGGATACTTGGAGGTTACTACTTTCTTCAAGTTCCTTCCTCGGTCATCTTCTTCTCTCAGAGGATACAACTTGGACTTTTCCAATGAATGAAATTAACCAATCACCTATATTTTTCAACTCAAATTTATTGATAGGTGATGATATCCATTGGGCTACAAGAGGCAATTTTCAGTGGATTCTTTCAACCTCTTTTGTTGTTTCATGTCTTTTAAATATTTTGACAGCATGTCATGAAATAACACTGATGAATGCTACATATGTTTGGTTTTCGTGCATAGCCTATTCATCACTTGTCCCAGCAGTTTTGGTCTTTGGGCTTAGTGTCATGGAAGTTTGAAAGTTTACCCAATACTTCTTCCATAGGCACAGACCACTTTCTATTCACCTATTTCCAACTATATTTTATGATGAAAACATTATTTTTCATAAAAAACAGAGACTTGGAAATATCATGGCTTTCCCTTATAGCCATTGTTATAGCACGGATCAACTTGGATAGTTATATCCTTTCTTAAGAGCACCAGGCTCTGATATCAATTGAAAGTTTCCATTTTCAATGTGCTAGAACATCGTGATTGATCCTAGAGGGGGGTGAATAGATAATCCCATTTTTAATGGTTTTCACAAATTTCTTGATTATTTGAATTGCAACGGATTGTTTAATCAAGAGATTTGTTTAGTGTGATAATTTCATTGGTCGATCACACAAAGATAATGACCTGTTACATAAAATTTGATTATTGATGATTGTGCATAATGTGTAGACTAAGATAATCAATATGCAAAGCGATGTGTGTTTAAAAGAGTATTTAAAAACTAAATACAAACACACATAGATCAAAAACACCATAAGACCATTTTAAAGTGGTTCGATCAGCCAACCTACATCCACTGTTAGGACTCGCTCAACCTTGAGCTATCCCCAAAATCAACTAAGTGGGGACTTACACTCTCACAATTAAAGTAGGAATTCCACCTCACTCAATCGGTTGGGAATTTCACCCACCACTGTCGAATAGGAATCCACCTATCTAATTGGCCGGGAGTTCCACCCACCTCTGTGCTAGAGACACCGCTCCAGAATTTTTTATAGTGGTTTCGGGGTACCTCCCCTTATTCCACTTCGGAACAAAGGTTTTAAAAGAAAATTAAAACCAAGAAGCACTTGCCTTTGAAGCTCTCTCTTCTGATGTGTGCTTCTTCAAGATCCCACCCATGTATGTCGACGCTCCGCCCCTTAGCCGTTGTTTAGCAATCACTGTCCAGGGTGACAAGGAAACTGGGTCTACCAATGGTTTCCTAATTTATGGTTCTCTCCTTCTCACTTTCAAACTCAATCCTCAGATTGGTTGTTTATGATTTTTCATCCTTCCTCTCTCTCTCATAACTCAATCTATTTGATTGGTTGTATTTGATTCCCCTAGTGTAAGTCCGAGAGAGAAAGAATGATCCTTCTGTTGGCCCTTGTTAAGCTGAGGGTCCAACTGATCCGTCCGAAGGATACCAACTGATTGCATGAAGATTGGTTTATATAACGAAGGCAACCAGTTGAAGTAACGGTAATGTACCGACATGTCGGTCGCACCGAGGGGTCGGTGACTACATATGTTACCGTTACATTTCCGACCGTTGTGCATTAAGTGCACTCCCAACGGTAATATTCTTTTTTCGGTCGACATGTCATTGTCATCGATAGGTCAACACTTATGGTACCGAGAGGTCGGTCTATACGAGAGGCTCGTTCTGGTGCAAAACATGCTAGAAAGTAGTTTCAACTTTGGAAACCTGTTACTCAGAACGACATGTCACCCATTACCGAGGGGTCGGTTCTGGTACTCTCGATCGGTCTTGAATTATCAATATTTTTGTTTTCTCGAGAGCCCACCTGAGTTCTAAATCCGGAACTCAAAAGTCTTGATCGAAGAGTTGTTGACCATGAGGGGTAGTTTTCACCTTTTACCGACGAGTCGATGCATACAAGACTTTCGATCAGAGGTATACCCAGAATGACAATTCAACATTCTAGAACCAATGTCATTCGAGCCGACCAGTCTTTGACCACAATGGGTCGATCCTGACTACACCGAGGGGTCGGTGAGATAGAGTGGTCGTGCTGACAATGGACATAATTCATATTTCCAAGTTTGCTTACATTTCACTGTCAAACATCCTCACTAGTTTTTTTATGATTTAGCTATTTGTTCTTCAAAGCTTAGGGATAATCCTCTCTAAGGTGTGGGTACCACCTAAAGTCATCTATGGCCATAATACCTGTTTTGTGATTGCCATAACGATGAGCTTCAATTCGGTGAAGCATGATCTTTACTCTTGATCATCTTGGGTCTTCAAACTTCCGGCAAGTGCTTCTTTCCAAGTCATAGAATTGACAAACATAGGGCCTTGGCCAAACCGAGGCACTAACAAGAGTTAAGGTATGGGAGTTGGTGCAGAAAATAAAGATTGCAAAGAAATGAAAGGGAATGGAAGGTTAAAGCAGAGGCTGGAGGCAACAGATTTTGGACGATGGATTGGCCGAGCGATGGTGGGTGTCTAAGCGAGTTTGATTAAGGTATGGCTTGCTGATGGGGTTGAGGTGGATGAAGGTATTAGCAGCAACATACCTAGGTTATTAGGCGAAGGTGGACATAGCAGCATCTGGGCGTTCAGTAACCAAACCAGTGCAACACGACGGGCGATAAGCAGGCCCGACGTTGTTGGGTTTGGGAAAGGTTCAACCTCCTGCTTGCAGGCAGGGGAGGAGATAAAAAATCCAGAGTTGCTGATGAACGCTGGCGACAAAAAAACCTTAGAGGAAGAAGAACACCGTCGATCTCCGAAGGAAGGAAGAGAAACTCAAATCCACGAGCAAGAAGAAGGGGATAAACAGGGTAAAACCCAAAATCAATTCATTATCAAAATTTGTCTTTTGCATCCTCTAATTGGGGTTTTTATAAGAAAACTCAAAACTAAAAATAGCAACAAAATAAAAACGAAAACAGAATAATAAAAATAGAAATAATCCCTAATAAATCTAATCTTACAAATAAAGCAATGAAATAAATAAAAATAGAAATTTATATAATTCTTTGATTTCTTGATTGAGTTTCTTGATTCGGCTGGGTTTGCCACTCTAGGCTGATTCGATCTTGGGTTGATGGATGTTCGTGCTACATCAGTCTCTCCAGGTTGAAAAAAGGAACCCGTCCTCAAGTTTGGATCCAATGTGAGAACCTTCTATATTTGATGGTGTTTTTCTTGTACCTTGAAGGCTCGAGCATGTTGAACATACCACTCAGTAATTCATAGTGAACCTTGTCATCAATGATTTCAATAGGCGCACAGGGTTCTAGAATAACAACAGTTGCAACACAATGCAAAATTTCTCCAACAATAGTGAGAGGTCTCTTGACGTCAGAAGATATCAAATATGGATCACACTCGATGAAATCCTACTTCTTTGACACTTGTGATACTTGTGGTGCATTTAACAACTGGAACAACAATGGTTGATCATTACTCGCCGATTGCATCGATTGGGACGCCGGCAATGCAGCTGATTGAGTCACCAAACTAGCACTGGCACTGGCAGTGGAGTTATTTATACCAAGCATTCTTCTTATGGCTAGATCCAATCTCCTGGTCCCTGCGGAAAGGAAAAAGAATTTCACGTTCTTCCTTTCGGGAAGGGAGGATTAGGGAAATCCTATTGATTGCTGCTTTCTCCAGACCTCCGCGGGAAAAGCATGAAAAAAAAAGGCTCGAATGGTACGATCCCTCCGTCACCCCAGAATGAAAGGGGTGATCTCGTAGTTCTTGGTCTGTGAAGATGCGTTGTTAGGTGCTCCATTTCCCATTGAGGCCGAACCTAAACCTGTGCTCGAGAGATAGCTGTCCATACACTGATAAGGGATGTAGTGTTTGCACAGATTGCAATTGTGTAGAGGACATTGTCGCTAGGAGAATGGCATGATTTCTGGGGCAGATGGCACGTATATCGATATGATCTCTGAAGAAACTATCATGCATCCTGAGTATCAGGCACGGATTCTGAGACAGCGGGCACAAGTTTTGAAGTTGTCACTTGGGAAAAAGGCACAATTCCCAATGTCGACTCTGACTCGACCAATGTCGGGACGTTGTCTGTGTCTGGTGGTTCAAGTGAGAGGTCCGGGACCGATGCAAGGTCCGCGATAGTCTTATATTTGTGAGCCACTACGACGTTGCTTGTTTCTTTGGACTTTTGCTCATTAGGGACAGAAAGGAAACGAGCACGTAACAATCTTTTCAACTGTGACCATGATTTCATAGGAAGCTTGCCTTGTCGCTTGCGGGTGGTGTGTAACTTTTCCCATTACGCATATGCTTCACTGAGGAATCGAAACGTCACAAACTTCACTTTCTTCGCTTAGTCGATTTTCCAGTAATCGAGAAAACGCTCGACTTTCGAAAGCCAATTGGGGAAGTCCTGATTGTATAGTTGACCTCTGAAGGATGGGAAGTCACCTCATATGGTACTCCTGACTTACGGGATTATACGTCTCATGTCGAATAAAAAATTCTTCAATCTCATCATCTTCGCTCGAATCATAGGAAGTTATAATTTATTTATTTATTTTATTCAGAATGTCGAGGAAAGTCTCACCCGATGAAAATCGGTGAGATCTGGCTCTGAAACCAATTGATGCAGGCTATCTCACACGTTCACAATAAAGAAGGGCAAACCTTCGTTTGGGAACGAGCTAATAATCAAGGCTCTGAATACCAATTGATGCAGCGGGTAAGATCGGGTGACGGGATGATGGTTCTAATCGGGTTCTATGGATATAATGGAATTATCTAATGGGTTAATGAATAATTAAATGGGAAAAATAATGAATAAAAAGAAAGAAATAAATGAAAATAAAGAAACAAATCAAAATAGAAATTGTTTTGATCGGCCTTCTAAATCTCAAGTTCTTCGGTGGTTTTGCTGTCTCAGATCCTGTACTACATCACGAGCCTTGGGGTTGAGGTGAGACTACGGTACATGCTGGTTTTTTGTTAGAGATATTCCAAGTTCTTAAATCAGGTAAAAGAATAAATAAGAGTTTAAAAATGAAATTTATTGAAGTTGAGATTGAATAAAAAATTAACCACCACTAATAGCAGGGAGGCTGTTTAGGTGCACCCAGGGGTCAAAAAAATGCCCCGGCAGATATTTCGGCCGATAATTTTCTCTCTCCTCCGATATCGACATTTCTCTCTCCTCCGATATCGGAACCGTGAAAAAATAGTAAAAAATCGTGAAGAACCGTGAAGAACCGCAAAAAACCGCAAAAAACAGTGAAAAACCGTGAAAGCCGTATCGGAAGAACCGTTGAAAACAGTAAAGAACCGTTAAAAACCGTAAAAAAAAACCGTATTTTTTTTTTAAAAAAATATAACTTTTAAATACCAATATTTATGCATATCGACCGATATGGTGACCGATATTGCGGACCGAATATCGGCCATATCGGTCGATATTCGTTTTGTACGGCCGATACATATCGTATCTGCTGATATTGTTCGGTCTTAAAAAACCGATACATATCGGACGATACGATATGTATAGGCCAATATTTGGACCCCTGGGTGCAGCTAGAGGTCTTAGAAAGGGCACACCCACTATTGGGCAATCAAATAAGACAAGGGTGGCACTAATGGGAAGTTATTTCATGATGGACTAACAGTAGTCCCGTAGGAGATTAAATGACAACATGCACCAAGGAAAAGACACTCCATAATCACTAACAATAATTTAATTAAAGATGGGTGGGCAATAAACAGGCTGGGAATTCATCTCAATTAGATTCAAGTACTAACGAAGGAAAATATAACTTGAGGAATCCAAATGAATTTCGTGTTGAGGTCGTTGGCCCACATTGGCCCACATTGGCCCCCTGATTTTTCACATAGTTGCTAATCACAGCAACAATCAAATTTTAAAGAAATCTATCACCAATCCAAAATTAAAAGAAGGGTGAAGATGTCCAACGGTAAAGGCTGAGACCAACTGGCCTCAGTTTAATCAGATAGAGTTAGATTTTATTTAAATACAGGGAACCACACATCAACTGATAACACAAGGGATATTATTAAGGCTAAGTTGAAACAGAAAAACAACAGGATAATCCTAGTAACTTAAACAAATTAATCACATGAAATACAATGGTAAATACTTATCTAAAAAATGGGCAAGATTGGTCACCAGTGTCTGGTAAGGGCCAGCCCAAAATAAAATCCATTGTTTAAATAGTAGAGGGTGAAAGAGGTTGAAGGATGCACTCAGTTGCTCAGAGAATGAACATGTGTCCAAGCATAACAGATTACATACCGCCAAATACAGAATCAAAATGGATGATTGGAAAAAAACAATTACAAAACATAAAGACACATAAAATAACAGCTGATTGATAGAATGGCTGCAGCTTGGTAAGGATAAAATATGATTCTGCATTTCAATCGATTGCACATGGGACCTTACAGGTGGACTCCTAGCTAAAGTCACTTGGATTTAGATATGTTGTGCAAATTTTAAATTTATAACTCGCAAGCGCACGAATCATTAGATAGTATAGTGATTAAGTGCGAGGTCGAACCTATCGGAACTTAGGAAAATATATCCGTGAAAATACACCATTGAATTAAGTATCTTAAGAACTTTGAGAAATATGGAGATAAGTCATGAACATGGAATTATTTCTCTAATCTATGTATTTTTATTTTTATTTAGAAACATTCTACATTTAAACATAGAATCTAACAATTTAAACTAATTTTAATTATGATGGTGGATTTAATATAAAAATATAAACAATCTTAATCTAATTTAAAATACAAAATTAAGATGCAATTAAATTATTTCCAACCTAGTTCATCAATTTCAAGAGTTTTTGAATTTATAAACTAAGAAAATAAAAAGAAACGAAGATTACTTATTTATATATTTACAATGGAATTGGATCAAGTACTAAGATGACATCATGTCCCATATCTCAAATCTAATGAAAACAAGACCTAGACCATGGAGCTCTCGTAAATTACCAAAATTTGATTCAAGTTTTTCATTCATAAACAATCTAATTAAAGACCACAGGAATTTCATTAAACATAGAGATTAATCAAACCAAACCTTGGGCTTAGACATATTTTATACTTAAATTTTAGTTCTAAAATAAATCTCACACTCTAATAGAGTGCCTTAGAATAAAAAATTAAGTTCCAACTATCCCAACAAATCTCATTCAATTTGAAAAACCTTAGGTAAATCCCGACATGAATTTGTAATAAAATCAAATTGTCATCATCAAATTTTGAGAATTGGAAAACCATAATTCTACAACTCATCTTGATTTCATTAATTGAAATATGAATTAAATTTAGGAATTGAAAATAAAAAATAACAAGAGAATAAAAAAATCCAAACTCTAAGTCGACCCTCTCCTTAATCTCTTTTCAAAATCCTTTTCTTTAGCCTCTTAATTCCTTGTACCCAGTTCGAATCTCATTGTGAAGAGAGTGGTTCAATTTGTAGAGGAGAGTGGAGAGGTAAATTTAGTAACCAGTGGGTCCCACTCCAATTCATTCGGTGGCAAAAGAAATCAGACCTCTTTCCTTTTTTATTCTCCATTGTGGCTTCTTTCAAGAAACAAGGCATGTGGGCCACTTTTTCCTATTCTTTCTTTTATGCTCCTTTCTATTTGTACTTTGGCTTTCTTTTCTCTGCTTCACTTTCATTCAGAATTGGCTGCTTAAGTTTGGTTGCTATTTTTTAGGTCAAAACAGCCCAAGACCTTCTATGAACAACTCAGAAGCGCTGCTATGTAGTGCCTTTGCTGTCCCGATCTAATATTGGTTATTACAACACATTGCTCTTCAAATCTTCTTCCTGCTTGCTGTTTTTCTCAATGGGTTGCTGCCGATTAGATCTTTCTCTCCATGTCTGGGTGAGAAGATGTTGTCCAAATAAGACAAGACTGTTTTTGCTGTTTGATTGATGATTGCAACTGATTTCTTTTCCTTTGGTAGCTGATTGCTTTCTGTTGAATGACTTCTCATTTTCTCTGCTTTGCTTTTTGCAAGAGTGGTTGGCTGATTTGCAATTGCAAGTTACTCAGCCTTGTTGACTCTGTATTTGGTTGCTGTATTGTTTCTGTCCTTTTCACACAAGAGCCTTTGTTCTTTCTTTATTATTTTGAGCAATCAATACAAGTTGAGAAAATACTTCAATTTAGCCTAATTAAGCCGATCTCGGGTTTAGACTGTAACGCTCCACCCTTTTTCACTCGCTTCTTCCCGTAAATTAAGCCGATCTCAGGTGAGTATGGATTTAAAATGGTAGTTAAATGGTTCAAGAGGAAATTAAAGGATCATAGGATTCAGCCATGGTGTATGGCCAAACCCCATGGAGTTGGATAGGTATTTTTTTTAATATATGTTAATTGATTAAAATGGAAGGAGGGTTATTATTTTAGAAAGAAATTAATGATGGATTTTTTCTATGGGTGATGTTCGGCCATGGTGCATGGCCGAACCGCACTAGGGTTTATTTTATGAAGGAGGTTGCTAAATTAGAAAGTTTTTAATTATGGAAGGTGGAGATAAATTTGGAAAGCTTCCAATTATGGAAGGATGGGGTTTATTTATGGAAACCTTCTAATTATGGAAGGATGGAGATAAATTTGGAAACATTTTTAATTTTGGAAGATGATTTCTAAATATGGAAGTTGTCATTAAATTAGAAAAGAATCTAAAGATAGAAAGTAAATGAAAAAGGATGTCTCAATTGGGTGAGGTTCGGCCATGGTGTATGGCCGAACCCCACTAGAGTTTATTTATGGAAAGATGCATGCTAATTTTGGGAACTATTTATTTATGGAAAGAACTTGGAATTATGGATCCAAGAAAAGGAGTTGATAAATTTAGAAAGTTTCTATTTAGGGACTTTCTAAGTAGGGAAGTTGGATATGGAATTTAGAAAGCTTCTAAATTTGGACCTTCTAATTAGGGACTTGTTAATTATGGGTTTAGGTGTATGTATTAATTATAGAAGGTTGGAAATAATTAGGCCAATGGCAATTTTGTAAATAAGGTCTAGAATGAAGGACCATGGGTTCGGCCATGGTGTATGGCCGAACCACATGGGGAATATTTTGGGAATAAGGAATTGATTATGGAATTAATATGGGGATTGGTTTATGGACTTAAAATATTGTAAATCAAATGGAACTTGGTTTTGATTGATTGTTATATTTTAAAGTAACGGGACCTCACAAGGTGTTTATGATCGTGAGCGGTTACCGGACAAAAGAAGCAAGGACACGTTAGCGGTCTTTGGTAGGATTCCACCTCTTTGAAACCATGGGTTTATGTACATTGTCTTTATCTTATTTTTGATGAAATTATGTTGCAAAAGATATGTTTCAAGTATGATTTTAAATGCTATGTTTATATGATAAAATAACATGTGTTGGTTATGTTTAAAAATGTGATTTTAAATGCTATATTTTGTATTTCTATATAGCGTGTTGGCATTTGCATCTCATGCATGGCATGAGAGGGATGAACAATAGCCTGAGATCCACCACTCCGTCGGGGCGTCCGTAAAACAAATCGTGGGGGATACCTTGATGAGGAGCTTTCCATCAAGAGGATACTATGTAGCCGGAGATCCACCACTCTGTCGGGGCATCTGTAAAATAAATTGTGGGGGATACCTTGATGAGGAGTTTTCCATCAAGATGATATTTTGTGATAGGTGGGACTTATTGCATATGATAGCATGGCATGGCATTGAATCGGTATGATTATGATCTTTATTATCATGCAAGGTTTTCAGTTTTTATCTCTATGATTGGATCTCTATTATCATACACTGTTTTGGATACGATGCTTTATAAGTATGGTATGATTTATTATAACTGGATTTGATATTTATTATATATCTAGATTTTTGGTACTAACCCATGTGTTAACCCTAATTGGAATACCTACTGGACGCGTTATACTAACGTCCTACTTCTACCCTAGTGGATGATACAGGAAACAAGGAGAACGATGAACGCGAAACGGGCCAGGCATAGGAGCTTGGAGGATTAAAATTTATATTTTGTTTAAGATACTCATGGGCTTGTATTTTGAGTATCTAGAATTCGGATTGTAATAATTTAGATGAATTTGCTATGGTTGGATATTTTATTGAATAATTATGATATGATAATGATGATTAAAGACTTGCCGTACTTTGCTAGCTGAATGGAATAGAACTGTGTTCTATTATGTTTCTGTATGTTATGATTTTTATTCCGCATGTTTATATTTGTAATGCCCCGCCCTTTCACTCAATTCTTCCTGTAAATTTAGAGTCTATTTTTTTTATAATAGAGTAGAGTGATAAAGTACGGACGTCACTACGCGAGCTAAGTCCGAACTTCCAAAGTTCGACCCTTAACTGGCCTACCCTATGTGTGCATAGACCAAGTCCACGAACATGGTTCACACATAGCAATATCAACTTGTGGAATAAAAATCATAACCTGCGGAATCATAACATCAATTTGCGGAATCATAATAGAACCAAGTTCTATTCCATTCAGATAGCAAAGTACGTCAAGTCCTTGTCCATAATTAAAACATCATAATTATCAATAAATCATCCAACCATCTAAGTTATTACATTCCGTAATCTAGATACTCAAATACATACAAGTTCATGAGTAACTATATTTCAAACATATAAAATAAGTCTTCCAAGCTCATATGCCTGGCCCGTCTTGCATTCCTCGTTCCCCTGATTACCTGTGTCATCAACTAGGGTAGAAGTAGGGCGTTAGAACAACGCGCCCAGTAGGTATTCTAGTTACGGTTAACACATGGTTAGTACAAAATATATATTATAAAATAATATATAAAACCATGTAAAACCATGCCATGCAATGATGACAACTGCAATGAGTCCCACCCATCACATGTACATAAAAGTACCCACCACATAGGTCTTTCGGATGCCTCGACGGAGTGTGGACCCTCCGGAATCTTCTTGTAACACCCTGGAATTTCAAAGTTAGCAATTTATATGAAATTATTCATATTTACGGAATTGCCATTGTGATATAATTGATTTGAATTTAAATGGGTCAATGGTTCAATCAAGACCCAAAGGATGGTAATTTTATTTACAAAACAAATAAATGTATAAGATATACTTAAACGGGTCAAAAGTCATAATTGGGTCAAATTTTGTTAAATGGGTCAAAAATGACCAAATTGGACCCAATGGGTCGTAGTTGACATATTTGACTATTTGGTGAGCTCAAAGCTTAATTGAGTTAAGATGAGTTAACTGTTTGAGTTGGGTTTGAGTGGAAATAAATGTTGGAGTTGAGTTGAGTGGAATTTATTAGTTGAGTTACATTAATGAATGAGTTAAGTTGGGTGAGTTAAATAATGAGTTGGATGAATAAATATTTCAAGTAAGTGAATGAGAGTGGTGTGTACTGATTGCAAGGTGTTAACACAATCGAAAAACGTTGGATGCATGGGAAACATTAGCATGCATGTAACTCCCATCTAAGTGATGAATAAAATGGGAGTTACATTTTGAAGTTACATGGGTTGCATGGGAGACGTTGGAGGAGGGGAGGAGTTTCATCTAAGTGATGAAACTCCAATTTGAATTGTTAATGAGAGATGAATGAGGAGAAGACTTAAAAAAAAAAACAAGCATAGGGTCGTTGGAATATGATGGGTTTCATCTTAAAGGAAACAGCCAATGGGAGGAGGTAAAGCACATGGGGTTTCATTTGAAACTCTCATGTAAGATATGAATGAAAGTGGGCTGTTACAAAGACTAGCCATTGGAGTGGGAGTTTCATTTCCATATGAAACTCTCACCTCCAAAGATAATAGAGATGTTGGATGCTAGGGGGGGTGTTTCATTCCATAGATGAAACCCCAAGGAACTTAAAGGATTTTAATTATGGAGAGGGAGTTACACAAAGTTAAACCTTGGGCTGAATTTGATTAGCCAAGAGGATTTCATTCTCTATCATTATCTCTTCCTCTCTTAGGCGTCCTCCATATCTTCAAACATCAAGAACAGCAGCTGGTCACTGATTTGCAATCAGTCCTTGGTTGCTTTCTTTCACCAAGACAAAAGCACAAATTGAGCAAAGGAGAGGGCATCAAGGTTTCTCATCCAAAGCCATAATTCTTTCTCTCTCTCTACCTCTTTGCCGTTTTCTACATTTCAAAAATTAGAGCAGCAGCTGATTGCTTAATCAGTCCTTGACCATCAAGGAATCAAGAAGAAGGAGAGGCTAAGAAAGGGAAAGGAACAAGCCGGAGTGAAGATCAATTGGAGGAGTCGCGGAAACAGTAGGTTTTCGATAAACAATTTTTTAAATCATAATCCGGCCATTGGATGGCCGAATCTAATAAGGGTTAGATATTAGTTGGAAGTGCATGAATAATATAAAAAAAATGGTTATAGGGTTCGGCCACATGGGATGGCTGAACCCCATGAAAAGAACGGGTTAATTTACATGGTCTTTTGGAACAAAATTATGGACTGTTTTTGGATGCTAAGTTAGATTGTTTTCATGCTTTGAAAAATTCTAAAATTATGGTTTTAAGTGTCATATGTTGGGTTATGGATTGGCCGAACACATCAAGGGATTAATCTTGAATGAGATTGTTCAAAAAGGAGAGAAAAATACATCATTGGGTTCGGCCATTTTGGTTGGCCGAACCCCATGATAAAAGTGGATTAAGTTTGATGTTTTTAAAGGACAAAAATCATGTCAAAACATGGTAAATTTTATATATGTCAAATGGGTCATTTTGTGGCCAAAAATCAGTAAGTAGGATGAGAAGATTTACATCAAGGAAACCTTGGGGTTCGGCCATGTGTATGGCCTAACCCCATGGACTGTTTTTGATGGTTATTTGGGTCAAGTGTAGGATGGGTTTTTTATGTAAACATAATGTGCTTTGATTTAGGAATAAACTAAGTTTATAAATGGATAAATGGATCTAAACCATAGGCCATGAGGTTCAGCCAATTGGGTGGGCCGAACCCCATGAAATGGTATGACATTTCATGGAAGTATTAAATGGTTTTGTGAGATTTTAAAGGATTTAAAGTGAAGATAAACTTACTGTTTTTAGGTAACTATGGCTTGGCTGAACCATATTAATACTATGGTTAAATTATGGATTAAAACCATGGACAAAGGTTGGATTAATTACACTAAGAACCATAGGGTTCGACCATATGTATGGCCGAACCCCATGGACTGTTATGTGGATATTTGGATTGAGTTTTACAAAATGGAAATCATACAAAGTGTGATGGGCTTATTGGATGGTTTTGAAAGGTAAAAACATGATAACATTATACTGTTATCCTATGTCTAAATGAGACCAAAAACATGTTTAAAAGGACCAAAACATGGATATAGGGTTCGGCCACCTTGGATGGCCGAACCCCATGTAAGTATTTGATTGTTTGGTTTGACTTTCAAGAAGATGGAAATCACATCAATTATGGACTTAATACTTAGATGGTATTAATTAAATAAAAGAGTTACAAAGGTTTAAATGGGTGAGGTTCGGCCATGGGGTATGGCCGAACCCCACAAGTGGATTTTTGGGATTTAAATCAAATTAGAATCATATGGTCGAATGATTAACTTGCTGCATTGTACATAGGGTATTCGGATTTCTAGAACTGTGTACAAAGCCGTGATCGGAGACGGTTCAAAGAAGGGTCGAACAAGTAAACTAGTGTACGTTTCCTACCTTTATTGTAACCACTATTCCATATGCTGTTTTACGTTGATTCAATAACTTATATGTTTGTAAAGTTATGTTTTCTAAATGACATGTTTGCATAGACATCTCATGCATGGCATGGGATGATGGTGTTGTAACCGGAGGCCACACTCCGTCGGGCGTTCGAAAGACCACTGTGGGGTATCCTGATGATGAGAATCTCATCAGGAGGAATCCGGAGGCCACACTCCGTCGGGGCGTCCGAAAGACCACTGTGGGTTACCTTGACGATGAGAATCCTATCAAGTGATGGCTATGTTGAATGGTGATGGATGGGACTCATTTCATACATAGCATGTTTTTATGAAATTTTGTCTCACATGTATTATTATTATATTATTTGCAAGTTTTTTACTAACCATGTGGTAGCCCTATTCGGAAACACTACTGGGCGCGTTGATCTAACGTCCTATCATATCCTTAGTGGATGACGGAGGGAAAGGGAAGAACGTGGATCAAGAAGGGGACCAAGCATTGAAACTTGGGCGGTTTGAATGATTTTGAATGGATCTGAATGGATTATACATGGATGTGTAATTTGAATTGGACAATGTAATTTGGTAATTAGTTATGTTGGCTTGTAATAAGTAGATAAGTAGATGCTGTGGATTGGTTTATTTTGGATGGTTGGATTGAATGGTAGATTAATATTATTTAGTAATTTTGGAGAATAAGATTATGTACTTTGCTATCTAAGAATAGAAAATTGGAATAGTCATAGGTTCTATTATAACCCTAGTTAGATTAAAACTAAGTTAATTCCGCAAGTTATATATGTACCATGTGCGGATCAGTTTTATGGACTTAGTTCATACGCACATGGGCTTGGCCAGTTAAGGGTCGGATTTAGAGATCCGAACTTAACTCGCGTCGTGACACTCTGCCCCGATCACATGATTATTATATTTAAAAAAAGATAAACTCTGAAAATTAGAGTGAAAAAGGGCGGGGTGTTACACTTCTTGATGGAAATCACATCAAGGTACCGTACATAGGTTTTCGGACGCTCCGACTGAGTGTGACCCCTCCGGTTACAAATCCTCCACCCCATGCCATGTATGAGATGCCAAATGACTACATGCTATTTTATAACATAAACATAGCATTTAAAATCACCTTTTGAAACATAATCAACACATGCTATTCACAATTAAACATAGCATTTGAAATTCAATAATAAAGAAATATCCTTTGAAACATATTTTCATCAAACATAAGATAAAACAAATGTACATAATCCATGGTTTTCAAAGAGGTGGAATCCTACCAAAGACCGCTAACGTGTGCTTGCGTCTTTCGTCCAAGAATCGATCACCGATTGCGCACCGCTTGCGAGATCCCGTTACCTTATAATATAATAATCAATCAACACCGAGTCCTACTTGATTTGCAAGGTTCTAAATCCATAAACAAAACCCCATGGGATTCGGCCATACACCATGGCCGAACCCATGGTCTAATCTTTAGTTAATTACAATTATGCCATTGTTCATAACCATAGCCCTTTTTCTTTGCTTAGGTTCCAAATAAATCCATACATATTTCTTTTAATCCAAACACATAGTCCCATAAATAATTTATGGGGTTCGGCCATACACCATGGCTGAACCCTATGTCCAATATTTCCATAATTTACAAGATTGCCATTGGTTCCCTCATTCACTTAAATTTACCATAACTAAACCCTGTATTAATTCCTTAACCAAATCAAGTCCATAAAACACAACTCATGGGGTTCGGCCATACACCATGGCCGAACCCATGATCCTCCACTTTGGCATGTAATTACAATGTTTGCCACTACCTTCATCAATAATCCATAACACATGTTTGTATCCTATTTTAGCATCCAACTTCCATAATTACAAAATTGTCATTCATGGCCAACCTTCCATAAATAGAAGGTTTCCAAATTTAGAATCACCTTCCATTTAATCTAAGTTCCATAATTAGTAAGTTACTAAATTAATCTCCACCTTAGATCCTTTCTAAATTTAATAACCATCCTTGTATTTTAATAAATTTACTTACATTAAAATACCAATCCAACTCATGGGGTTCGGCCATACCCATGGCCGAACCCTATGGTTTCCAAAATCCTTATTTAGAAAGTCCATATTTATCGAATAACCTTCCATAATTAAAAAGGTTTCCATAAATAAATGTTTTTCAATTTGGCAACCTCTTTCCAAAATTAGATAGTTTCCTAAATTACAAACCATCTTTCCATAATTGGATGCTTTCCAAATTTAGCAAACTCCTTCCATCAACCATTTTAATCTAAGGTCCATAATTAGGTAGCTTCTAATTTTAGCAATCTCCTTCCATAAATAGAATGTTTCCAAGATAATCTCCACATTTCCATTATTAGATAGTTTCCAAAATTAGAAACCATCTTCCATAATTGGATGCTTTCCAAATTTAGCAACCAAAAATCCATCTTCCATTCCAAAACAACCCCATGGGGTTCGGCCATACACCATGGCCGAACCCTATGGTTCATGATCTTGACCATTAATTTAGTTCATTAAAATTCATCAATAATACCTTCACAACTCCATGGGATTCGTCCATACACCATGGCCGAACCCCATGGTTCAAGATCCTCTCTTTAAAATTAACAATCATGGATCTTCCATTTAATCCCCTCAAAATCACATATCATTAACTCCAAATACTTATTTAACAATCTCCATGGTTTTCATTCTTAATAACCCAATAAAATAAATCAAATCTTTCCATGGGGTTCGGCCATGTACTATGGCCGAACCCTATGATTCTTTCTTTCCATTAAAATCATCAAAACCACACCCAATCTTCTTCCATGGGGTTCTGCCACACACCATGGCCGAACCCTATGGTTCTTTATTTCCATAAATATTTATCAAATAAGATACTAACCGGTTCTTGCTCTTCCAATCTTTCTTCTTTCCTTAGCCTCTTTCTTTTTCTTCTTGATCTTTCTCAACCGTGATCACCTTCTTGTTGCTGCCTTTTCTTCCTCTTGTTCTTGCTGTGAGTGAGAGATTAAGAGAGAAAGAGAGAGATAAAATTCGGCTATGGTGTGTAAACCATGCGCCCCTAGTCCTTCTCTCCTTTTATAATCTTTCCTTGGTCCATATTTAGGAAGTGCTTAAGATAGCTACTCCCCCCTTAGGTCGTGCACCCCTTCCTTGTATCTAAATTGGAATGGCCGACCTTCCCATATTTGGAATGTGCTATAGCTAACAAACCCTTATGCCGTGCTCCCCTTGTATTTCTCTCTTTGGAGAGTTCTAAATAAAATATAACATGTGCCCATTTTAATTTAGAAATTACCCTACTATTATTCCAATCCAAGAAAGAACTCATTTTTAGAATTGCTCTTATGCGCATCACATAAGTAAAAAAATCTCACATTCGGCCAATCTTATCCCATACATGGCCATACATTATCTTTTATTTAATTTTGAACATAATGCATTAATAAATTAATTCAACACACTTAATTTATATTGAGACTAATTCCAAAACCGTTGGGTCCTAATTGGGCCATAACCAAACTCTTTATCCATATAATCCATATCTCATATTCACCAATTAAATGGATAATTTTTATGCAAAATAATAAAATTGAAAATCTGAGGTGATACAATATTGCTATGTGTGAACCGCTTTCATGGACTGAGTCCATGCACACATAGGGTTGGCCAGTTAAGGGTCGGACTTTGGAAGTTCGGACTTAGCTCGCGTCATGACGTCCAGCTCTATCACTCTTCGTTTAAAAAAAAAAATATACTCTGATTTTATGGAAAGAAGCCAGTGAAAAAGGGCGGGGCGTTACATAGACGATACTCCAACCTAAAACACACTAATTGATAAAATTAAATAAAATGAGATACTAACAAATATAAATTTAGAAGTAAAATATGTATTAAGTTTCCACTCATCAAATATCCCCAAACTTACATTTTGCTAGTCCTCGAACAAAACTAAATTAAAAACTCTAAAAACAAAAGAAATAAAAATCCTAACTGCACCACTTTCGCTGGCGCTCTCGATTGCATTTAGCGTATGTAACAAGCCTTTAAACCCCTAGCTCACCACTAGTGGATGAGTTATAGTCTCGTGAGGGCTTCCAGTGATGATACCCACAAACATCAAAAGTCAGCAAAAATATGTAAACAAAAATTTAAACATCTTACAACTCCAAAATTATTTTACAAAACTTATACTCGGAGTGTAGTGTGTGATAGCCAAATATTAACATATCCTTCTTTTTCAAAATACACACAAGTTTTGCAACCACTGGCCGAAAATACGCTTTGACTCCAAATCTCACCAGATATAAGTTTTTGCAATGTAAGGGATATAAGCTAATAGTCCAGTGAGGAGGTATATAACATATATATTATCATCACATCATGTTATCATACAATCATCACGCACTTTCTATCAACTTGGGTCAATACCCTAATATGGTTAATCTCTACCATTTTTACATTCATACATCTTTCTTACACACAGTTCTGCATCTATCAATTGACATGCAGTCTACACCAGCTTCACAGTGCAAACCGGTGCTTCACACAATCCGTTATAAGTTCTACATTGCAATTTGACATGGTCCAATGCTTCACCTAGTACGTATGTACCCTCTACATTGCTACCCGACACGGTCCAATGCTTCACACAGGGCGTGAAGGCAACTCATCTAACAATGGAAGGGCACTTAGCATTTTATCTTTTCACATGGCTTAAATTAACCTGTCATATCCCAATACACTCACCATAATTACCTCACTCAATTTATCATACATTCCTAACACATGCCCTCATGGAATTGCATGACATGAATATAATTCACAATTACCATCAAAGATAAACAATATTAATAGAAATACTAACATTAAAATCATAGAAGCATATAATCACCTCACATCCTGGGGTTTAATCAAATTTGTACTTAAAGTAGAGCATATAAAAGAACAACAACCTATGTTCGTTCCTATATCATTCATCTATCATTTTGCGTGCCCTTTGCTTGGGATTACACATAAGAAAAAACCAGATTCAAGTCTGGTTGTATAAATGTCTGCCTTTTTTACATTGCTGGTTTTCAAGACCGGGTAAAAGCTGATTTTCACATAAGTCCTGCACGAAGATAGACGACAAGAACAAAATATACAATAACACATGTACACAATAGTTTGATTACTCACGTCAGCGCAGTTTCATCCAATTCATTTAACCTACTAATCTCTAAATACATAACTAGGTCCCATACTGCTTTTATAGACTGTTAGGCCTCGGCTCCCCGACATTATTATAAGGTTACGTTCTAACAGTTAGAACTTCAATTATATCCCTTACATGTAAGCAATGTCAGGTCTCACATTCTGGTCCCATTCAATTCTTTTCCATCTTATTTTATCCATAGGTCCCATTATTGTCATAGAGTTACAGGTTTCCTGTTCTAGTCCACTGAGTTCTTCGAAAGAACCGTAAAGAATAAAAATGTGTAAATAATCGTCGAAGTTCAAATATGCGTAATTGTTTTTTTTTTTTTTAATTTGGTTGATTAATTACGGAAAAGTGTTATTCATTACAAAAGTACACAATAAAGAAAATAATACCTAAGACATGATTTTTTAAAGCGGAAAAGTAAATAAATTACTCAGTGCCTGGTCTCAAGTATCCCCACGCAATAGCTAGTTGCAGGATTCTTAGATTTCAAGCCAGAGGGTACAAAAAACAATAAAGTAAATAAATTTCAGAAAGTAATGTACATTCTCCATTCGAAAAGTGTTTAGAGCATTTCTCAAGTTCAAGCTAAGGTTGAGCCTCTAGTAAATCAAGTCGTACGTGAAAAACTCATAGAACAGGATAGCCTTCGGACCAATTCAAAGCAGAATGTTAGGCACTAAAGTCTACTTTTCAATGAGAGGGCGAACAAATAAAAATAAAGATAAAAGCCTTGGGACCAGTCTGAACAAAAGTTAGTGTTTATTGATTAGTGAGTCAGATTGTTAGTTGTTCAGACTGAGAATGCAATAAAAGTAAAAGAAATAATTTAAAGTAAAATTCTGTGGACCAGTCCAAACAGAAGTCAGTCAGTTAGTCATGTCTGGGCTGAGAAGGTTGAAAACATAAAATGCAAGTAAGAAACACATAAGTTACAACAAAAACTGTGCGAAGTGCTCTTGGGTCGGGCGTCTGATATATGGGTATCAGACTTCTGATGCCTGGAAGTATTAGACTTCCGATCTGTGAGTATCAGACTTCTGATAATTATAAGAGAGCATCAAGAAACAATAATTTCATTTTTAAGTGTCAGAAGTCATTATCGGACTTCCGATAATTTTACCTATCGGACTTCCGATGAACTGAGTATTGGATGTCCTACAGTAAGGTGTTGAATAATCAAAATTTTCATTTTTCTGTTAGGGTGTTGAACTTCCGATAGCAAAGTATCGGACTTCTGATACAACCCAGAATTCACAGTTATGGGTGGAAAAACAGAAATTTTGAATCCCAATTCGAGTGGCTTTAAAAATCCTATTTTAACAATAAACCAGTTAGATGAATTCAGATTTAGTTTAAGATCACTTTAGGAAAAAGAATCGTATAATTTGACTGAGAAAAGTTGTGGACCTAATGGTACAAGAAGAAAGTGGAATAAAAGCCATTTTTTCTAGGGCTTTCCAAAGACTTAGTTTTCTCTCCAATTTGATCCCAAACCTCCTTTAAAGCTTATAATTAAATGAAAGGGTAAGTGTAGGTACCTTTTTTAGAGTTTGTGAGTAGAGTTTGGCTTCCACCAAAATTCAGTCGAAGAAGATGAGTTGTAGAAGAACTCCAAGAAGAAGAAGAAGAAGAAGCGCGGAAGAAGAAGAAAAAGAAATTGGAGGAAGGAGAAACTTGAGAGCAAAGAGAGAGTAAAACAGTTGTTTGGTGCAACTGAAGAGGAGTGTATAATGGACGACACCTGTTTATATAGAATCCTACGATAGGTTTGCCTGAAGCTAGCCGTAGGTATAATAATTTAAAATTTTATTAAAAACTTAGGTGCTTATAACTTTAGTTAAAACATGAGAAAATCGAGATACCTTCGAATCAATCTACAGATGAGTCTGGGTATTAGATTTAGGCTAGTTCATATGGTTTTTGAAAAAAAAAACGGTGACAAAAGACAATCGATCCGAGCAAAACATCGATTTAAGAAAATCTATCGTTCATACCTCGATGCTTGGATTGAGTGCCTAAGACCTCAAAACAGAAATCCAGAATCATGAAATGCTCGGTCAAAACACAGATTAACCACACAAAATTTTCTTGTAATTTTTACTTTCAAAGGTATTACTAGAGATATATTTAGATATTAAATATTTAGGATTTACTAAATATTGTTCTTCCCCATTTAGGGATTTCCTCTTTATTTACTTCATCTGTTTTCAATTCTCTATAAATAAGATTAAAGGTCTCTCCTTGATTAAAGGAGACATACCAAATCCTAAGTGTATTATTCTACATGGTATAGAGCAAAACCTAGATCTATTTTTTTCCCACTACTTCCTTCGGCCAGACCTTTCTTGAAGGCCCTCCCTCTGCCGGCGGAGACCCGTTGGCAGAGGGAGGGGACATGTAAACTCCCTTATCAATTCATTAGTTTTACATATATTAAAAAAAAAAAAAACCTCCTACGTAGAACCGCATCAGCTCTGCTACTCCTTTACCGTAGCAGTTGCTCGACTTCGATCTCGTCGCTTGCTCATAAACAACTGCTGCCTTCCTGCGCACTGTACCTTCTTTCTCTATTCTCTTCCCCTCATGCAGAGACAATCGCCACTCAGCTGATTTTGATGCTCAAATCGGCACGAGCGCTTAGATCTACTCTTCTTATGCTCCGGTCTGCCTCGCACCGGTTTCTCTATTTCTCTCTGGTGATCGCTGCTGCCCCTTCTAGCTTCCTTCTAGATCTGAGACACCCTGTTCAGATCTGAGCCATCTTTCTTGGCTCGCCCGATCGTGCAAGATCTTTACAATTCAAGTGTTGGCCGTTTATGCTCGACGGCCTGTCTATGCTCCTTCTTCAGATCTGCTACCCGGACACTCAGATTTGACCGACGTATCTACTGTCCCGCCAGCTTCTCCGCGCAGACTAGATCTGACCTCTACACCTCCAGCAGCTCCCACAACCATCTTCTCTATCCATCGCAGTAACCCCACTTCCTCGCTTGTGTCGTCTTCAAATAGAGCATCAGATCTGCGCTCCTCTTCATCCAACGACGAGTATATCTTCTCGTCTCGGCCTCCAGTTGCTGCCTCTCCCATCTCTCAGATCTGATTCCTAGATCAGATCACGTGCTGCTCTCTCTTGCTTTCTGCTTGCAGCCCTCTTTCTTCTCCGGTGCTCCTTTCTTCTTACCAATGTCTCTACTGGGTTTCATCAGCCAACCTCTCTTCTTACCAATGTCTCTACTGGGTTTCATCAGCCAACGTTCAGATCTCGCCTTTGTTCCATGAGCTCTGGCCATCTCCTCAGATCTCTTTTCTCAGATTCTTCATCTTCCAATCCAGCCTCTGTTGCAGATCCACCTGCAGCCATTTTGTTTCAGATCTGGCCTTCTTCGCTACCCCTACCAGTAGCTACCTATGTCTTCCAACCCCGACGCGCCTCGCTACTTGGGTTTCAGCTCTTTTCTCAGCCGCTCTCCAGTTCTCATTCAGCCCTCTTTGCAGCCGTTCTCTGTCTGCCCTTCGCCCGGCGTTCTATGTGGTGCCTCTGCCCGCCTTCTTCGGTAACCCAGATCTTTGAGCAGTCCCTTCGAAGTGCCTCTGCAGTGCATCCTTCCACTCCTCTTGCAGCAACGTAGTTCTCATGCAGTTCTTTCTCCGAATCCCCATTGGTCCATCGAAAAAAAGCTGCCCAAATCGCCTCTCCTCTTATCTCAGGCGTGCCACTACTTCTTTTTCTCCGATCCTACCCCAACAACAGTATCTCTCTTTAGAAGCCTTCTCTACACCATTTTTTTCTCGGGCACTCACCTCCAGCATCTTCCTCTCCAACGCCCGTCTCTGTGCCTAACGACTCTTCCCTTTGCCATTGCTGCTGTAGTTGCTCTTTTCCTCACAGCCACCAATCTGTAATCTTCTCTCTGCTTTCGGACGACACTCCTCTCCCCATAATCTGCATCAATGGTCTGCTCTCTTGACCGATGGATCTCCTCTCGCTGCTGGCTCTCGACTACCGCATTACTCTTCATCGAGCCTGGTGTTGTCTGCTCCGACACGTATGCTATGGACGATCAATGTGACATTTCTCACCTTGCTTATCATCTTTGGGCAACGATTTATTTTCTCATGGGCAAGCTGTGCGTTACTTCCGTACACCCTACAGTTTGAGGGGGAGTATTAGAGATATATCTAGATATTAAATATATTTAGGATTTACTAAATATTGTTCTTCCCCATTTAGAAATTTCCTCTTTATTTACTTTCCTCATCTTTTTTCAATTCTTTATAATTAAGATTAAAGGTCTCTCCTTGATTAAGGGAGACATACCAAATCCTGTGTGTATTATTCTACAGGTATTTTAAAATAAAGGATTTACAAAGTGGCTCTTTTAAAGTGGTTAAAATATATTAAAATTGGGTAATGGATGAAACGAACGGTGAAATCCATTGAATTCGTTATTTGAAAACATTTAGTGTGTGTGAATTTGATAAAATAAAATCTTTCAAATAAGTGGTTTTTCAGAGTAAAATAGTTTTTTATGATCATTTTTCAAAAATAATAAATGAGATATCAATATTTACGATTTTGCCCTTCCAACTTCAACGGTCAGATCAATGAGCTATCGAGCTCGGATTGGACTAAACTTGGATTTTTCAGATTGCCCACTCAATAGTCTTAGTGATTAACCGAACACAGCACATTTAACATTACAAAATTACACAATTAAGTCTAATTAAGGGTTGGGGTATTACAACTGTCAGAGTGGATTGTGCGAAGAAAAAAGGTAGCGTCTAAGAGAATTAAGGGAGTGGGTGAGATTGAGGGGAGAGAGAAGGAAAATGGGAGGGATTTTGCCCTTGAGGGATTTGGGCAAAAATAGGTGAGAGGTCGAGTTAGAGGATAGGAAAGGAGAGGAAGGGAAAGTAAGGAGAGAAAGAGAGAAAACACGGTTTTCTCCCCCCTACTTTCGTCCATGCATACAACAAAGAGAGAGTGGGTGGGCCGAGTGAGGATCACTCTAGTTTGGAATTTTTTTGGTGTTTATGTAATTAGATTTTTTTTTTGTTAAAATAATTCAAAAATATGGGTCTTAATTGGAGTTTTAATAATATGAAAAAGAATCACGGCTAAGAATTTAGTTGCGCAACCCCGAAACATAATACGCAGTATTAAGAACTTTAAAATTGTACAATTAAATACGAAATCATGGGTCGAGTCATTACAAAATGATCTCCCTTTTTCACATTCAAGAAAAACTACGAAAACCTAAGGTTTTTCCTTTAATGCTTATGAATGTGTTTATAAATAATTAAAAAATTATTTTACTTGGGAGAGAACAGTCGCTGAAAGTCAAGGAATGTCACGCCCCGCCCCTCGTGGGTCCAAAAAATGTGATTAATTTTTTATAATAATAATAAATTCCAAATCATTTTTCATAGTTCATGAGCTGGATTCTCTATTCATCTAAAGGCCCAACATAAAAATGTCACACGTGTACTCAAATATGTACCATAAATTCCTTATATAATCACATATCATACAAACAAATATTCCATTAACTCGTCATCATAATAACATATTGATGAGCACAGAAAATGACTATTTTACCATTGCATTTGGACTGGTTAGCCTTTGTTTTATGTGTTTTAAGATATGTTTAAGGGGATTTTGGAAGTTTTGCAGGGTTTATAGGGAAATACAAGATATGAGAATTCAAATGGTGAATTTTGCAATTTATGAGCATAAGTTGATATTTTTGGAAAGTTGAAATTTTTAATAATTATTTTACCACAATTTTATGGGTTTTATTTGTAAACTAATTAATTCAAATCTATTTATGAGAGTTTAGATTAATTTAGTACATTTTTAGAATTGAACGTAAGTGGTAAAATTATTTATTAGATTTTCCATAATTTGAAAAGCCTAATTATTAGGCAGATTAAGAAAAGCCCATGAAAAAATCCACATGTATGAAGTCTATTTTCATTATCTCAAGATACATATGAGGAAATTCAAAATTTAGAACTTATTGTAAGAAGATTTTCGAATTTGGCAAGTGGATTAAGGAAAAAGAAACAAAATATGAAGAGGCGAAAAAGAAGGAAGGTTCTACACAGTTTTCAGTATTTTGCGTCGATTCTTATTGCGTTGAAAAGAATATTTAAATCGCTACAACTTTGTAGTTTACAAAATTTTGTGATTCAATCGTTAACTAGGTCAAAACTGAGCTGCAAGGTGGTACATGTGTAAACAATGAGATTTTGCATCCACTTTCCTTACACGAATTTTACTATTTTTTTTCCACCTCCTTGCCTCCTTTAAGTCATTCCATGTTTAGTACAAATCATATCAGCCCTGCATGTGTCCCTTGCTTTATTTAAATCTTTAAATCCAAGCCATTCCACCTCCTTTTATCTATAAATACTATACCTCCCATTGAGAAAATTGAACTTGGTTGAAGAAATTGAACGGTTGTGCATAGGAGAGGAGGGAAAGAAGAGAAGAAAATAAACTTAGGCAATTTTGATTTCCACAAGGGTTTGAAGTTGGTGGTTTTAATTTTCCATTGTATTATTGAGTTATCTTAATTCCAAAATCCTTTGTTTTGTAATTCTAATTTCATACTTTAACAATAAGAAAAAGGTGTGATAAATATTTAGTCTATGGTTTTCCAATTATTCAATTGATGTATGGTGATTATTGATTTTATTATTCTTTAATTAAGTATGTGTGGATTTATTTTAAGTGTTCCAAGTTAAATGTGATGAAAATTTAGATTGAATAGACTTTTTTCTTCGATTTAAGGCTCTTATTTTAAGAGTGCGATGAAATACCTTAGATTTTGAGAAAAAATTTAAATTCTATTCATTCTAAGGTTTAATTTGAGATTTTTAATTTAATGAAATCTATAGATTTAATTCTTAGAATAATTATGGATGAAAATTTTGAATGCCTGATTGGTAATTTACGTGAGCTACGTATTCTAGACCTTTGTTTTATTTTAAAAATATAGAAAATAATGCCTCCTTATTTACTTGAACAAGTTCCATTGTAAGTATGTACAGGGATAATTTTAGGTGTATTTTTTTTGTTTTAAAATTCAAAATTCTTGAAAATTGTGGAAATAGGTTGGTTAATTAATTAATTACATCTTAGTTTTGTGTTCTAAGTTAAGTTGAGATTATTTATAATTTTTAGATTAATCCACCATCTTAATTGAATTTAAGTAAATTTGATTTTCCATTAAAATTAGATCTCTTTAATTGTTAAATTCTATTTTTAGATGTGGTTTCTAATTTTAGACCATGTTTTCTGTTTTTAGAATGTTTCTAAATTAAAATTAGATTCCTAAATTAGAGAATTAATCCTATGTTTAAGATTTATTTCTATGATTTTTAAAATATATAATTTAATATTGTATTTTTACAGATATATTTTCATAAGTTTCGATGGGTTCGACCTCGCATTCAATCGCTATACTATCTAATGGTTTGTGCGCTTGCGAGTTATAAATTTAAAATTTGCAGAACACATATGAAAAGTATGATAGTTATGCTTAGATTTAATATGCCACAGGCGGCATAATTATCAAAAGGACATCATTAGCATGAAAATAGATGTAATAAACATAATTTCTATCAGCGGGAAAAATAGACTTCGTTTTTCATCTCCTAAAGACATCAGTGGAGGTTCTTCCTCCTCAGGTGTTAAACCTGTAATGAAAGGGACGTGAGCTCCTAGTCCAGTGAAAAGAGCTCAAATAATATCTTAACAAAATATCACATGATTAATAATAATGCAGTTAATTTCTCGAAATCATAATATCAATAATGGTCTACTTTTACTATCTAATATCATCAGTCATCCTTAGTAATCCCTGCCATTTTACTTTCACACAATTCAACTAAAACACTAAACAGGATTCATGGGCGCAACTAAATCCTGACTCAGTTAAAATGCAGCATATTACAAGAGCTTAAACGACCCAACGGTCAAGCAGTCCAATGGCTAATGAGTGAAGGTTGTTTTCCAATAACAACTTTTCCATACTAGGAAAATAATTCATAACCACTTACCATATCATTTCCCATATCCTTCTGTGTGTGCCCTCTTACTTAGGGTCTACATTGGAGAATACTACAAATTTCCTAAATTTCGGTATCAAGAACCCAACATACATAATCTGCACAAATAACCACAAATTCCACATATAATTTTGAACTGACTACTAACGTTCATACGCCTTCATCTAATCCAACTAACCTATCAACCTTTAGACACATAAATGGGTTCATACTTTGTTTATAGACTACTAGACCTTGACTCCCTAACACATTTTCATGTTTCTGTTCTAATAATTAGAGCAAATAGTCATCCCTTACATGGAAGTGGTGTTAAGTCTCGCTTTCTGGTCCACTTAGTGTAATACCCTGACCTAGATTAGGCGTGTTTTAGCTTAATAATCTTGTTTGACCGGTTAATCTCGAAGATTACGGTTAGGGCTTTAAAAAAAAGCCCAGGTGTGGCCCAATCCGAGCTCGAAAGCTTAATGATCCAACTCGTCCAGCTGGAGGGGCAAAATGGTAATTTACCGCTTATAGTTATTATTTTATAAATTATGTTATTATGTGATTATTATTGGATGATAATGTTCTCCTTAATAAAGGATTTGTATTTCTGATTTTAAAATAATTTTATTTTCAGAAAATAGTATTTAAAACCGCCCGTCAAAACCCCGAAAGGGAGAAATAATTATTTTAAATGGTTTTGGAAATGAAATAAAATTTGAAACAAGTATTTTATGTTAGACCATTTAAGTATACTCTAGTTATTCTTCGAGCCCCAAAAATGAGGTTTCTAAGTTGTTTTATTTAACATTTGGTTAATTAAGTAAATAGTGTTAAGATGTGTTTTTTTATTTAAATCAATGGTTTTTATTGAGTTTTAAATCTACAATTTTTTATGGTGATTAAAGTTTTTAAAACCCAACCTATCAGTAAGGTTGGATTAAGTTCTTAAGCTTTCAAAATCTTATGTTTAGTGAAAATCGGTTTTTTATCAAATGAGGGACTAATCTGCAAATTTGGAAACTTGGAAGGGCTGATCTGCAACCAACCCAAACTCTATGGTTACTGTTGCCGACATAAGCTGCAGTGGCATGCAGCTGCATGCAGTGGTCAACCGGCCTCTTCTTCCGGCCCAGTTCCCTATAAATTCAGCCTCAATCTGCTGGTTTATGTCCCAACAAATTTTCATCTCTTCCCTTCTCTCTCAGCCAGAGCTGTTTCGAGTTATCCCAGCTCTCCTTCTCAGCCTCTCTGTTTTCTGTTTTATCAACTGTAGCTTAAGGAAGTTTTCAAAGACTGGATTTCTTAGCCTAGGAACTCCAGTGAAGGTAACCACTGCGTTCCTTTTTAAATTCTAGGTGGTTTAGAATCAAGAAAAACCAATTTTGGTTAAGTTTTGAGTTAGTAAAATCAGTGTGAAGTTTAAGGAAAAACCATGGGTTTCATGTATCAGTGTGCTTTCCGTTTTAAAATCCATCGGCTTACTGAGTTTCAAAATTTAAAACTATTCCCTATGGAAAGAGGACTCCATCGAACCGGCTAGATGTGGAAACCGAATCCGGGAAACCCACTGTTTCCGGAATCGCATTTTCACACAGTGTCTGCCGTCACTGTCTGTTGTTGCTGACAGTGGAGGAAGAAGGCTCTCGGACGATCCGAGAGTCGATCTTCGGACGTTCCGAGCTTCACCCGAAGCCTAGAAACGCTCGAGGCAAGCCAGACTCGCCCAGATGTTCCGAGCACAGTTCGGAAGGACCGAACCCTACTCGGACGATCCGAGCCTCAATTCGGATGTTCCGAGATTTACAGACCCACCGAGACCCGTTTTTCAGATCTTTTCGATTCGGATGGACTTCGGATGTTCCGAGACCCGATCTTTGGACGATCCAAAGTCAGACCCATGATCCGAGATTAGTGACTAGTTAGGCAGTCGTTCGGATGATTTGAAGCCACAGTACCTAGTTCCGAGGGACCCAATTTTTAAGTGTTAAATCTGTTTGATTGTTATTGATTGCATGTGATGTTAGTACCCCTTTTGTTAATCTAAAAAATGTGTACTAACCCTCTTCTCTTATTACTATAGTGTATCTACTATTGTATTCACTTCCAGGCCGACTCTATTGGTCGGGCACTGAGTGATTTCACTTTCAGGCCAACGCTATATTTGTCGGGCACCGAGTGACCTCGAGGCTTTACTCAAAATGTCAGATCTGATCCTATCCAAAAGACAACCGAGAAGTGACTTGAGAATCTAGACCTAACTCAATAAGTCAATCTGGTCAATGCCTAGAAGATAATATGAGTTTTGGACTGAGTACCTTTTTATTTACTATCTTGCGTATTATTGTAATTTAAAAAGGATAGAAACCAAGTAGGAGACTCAATTCCATGTACCTTGGATATTTTTTGGGAAAACAAGTATAATTTCGAAATACTACTTGTGTGTATGTTGGTGCTATGTATATTGACGTGATAATGATTGTGCACTTGTTTGTTGTTTGAACAGAGACCGCGACACCACACAGTTACGGTGAGGGAACTTAACTTTGCAGTAAGATGTAAACATGTTTATTTTGAGATGGATCTTGAGCAATGAGTGGTTTCAGATTTTGATGAACCTACTCATGTGCCTAGATATAATGCACTGTTGTAAGAGGTGCTGATGATGCTTATGAATGCTATGATGTTGGTCATATGAAATATGTAATACTGCTTCCACGTGCCCTTGACTATTGAACCAATAGCGGCCATATGAGAGATGGTTTACGTCTACTGAACCACAGGTGTCGATAGTTGCTGACTTGAGGGTGTCAGTATCGGCTATGGGAGAGTCGGAGATGTACTTGCAAGGATGTATTTTGACCGTGTCGGGACTTAATACAATGGTCTCAGTGTAGTCGGTAGGCGTTACGTTGGATGACAACAGTAATGGAAAGCTGAGGATGAGATGATGGAAATGATGATGATGAGGCTTTACTTGATATTGTGAATATTATTATTAAACATGAGATATTATATTGTAACTGTTGATTATATACTAACATGTTGTTTACTTAACTGCACTGTTATATTTCTTTCACTGGGCTACTTAGCTCACCCCACTCACCTTTCAAGAGATGAACCCGAGGAGGAGAACCCTCTATTTCAAGCTTAGAGTGGATAAGCTGCGGCGTTGTTTTAGGATTCCCACTGAGGAGAATACCCTTATCTTTGTTTTCTGGTTCTTGGAACCAATTTCTTTTGTAAAGTACCGGGTGTGGTACTTGTTTTGTTTAAATGTGATGTACTAAGACTACTAAGTTTCTGTAGTTACTCTGATGTGATTTTGAAATGATAATTCAATGGTTGGAATTATGTGATCATGTATGTGTTATCTTTTGTGTCTATTGTTGGATAGACTTATGGTATATGTTTGAGTCCACATGTTGGGAGCATGTGTGACCTTTGGGCCTAACTGTTGATCCGGCCCAGTTAGAATGCTGGTGTTAACTTAGTCTTCAAAAAAAAAAAATCAGTTTCGTTCCAGGCCCACCCTTCGGGTCAGGGCGTGACACTTAGTCTTTTCCATCCATATAATAACCATGGGTCCCATTCATTGCCTTAGAATCTATGCTTTTCAAACAATTTTGAAATAAGATACAATTGAGTCTCCTCACTGTAGTTTGTCGAGTATTTGCAGAAATCTGTGAAAATAAGAATATATGTAAATATAGGTTCACAGATAACACACGTAAAATTTCAAATAATCCTTTTCATTATTTTTCCTAGTAAAATAGAGGAGATGGTTGTGAGTCCAGTTACATGTTACTACTTCATCTTAAATGATGTCAGAGGAGTTAGCCATCCAAAATACTCAATAAAAAAAATGGAAGTACTCAGTGCCAAGTCTCGTATTTTTCCGGCGCCTAGAAAGTATTGAGAATTTGCCCAAAGGGTACAGTACTGAATGTAAAAATAAATTACTCAGTGATTTTTCTCTTATTGTCTTCTGGATAGGACCATAGAGACATATTGAGATATAGGTTCAGAGGTTACAGTGCAGAAATATAAACACTCAATTGTAAATAAACACACAAGAGACATAATCAGTTTCATTTTAAATGGAAATAAAATCATACTCCTTTTTAAACAATTAGAAACTTATTTCAAGTTTTAAATAAACCAAATCATAGAAATAATTCACATTATTTCAATAAATAAATAAAATTAGAAAACTCATTTTAAATTTAAAACAAAAAATTTCAAAATAATAATCAAAATGACATTTCATTTTATTCTTTAATTTTATAATCAGAAAAAAGTAAATACTATTAGAATAATAAATAAAATATTTAAAATTACGTTTCACAAAACCCAAATTGGATGGATGTTGATGTGGCTAAGGAGTGCACACACTGGCAGGAAAAATATTACAGAAAGAGTTTACAAAATTTGCAATCCTTTCCATTGGTATTTATAACAACCAATGGTCGGCTGCAGGTGGTTTAAAAATGATACCCATAGCCTATGCTATGTATTTCATAGCTCATAAGAATCACCTCTTACGTGGATGATTCATTGCATCTAAAAAGATTATTTTATTATATATATATTCATTGCTTTAGTTTAAATAGGAAATTTCCATAGGCATACACAGGATGCCAATCTACCATTTTGGCTATAGCTACAAGTTTGTAGCTTTCATGATTCATAGCTTACGTTGGTTCATAATTGTAAAATTATAATATTATTTTATTAGAATTATGTTTCTATTTTATTTTCTCGCTACTTGGGGAACAGAGAGACATCTTCAGAATGATTCGAC
Source organism: Chimonanthus praecox (assembly GCA_022113865.1). NCBI lineage: Eukaryota > Viridiplantae > Streptophyta > Magnoliopsida > Laurales > Calycanthaceae > Chimonanthus > Chimonanthus praecox. The sequence goes on along the minus strand of CM039088.1, from coordinate 45,223,720 downwards.
TGGTTCAACAGGTTGGATTTTTAAAACTTAAAAGGATACTAAAATTTGAGAGAAAATACACATCGAAAATTCGGCGATTTAAATGAAAATGATGTTTTTCTCAAATTAACTCAACTTTGAAGTATTCTTTGGAGAAAATCTGACCTCGCAGTAAAATTCACCTCATGAAAATTCTAAAGGTCAAACACGTTTTGAGGTCAAACGCTACTCGATCCCTCAACAGAGTATTTTTGTCAAAACGTCTGTCCCCAATTAAAAATGTAGATTAGGCGTCTTATACCTCTTTTCAGAATCTGAAAATAAGAAATGGTCAGTTTAAACACAAACTATTTTTCGGTAAATGTATGACTTCCATTATTATTTTTAAAAATTAATATTTATAAATAGGGATCTCTCAGGGTCAAATTTAGTTATATTTCAAAAAGTAAAAAAAAAAAACATATTAAAATATTTTTTAGACTCATACTTAAAAAATCATTGAATGTGTGTGAATGTGAGAGTCTAATTAATTCAAATAAAATATTTTTAAGTAAACAAGGATTAATATCATTAATAAATACTCCCTCCGTTCCATTTTAGTTGTCTCATTTGAAATATTTGTATTTTTTAAAGAAATCTCTATATAAGGCTTGCATTCCATGTGATCTCATCTATTGTCAACACACTTTATACTATTCCAATGTAAATGAGACAACCATTTTGGTACAATTCCAAAATCCATATAGGACAACTAATTTGGGACAGAGGGAGTAATATTTATGAGAAATTACAATTTTGTCCTTCCAACATTAACGAGTCGGATCTATGAGCTACTGAGTTCAGATTGGGCCGATCTTGGACTTTTTAGAAATCCCAATCCGTAATCTTCATGAGTAATGGATAACAAAACATCATTTATGGCACAAAATCACACAATTAAGCTTAATTAAGTCGCGATATTGAACGTTTAGAATTAATTGTAACTATCCGCCTTTTTTCCATTGATTAAATCAGAGTAATTTTTTTTTAAAATGGAAAAAATAGATACGTCACGAATCGAACCGAGTTCAAGTCCGAAAACCCAATCTTCGACTAGCCCAATTCTAGCACACACGTGGATCAGCCCACCAAATATTTATATGTGTGCTAGCATAACACTTGTAAAATAAAATGTGCAGAAATAATAGTTGCAGAATTATATATGAAATATTTCAATAAAAGGATAGAAATTACTTAACCATATAAGTCAAAACATCAACTAAATCCAAAATAAAAGTTATCTAAATTATTACATCATTGGATCCTATGAAATTACATAGTTTTATCAAAAAGCCAAAATAAAACTATGAGATCTTCGAGCATCTCCGGTTTCATCTCTTCATCAAGCATGGCTATCGTTAGGTCCAGCTTCTTCTCCTTTACCCTGATCTGTGTTAACATCTGGAGGAAAAATGTACGGGCTTAGTCAACTTGCCCAGTAGAAAATTCCGATCACAAAGTGTACTAGGTGAGAAATCTCATAATAACATATATTAGAAAAACAAATGAGAAAAATCACAGGTAATGATCAATACATGTTTCTCAAATTACGATAAAAGAATACCAATGTTTTATAACTCAGAAATCATAAAAATGATATGCCATGGATGCCATGCATCTATGATATGCCCACCCATTTCCATGCATCAGATCATAACTATCACTTCAAATAATAATTCTCAATATTGGCCACTTATGTCCACAATATTTGAGGTGGCAACCACCAGGGTGCTGTTACCTATCCACAAATTAACCGAGACTATCGGTGGAGTGTGGTCTCCTCCCTCTGCGCAGGGTTTCAGGACCTACCCATAAGCTTTTCAACTATGCCGTAACATTCATATCTAAGGATGGGGCAAAGTCTAATATTTTCATAATCATTTTACATGAGTCCAAGCGAGGTTCAAACATTTCCTTCTTGACTCAATACTATCAACACTCCCATGCAACCATGCATGAGGTAATGTGTGCAGTCATGATGACAAAATCATACATCAAATAATTTCTCATCAAAATCATTTCCATGTACATATTAAAATCATAATCTCATAAATCCATATTTATGTTTTTAAAAGATAGAACATATAATAAAATCATTCACCTCATTGTGCTTCAATAAAGTAGGAACTCCTACCTCATTGAATGTGATCAACCAAAGGGAAAACTTAAATGTCCATTTGAATGGCGTCGGAATTACCCTCTAATCCTTTTGTCCATGTACATGTTTCAAATATAATTATAGATTATTAATCCATAACATCCTTGTCTAATCGGTGTAGATCGAAACCAGACCTAAAGGTCTACTATATGATTTTCAAGACCTAAAAGAATTCTATTCATATTTGATCTTAACAACAAATATATTACCCTTGTTAACTCGTCTCTGTTTTAGGTCCACATATCGACATTGTTGATACATTGCCACTGGACACAATCGACACATCGATCTTCTTGATATGTCGACTGGAGTCTTTTTGTTTCGGTTCATATTTTCTAGTCCCTCTTCAGGTCCCATATATCGACACAGTCAATACATCTAACCGTACACATACTCGAGATGTAGAGTACGTCGACACATCCAGAGCTTTGATTCATTCATACTTATGATTATTCTCTGTTCCCAATAGTACGTATCGACCCAGTCGATACATACACAGATGTATATACTCGATATGTCAAGTTTGTCGACATGTCTTCTAAGTTTAGGTTTATTTGAACTTATATTCAATCTTTGTTCACAGGCTGATACATCGACTCTATCGATATACCGTCCGTGAACTAATCCTTGTCCATATACTATTTCAGCATACCCAGACCGATATGTTGGTCTGGTTGATGCATCTGTCAATGGTCTCTGAATATATCGATAATTTCGATATGTTCCTTGATCCATTCTTTCTTGGTTATTTCTATGATTATTTCATATCATTCCCAGGCTGATATATCGACCTGGTTGATACATCGTCACACACACACACACACACACACACACACACATATATATATATATTCATTGGTCCCTTTTTATTTCTGTCATACCAGGGCCAATACATCGACACAAGCGATGTATCGTCTTGTGTTTCTATTAGCTGGATTCTCCCCCCAGACGACACATCGAAGAAGTCGATATGTCGACTAGTTTGAGTTAGAAGTCATGGACCCATCATCCATGGCTTCCTTTACTCGTGTATTCGTCCTTCTTAAGTTATTTCTTTTCAATTTCAATCATACAAGTTTTCTAAACAACCTAGTGTTATTGATTTACTAAAAAATATTAGGAATTCACCTACTGTGAGTGATTCATAGGTGTGCTCGAATGGATACAATCTGATATCCCTTGTCTCATTGCTCTCCTCCCTCCTTGCTAGCTCGATTTCTCTTTCTTTCCCCTTGCTTGGTCTCTCATTTCTTTCCCAGAACAGAGAAAGCCCGTGGGGTGATGAAGAGGTTCTGGGTCGAGTTGAGGGTTAGGGGGTGAGTGAGAGGGTAAATTTGGGTGAGTAAGAGGGGTGGTCAGACACTCTGTTTCTAATCTGTTTTCTTCTCCCTGTTTTTCTCTCCTTTTATTTTCTTTATTTATTTATTTATTTATTTTTTTCTTCGTATTCTCTTCTTTTTATCTTCCCCTCTTGCTCTCGCTAGACTCTTAATTGAGTCGTTGAAAACGGAGGAGGCATTGTGAATGCCCATGCATTGAAAAATGGAAGGTTTAGACGATGGTAGACAGAGCGTCTGCTAAAGACGTTTGGCCTACTCGACACATCGACTTTGTAGATCTGTTGATTTATTTGATTGTTTTTTCCCTGATACATCGACCACGTCGATGTATCTTTCTCACAATTTATACCTCGGTTTTGGATATCAGTTTTCCCCGACACCGATTCAGTCGATGCATCGGCTGGAATTGTTCAGCTTTGCTGACACATTGACCCAGTTGATGTATCGTCTCACGTAAATTTAGTTTCCCTTATTTCTTTTAATAAATAATTACACTATTTGGACTAAAATCATATATTTCATTTATATGATTAAAAAATTACATAAAATGAGGAGTTAAAACTCCGGGTCCTTAACATTAATTTCCCAAGTTGTGATAAGTGGCTCATATTAAGTGCTAACCCGGACATATGAACATGTCCTCCAAGCTTTAGTCGGGCAAAACTCACCTTTTTGTGTTATGGTATAGCCCTTAGTGCTGAAATATACGTCCAAGGACTTTAACCAACCATACAACTTTTTTTATTTGACGTCTCCATCATACATGGGAATATCAATTTGGAGTTCCAATTTGAATTCTGTGTCTAAACTATCGTAGACAATTACACTTTGCTACTCAATTTAAATGGCGGAGTCGAAATGTTGACCCGTGTTACAAATCAATTTCCAAACTGGGTCGTAAATAAGATAAAACTGTTTAAAAATTAAAAAAATATTTTAAAGTCAACAAAAACTTAAAGAGGTTCAAGAACATAGATTTATGGAGCTACCCAAGATAATTTTTTGGAGTCTTATATTGTGTTCAGTCATTTCCAATGGAACCCTTACATTGGGCCTGAAAATCCCTTTTCAATGTGCTAGAACAACCCGATTGACCCGAGAGAGAGAGAGAGAGGGGGAGGAAGGGGGGGGGGGTGATTAGGTCCATATCATTTTAATGGTGTTTACAATTTCTTGATTGTTTTAAGTGTTAGCGGAACATTAATCAAGATATTTGCTTAGTGTGATAGATCGTTTATGATTTCCTTTAAACAATCACACAAAGATAATGACCCTTTATATTTTGTTTGATTATCGATGCTTGTGCTCAATGTATAGAGTAAGATAATTAACATGCAAAGTGATGTGTGTTGAGAAGATTACTTAAATACAAAATACAAACACACAAAGATCAAACACCATAGACCAATTCTTAAAGTGGTTCGGTTAGCCAACCTTAATCCATTGCTAGGACTCGCTCTACCTTGAGCTATCCACAAATCCACAACGTGGGGACTTACACCTTCACAATTAGAATAGGAATTCTACCTCACTCAATCGGCTGAGAATTTCACCCACCACTGTAGAATAGGATTTCCACCTATTCATTTGCCTAGGAATTTCATCCACCACATGTGGCGAAGACGATGCTCTAGATTTTTTATAGTGGTTCCGGAACCAAGCTTCCTTAATCCACTTTCAAAACTAAGGTTTTAAAAGAAAATTAAAACTAAGAAGCACTTTCCTTTGAAGCACTTTCTCTTGATGTGTGCTTCTTCAAGATCCCACCCAATGTGTGCCGACGCTCCCCCTTTTAGACCCCGTAAAGCAATCACGGTCCAGAGTGTCAAGGAAATTGGTTTTCCCAAGCCTTCCTAGATAATAATCATTTTCTTCCCCTCTCTCTCACAAACTCAATCTATATGATTGGTTGTATTAGATTCTCCGAGCGTAAGCGCGTGAAAGAGAGAGTGATCCTTCTATTGGCCCTTGTTAAGCTCACTGATAATGATGAGCGTCTAACTGATGTTGCCGAAGGATGCCAACTGGTTGCATAAAGATTGGTTTATATAGATAAGGTAACTAGTTGCAGTAACAATAAACACTGAAAAATGATAATTTTACTCTTTAATATTGGATTAGTTAGTTCTTAAATTTTGTTTATTTTATATTATTATTGTAATATATTATATATTCTAAAATTATATTTGTTAGTATATTATATTAATTAATTTTATCTAATTAAGTGTATTTTCATGTATTGTCAGGATGGTGAATTGTTGTACATACATTGAGTCCCATTCAAAGTCTATTGACTTCAACTCTGCAGGGGAAGAGGACTTGGACACCTAGATGAGATAAATGGCACAAAGAGAGAACAATAGAATGAAGTAGCAGCCAGAAGCAGAGTTCTGGAACTTGTTGTAAACAACTCTGCAAATCCACAGTTATTTGAATGTGAAAAGAAAAGATTTGAGAGCAGATCTGATTGAGCATAAAGGCTTCACCATCAGTGGTAGTTGGTGGACTGTCCCTTTAATACCCTGACACAGATTAGGCATAGTTTAACCTAATAAATCTTGCTTGACCGGTTAATCTCGAAGACTTCGGTTAGGGCTTTATAAAAAGCCCAGGTGTGGCCCAATCCGAGCTCGAATGCTTATTGATCCAGCTCGTCCAACTGGAGGGGCAAAATGGTAAGTTACCGCTTATTATTATTATTATTATTATAAATTATGTTATTATGTGATTATTATTGGATGATATGATTTTCCTTAATCAAGGAATTGTATTTCTAATTTTAAAATAATTTTATTTTCAGAAAATGGTATTTAAAACCGTCCGTCAAAACCCCAAAAGGGAGAAATAATTATTTTAAATGATTTTCGAAGTGAGATAAATTTTGAAACAAATATTTTGTAGACCATTTTAAGTATGGTCTAATTATTCTTTCACACCCCAAAATAAGGTTCTTAAATTATTTTATTAAACATTTCTTTAATTAAGTAAATAGTGTTAAATTATGATTTTTGTTTAAATCAATGATTTTTAGTGAGCTTTAAATCTAAATTATTTTTTGGTGACTAGAGTTTTTAAAACCCAACTTATCGGTGAAGTTAGATTAAATTTTTTAGCTTTCAAAATCAGATTTTAAGTTGAAAATCCAGTTTTTATCAAAATAGGGGCCTTATTGCAAAACCAGTTTTTCAGAGAGGCTGAATTGCAACCAAACAGTGCTTACTGTTTCAGGCGTCACCCTCAACTGCATGCAGCCACATGCAGTGGCCATCCGGCTAGCTTTCACGGCTGATTTCCTCTAAAATGAGGCCCTTCCCTTCAGATTTAACTCCCACACTTTCTTCTCTTCTCCCTCTCTTTGTTTCAGCTGCTGTTTAAAAATCAGACCAGCCGACCCTTGCCTCACTGTTTTACTGTGTTTCTGTCACCCGTAGCTTAAGAGGAAGATTTCTCAAAGTTCAGATTTTCAGCCGAGGAACTCCAATGAAGGTAACCACTGTGTTCCTTTTCAAATTCTAGGTAGTTTAGAATAAAAAAAAGCTGATTTTGGTTAAGTTTTGGGTGTGTAAAATGGTTTTGAAGTTTAAGGAAAAACTTGATTTTCTTAGTGTCAGTGGGCTTTTGGTGTTAAGATCTAATGGCCTACTGAGTTTTTGAAACTTTAAACCTCTCCTTATGGAAAGAGGACTCCCAGAGGAGTCCATCGGACCGGCTAGATGTGGAAACCGAATCAGGAAAACCCACTGTTTCTGGATTCGTTTTTTCATACATTGTTTGCCCGTCACTGTCTGTTGTTGCAGACAGTGAAGGAAGAAAAAAAGAAAATATTATTGTTGGATTATGTTGATGCTTGTGATGTTAGTACCCATTGATAAATTAAAAAAAAATGTACTGACCCTCTTCTCTTATTACTATAGTATAAATACTATTGTATTCATTTCCAGATCGACCCTATTGGTCGGGTACTGAGTGATTTCATTTCCAGGCCAACGCTATATTTGTCAGGCACTGATTGACCTCGAGGCCTTACTCAACATGTCAGATCCGGTCCTATCCAGAAGACAACCGAGAAGTGACCTGAGTATCTAAACCTAACTCAGTAAGTCAAATCTGGTCAATGCCTAGAAGACAATATGAGTTTGGACTAAGCACCTTTTTATCTCTATATATTGTGGATTATTGTAATTAAAAAGGATAGAAACCAAGTAGGAGATTCAATTCCATGTACCTTGAATATTTTTGGAAAAAACAAGGATGATTTCAAAATACTACTTGTGTGTATGTATTTGATGCTATGTATGTGGCTTAGGATTGATTGTGTACTTGTTTGTTATTTGAACAGAAACTGAGAAACCACACATATACGGTGAGGGAACTTAACTTTACAGAAAATGTAAACAGGCTTTTATTATGAGATGAGTCTTGAGCAATGAGTGGTTTCAGATTTGATGAACCCACTCATGTGCCTAGACATGATGCACTATGGTAAGAGTGCTTATGATGCTTACTTATGCTATGATGTTGATCATATGGAATGTGTAAGACTGCTTCCACGTGCCCTTGACTATTGAACCAATATCGGCCATGTGTGTGAGATGGTTTACGTCTACTAGACCATGGGTGTCGACAGTTGCTGACTTGAGGGTGTCAGTATAGGCTATGGGATAGCCGGATATGTACTTGGAAGGATGTATTTTGACCGTGTCGGGACTTAATACAATGGTCTCAGTGTAGTCAATAGGTGTGACGTTGGATGACAGTAGTATTGGAAGGAATGATGAATTATGGGACTGATGATGATATTATGCTTATTTGTTATCAAGCATGAGATATTATTTCAACTGTTGATTATTGTTAACTTATTGTTTACTTAACTGCACTATTATATTTCCTTCATTGGGCTAGTTAGCTAACCCCACTCACTTTTCAGGAGATGAACCAGAGGAGGAGAACCCTTTATTTCAAGCTTACAGTGGATAAGTTGCAGCAGAGTTTTGGGATTCCCATTGAAGGGAATACCCTGATCTTTGGTTTCTAGTTCTTGGAACCTCTTGCTTTTGTAAAGTACCGAGTGTGATACTTAATTTGTATCAATGTTATGTATTAAGCTGCTACATTTCTGTAGTTACTCTGATGGTGTTGATTTTGAATGATAATTCAGTATTTGAATTTATGTGTATTGATGTTTGTGTTTGTGTCTCTTGGGAGGAACCTATGGTATGTTTGAGTCCACATGTTGGGATCATGTGTGACCTTTGGGCCCAACTGTTGATCCGGCCTAGTTAGAATGCTTGAGTGTTGTGTTAGTTTAGTCTTAGCTTCCAAAAAAAAAAAATCAGTCGCGTTCCGGGCCTACCCTTCGGGTCGGGACGTGACAGCTTGGTATCAGAGTTTCGGCTCAAACTCTAGGACTATGATGGGTTACAACTTAATTAGACTTGCTTTTGCCTTAGTACTACAATTATTTTTGACATTCTCCTATTTTGTGGTACAGATATGTGAAGCAATGTCGAGTACTCTGAGTTCAGGGGGACCCCTAGCAACCCGATCGACCTGATTTCTTCTGATTCTAGTGTCCCAAACTTCATCATTGAAGTTGCACCTGATGAGGAAGTAGAAGTGGCATCACCCGAGTACCACGTTGGGGCCGTTCCTGAAGAGGAAATGGGAGATGTCCCAAACCTAGAGGAGTCTGTAGGGGAGATAGGCTCGCCTAAGTATACTCCGGCTACTCCGCCTTTGGATGAGTATTCAGACTATATGTGCGAATTATGCAATCAGGAGAGGCACAACTGCACTTATTGTCCCTACCCAATTAATGTCATCTGCCCTGTTTGCAGACTTCGCGGGCATGGGAGCGCAAGGACTAATTGTCCTTATGTTGGAGGACCAGGGATCATACCCTATTTGACTTGTGGAGTGTTCGGGCATAAGTCGGAGACTAGTCCGGACAACTTCTATTACTTTGGTGTTGATGCAGAGTCTTCTTCGGAAGATTAGTTTAGAGTGTGTTGCGAGGACCGGGGAGATTTTGTTGTAAGGGTTGAGTTTTGTCTTGTTGTTTTGAAAGGGTTTTCAAACCCTACTAACCATTGTAATTGTAATGTAAATTTGGATGATTTCTAATGAATTTTGCAACTAGTGTGATTTGCCTTAATAATTTCTTTAAAATGGTTAAGTGATATTTAAAAGTGTAAATAACAGATGTTAAGACCCAACGCTAACGGAAACAACTGCCGTGGTAGGAGGACTGATCTTCTACCCCGTGACCTACCCAATGAGACCCTTCGCGCGGTGATGGAAGCATTTCAGCAGATAGTTGAAAATATGCAACGCCCTCCTATCTGAACTCAAGAGGAGCGAGCCACCTCGGCTCTAAAAGAGTTCAAGCAACTGAACCCGACAAGTTTTTCTGGGACAGAAGACCCTAGTGCAGCAAGGAACTGGCTGACTCAGATTAGCCGAATCTTTAACACCTTAGCGATTGCCGATGACTTACGAGTGACCTTGGCGGCTTACCAGCTAGAAGGAAACGCCTACGAGTGGTGGGAAGCAAAGAACTTGGTTCGTAACCACGAGCCAATGACGTGGGAAGAGTTCTCTGCAGCCTTTCTGGCCCGTTACTTTCCGAAGACCGTGCAGGAAGCGAGAAAGAGAGAGTTCCTCAACATCCAGAAAGGTTCCGACTAAGTGGCACAGTATGCCATGCGTTTTATCGACCTGATGCAGTTCGTGCGGTGGATTGCGGCGAACGAATAGGAGAAGGTCCATCATTTTGAGAATGGACTCCGATCGTTTCTGCAGCGACAAGTGGCCGGCCTAGTCTTTGACACCTTGGAGGAGATCATCGACCGAGCTTCGAAGGTAGAGACAGTGGACTCCATCAACCAGAGTGCCGACAACTCCCAAAAACCTTCTTCCAACAAGAAGGCCAAGCTCAACCAGAAGAGGCCGTTCTTCAAGAAGAGCCAGCCTAGCACAGGACAATCGAGTCGGTCTGACTCTCGGTAGTTTGTGTGCTACACCTGCAACTAGATTGGACATACTACCAAGTTCTGCCCGTCAGGAGGAGAGAAGGCGTACTTTCATTGCAAGCAGATCGGGCACCTGTTCCGAGACTGCCCTTATCTCGGTAAAGCTGCACCTTCGCAAGGCGCAAGAGCTTATTTCTCTGTAGCGCAACCATCTGTTGGTCGAGGTCCTCAGCAAACCTCTAGAGGCTTGGTGGCACCAAGGAACGGACCACCACGGAACAGTCAGGGGAGAGGACAATGACGTCCTTAGGGGAGAGTCTATACGATTGGGACTCAGAAGGAAGAGCCAATGGGTACCCTTAATCTTTTCAGTTTTTTGGCTCGAGTACTTTTTGATATAGGTACTTCGCATTCCTTTATCTCTAGAACTTGTTGTGCTAGATTGGATTTGAAACCGGTAGAAGTAGTTAACCCGCTAATGGTAGTATCACCCTTGGGTAAGAAGGCTTTGGTAAACCAAGAGTGTAGATCTTGTGTTTTGAAGATTAGCGGTGTAGAGTTGTCCAATGATTTTCTCGTGTTGAAAATGACGGACTTTGACACATCTTTGGCATGGATTGGTTGTCAGTTTTTGAGGTTCTGATAGATTGTTCTCAAAGGAGAATTCGTGGGGTCTCTTCAACCAATGAGAGGTTCATGGAGAAGTTGGTACCCTATGAGAAGATGAGAGTCACTTTGTCTGGCCTTAGGGTGTATCCTGGTAATGTGGTGGTAAGCATGGGTTGGGAAGATGTAGGTGGTGTAGGGTCTGTTACTCCTCGGGTGGTGTGTGAGTTTATGGATGTGTTTCCTGACCAGTTAGCTGGGCTACCTCCACGCCAAGAGATAGAGTTTGTTATAGACCTATAGCCAAGAACATCTCAAATTTCCATGGCACCTTATCGGATGGCGCCGGCAGAGTAGAGAGAGCTAGCTACGCACGTAGATAAGCTTCCTAGACTTGGCTTTATCCGTCAGAGCAACTCGCCGTGGGGCGCACCTGCTATCTTTGTGAAAAAGAATGATGGATCAATGAGGATGTATATAGATTATAGGCGGCTTAACCAGGTAACTATTAAGAATAAGTATCCGTTGCCTAGAATAGACGACCTCTTTGATCTTTTGAGAGGATCGAGATGCTTTTCGAAAATCGATCTGAGGTCGGGTTACCATCAGTTGTGGATTCAAGAGGAAGACATTCCTAAGACTGCTTTAAGGAAGCAGTAAGGTTTATACGAGTTTGTCGTGATGCCTTTCGGTTTGACGAACGCACCAGCCATGTTTATGGACTTGATGAATCGTGTTTCCGACCGTACCTGCGAGAGTTCGTGATTGTCTTCATGGACGATATCTTGATCTTTTCGTCGTCAGAGGAGGAGCACGAGCTTCATCTGCGGATCATTCTTCAGACCCTTCGGGAGCATCAGTTGTTCACTAAATTGAGCAAGTGTGAGTTTTGGTTGACTCAAGTGCAGTTTCTGGGGCATGTGGTGTCTCCAAGAGGGATCTCCGTAGATCCAGCGAAGGTGGAAACAGTGAAGACTTGGGAAAGTCCCAAGAACTGTTCGAGATCAGGAGTTTTTTTGTGATTAGCAGGATATTACCGAAAGTTTATCCCGCAATTCTCTCAGATCGTGGTGCCGATGACTCGGTTGACGAGGACGAACGTCAAGTTCGAGTGGAGCAAAGCTTGTGAAAGAGCATTCCAGGAGCTGAAGGAGAAGTTGACGACGTCTCCAGTTTTGGTGATACCAGAACAAGGACGAGGTTACGATGTGTATTGCGACGCGTTCAAGTTTGGTTTGGGTTGTGTGCTGATGCAAGAGGGGAAGGTAGTAGCTTACGGTTTCAGGCAATTGAAGGGACATGAACAGAACTACTCGACTCATGATTTGGAGTTGGCAGCCGTTGTATTCTCGTTAAAGTTGTGGAGACATTACTTATATGGTGAGAAATTCAATGTATTTTCTGATCACCATAATCTCAAGTATCTTCACTCAGAAAGACTTGAATATGAGGCAGCGAAGATGGATGGAGTACCTGGGAGATTATGACTTTAGTATCTCTTATCACCCAGGGAAAACCAATGTAGTGGCCGATGCCTTGAGCTGGAAGTCTCACAGCGACGTGGCGAGGATGGCATCCTTGCACTGGAAGATGTTGGAAGTTTTGTCGGAGTACGATCTGGAGCTGATCGAAGGAAGTGGGTCAGCGAGAATCAATAGTTTGGTTCTGCAACCCCAGATAATTAAATTGGTGATGGAAGGATAACAGAGCGACCTAGAAGCGAAGGAGTTGGCGACACAACTTTCAGGAGGAGCGACTCCGGAAGATTGGAAGCTCAAGGCGAACGGAGGTCTTTCAAAGACAGACTTTTCGTACCAAAGTCGAACAAGTGAAGGAGAAAGATGCTTGATCACTTTCATCGTTCTCGCTTTGCAGTGCATCCTGGTGGTACAAAGATGTATCATGGCTTGCGGCGACTGTTCTGGTGGAAAGGTATGAAACAAGAAGTAGCAGATTTTGCGTCTAAGTGCTTAACTTGTCAACAAGTCAAAGCGGAACATCAACGACTTGGTGGAAAGATGCAACCTTTAGAAGTGGCTAAATGGAAATGGGAGCATATCACAATGGACTTTGTAAGTAGATTTTCGAAGACTTCTAAGAAGAACGACGCTATTTGGGTAATAATCGATCGATTGATGAAATCAGCTTACTTTCTGCCGATCAAGAAGACGGATTCTTTAACTACTCTAAGTAAATTGTATTTAAAGGAGGTAATCAGATTGCATGGAGTACATGTATCCATTGTATTTGATAGAGATCCTAGGTTTGTATCAAGATTTTGGCAAGGATTGCAAGAGGAGTTGGGAACTAAACTGTGCTTTAACGCTGCTTTTCACCCTCAGAAGGATGGTCAATCAGAGAGAACCATTCAAACCTTAGAAGATATGCTAAGAGCCTGTGTGATGGATATGCAGGGAAGCTGGAAAGATCACTTGCCTTTGATTGAGTTCGTCTATAACAATAGTTATCACTCCAGTGTGCAGATGGCACCCTATGAGGCTCTGTATGGCAGACCTTGCAAGTCACCTCTTTGTTGGACAGAGGTATGAGACAAAGCACTGCTAGGACCTGATCTAGTGCGTGAGACGTTAGAACAAGTTGAAGTGATCAGACATCGTCTCAAGGCAACCCAGAGCAAACAAAAGAGTTATGTTGGCAAAAGGCGAAGACCGTTGGAGTTTGCAGTTGGCGACAGAGTTTTCTTACGTGTGGCACCACATCACGGATTGCAACGGTTTGGGCGCAAGGGAAAACTATCACCTCGATATGTTTGACCCTTTGAGATCTTGAAGAGAATAGGGAAAGTGGCATATCAGTTGGACCTTCCTCAAGCTTTGGAGAGAGTGCATAGGACGTTTCACGTATCTATGTTAAATAAATACCAGCCTGATCCATTGCATGTGATAAGTTTTGAAGAAATCGAAGTGTCGGAGGACCTAACTTTCGAAGAAGTGCCTGTGAAGATACTAGAGCACCGGACTCAAGAGCTCTGGAGGAAGTCTATTCCTCTAGTGCGAGTGCTATGGCAATACCGCGACGTGCAACACGCGACGTGGGAATCAGAAGCGAGGATGCGGAAGCTGTACCCTAGTCTATTCTCTAGTAAAAAAGGTAGAAGTTTGTTTTAAATTTCGGAGCAAAATTTCTTTTAGGGGGGTAAGATGTAATACCCTGACCCAGATTAGGCATAGTTTAGCCTAATAAATCTTTCTTGACCGGTTAATCTCGAAGATTTCGGTTAGGGCTTTGTGAAAAGCCCAGGTGTGGCCCAATCCGAGCTCGAATGCTTAGTGATTCAGTTCGTTCAGCTGGAGGGGCAAAATGGTAAGTTACCGCTTATTATTATTATTTTATAAATTATGTTATTATGTGATTATTACATGATATGATTGTCCTTAATCAAGGAATTGTATTTATGATTTTAAAATAATTTTATTTTCAGAAAATAGTATTTAAAACTGCCCGTCAAAACTCCAAAAGGGAGAAATAATTATTTTAAATGATTTTCGAAGTGAGATAAATTTTGAAACAAGTATTTTATGTTAGACCATTTTAAATATGGTCTAATTATTCTTTCACACCCCAAAATGAGCTTTCTAAATTGTTTTATTAAACATTTGTTTAATTAAGTAAATAGTGTTAAATTATGATTTTTGTTTAAATCAATGATTTTTAGTGAGTTTAAAACCCAACTTATCGGCGAGGTTGGATTAAATTTTTGAGCTTTCAAAATCAGATTTTAAGTTGAAAATCCAGTTTTTATCAAAATAGGAGCCTTTTTGCAAAACCAATTTTTCAGAGAGACTGAATTGCAACCAAACAGTGCTTACTGTTTCAGGCGTCACCCTCAACTGCATGCAGCCACATGCAGTGGCCATCCGGCCAGCTTTCAAGGCTGATTTCCTATAAAATGAGGCCCTTCCCTTCAGATTTAACTCCCACACTTTCTTCTCTTCTCCCTCTCTGTGTCTCAGCTGCTGTTTAAAAACCAGACCAGCCGACCCTTGCCTCACTGTTTTACTGTGTTTCTGTCACCCGTAGCTTAAGAGGAAGATTTCTCAAAGTTCAGATTTTCAGCCCATGAACTCCAATGAAGGTAACCACTGTGTTCCTTTTCAAATTCTAGGTAGTTTAGAATCAAGAAAAACTGATTTTGGTTAAATTTTGGGTGTGTAAAATGGTTTTGAAGTTTAAGGAAAAACTTGATTTTCTTAGTGTCAGTGGGCTTTTGGTGTTAAGATCTAATGGTCTACTGAGTTTTGAAACTTTAAACCTCTCCCTATGGAAAGAGGACCCAGAGGAGTTCATCGGACCGGGTAGATGTGGAAACCGAATCCAGAAAACCCACTGTTTCAGAATTCATTTTTCATATAGTGTCTGCCCATCACTATCTGCTGTTGCAGGCAGTGAAGGAAGAAAAAAAATATTATTGTTGGATTATGTTGATGCTTGTGATGTTAGTACCCATTGATAAACTAAAAAAAAAAAAATGTACTGACCCTCTTCTCTTATTACTATAGTATAAATACTATTGTATTCACTTCCAGGCCGACCCTATTGGTCGGGTACTGAGTGATTTCACTTCCAGGCCGAAGCTATATTTGTCGGGCACTGAGTGACCTCGAGGCCTTACTCAACATGTCAGATCCGGTCCTATCCAGAAGACAACTGAAAAGTGACCTGAGTATCTAGACCTAACTCAATAAGTCAAATCTGGTCAATGCCCAGAAGACAATATGAGTTTTGACTAAGCACCTTTTTATTTCTATATATTGTAGATTATTTTAATTTAAAAAGAATAGAAACCAAATAGGAGACTCAGTTCCATGTACCTTGGATATTTTTGAAAAAAAACAAGGATGATTTCAAAATACTACTTGTGTGTATGTATTTGATGCTATGTATGTGGCTTAGGATTGTGCATTTGTTTGTTATTTGAATAGAGACTGCGAAACCACACATATACGTGAGGGAACTTAATTTTGCAGAAAATGTAAATAGGTTTTTATTATGAGATGAGTCTTGAGCAATGAGTGGTTTCAGATTTGATGAACCCACTCATGTGCCTAGACATGATGCACTTTGGTAAGAGTATTTATGATGCTTACGAATGCTATGATGTTGATCATATGGAATGTGTAAGACTGCTTCCACATGCCCTTGACTATTGAATCAATATCGGCCATGTGTGTGAGATGGTTTACGTCTACTAGACCATGGGTGTCGACAGTTGCTGACTTGAGAGTGTCAGTATCGACTATGGGAGAGCCTGAGATGTACTTGCAAGGATGTATTTTGACCATGTCGGGACTTAATACAATGGTCTCAGTGTAGTCGGTAGGTGTGACGTTGGATGACAGCAGTATTGGATGGAATGATGAATTATGGGACTGATGATGATATTATACTTATTTGTTATCAAACATGAGATATTATTGCAACTGTTGATTATTGCTAACCTTTTGTTTACTTAACTGCATTGTTATATTTGCTTCACTGGGCTAGTTAGCTCACCCCACTCACCTTTCATGAAATGAACCCGAGGAGGAGAGCCCTCTATTTCAATTTTAGAGTGGATAAGCTGCGGCGGAATTTTGGGATTCCCACTGAGGGGAATACCCTGATCTTTACTTTCTGGTTCTTGGAACCTCTTGCTTTTATAAAGTATCGTGTGTGGTACTTAATTTGTATCAATGTTATGTATTAAGCTGCTACGTTTCTGTAGTTACTCTGATGGTGTTGATTTTGAATGATAAATTCAATGTTTGGATTTATGTGTATTGATGTTTGTGTTTGTGTCTCTTGTGAGGGACCTATGGTATATGTTTGAGTCCACATGTTGGGATCATGTGTGACCTTTGAGCCCAACTGTTGATCTGGCCCAGTTAGAATGCTTGAGTGTTGTGTTAGCTCAGTCTTAGCTTAAAAAAAAAAAATCAGTCGCGTTCCGGGCCCACCCTTCGGGTCGGAGCGTGACAGTCCCAAGATGAGAAGAAGGAAGTTGCAAAAAGAAATTAAAGGCAGCAAGTGTTTTTCGTTGGTAAGCAAGCAAGAGAAGAAAACATTTGTTTTAGAGGCACTGATCAACAATTAGAAAAAAAAAAAGGAGACAGGCCATGAGCAGCTTGGACAAGATTAGAAGAGGAGAGTGTTGCCATGTACAGCAGTTGCTACAAGGAGGAAGAAAAATTATAGAAAAGAGGTGGGATTGATTGAAAAAGAAAACATGCTGCTGAAGAACAGAGATTCCAAAATAGAAGTGACATTGCCGTGTGGTGAAGGAAAAGAGAGAAAATATAGGGAAGTAATGAAATAGTAGGAGAGTTGGACGGTGGAAAAAAATAAAGTAAGAAGTTTCGGTGCAAGCATTGAATCGGCTAACTTGGAGAAGGTCCCACCTAACTAATTAATTTCACCTCTTCTAAATCTTATAAATTAAGGCCATCGGACACAATGAAATTTGAACCTGGACAGTGAATTTAGGGAGCTTGGAGTTTTGGAGAATTTTAGATTTAAGATTAGTATTTTTATTTTATTTTATTCTTTTGTAATTAGTTTCTTTTATTTAATTCATGTCTTATAATTTAGTTACATTAATAATAGTGCAATCTCTTTGTCTTTAATTCCTTCAATTCATTAGTGTGATTAAATTCAGTTATAAATTAATAATAGTCCATGAGTTTTTTTGTTTTGTTTTTATTTAAATCCAAAATTCCAATGCATTGTAATTCTTAATTCATATTTTTATTAATAAAAGAAAGGTGGATTTATTTAGAATTATGGTCGTCTAATTATTTAATTTATGTATGATGAGAATTCGATTTTATTTTTATTCTTTTCGTAATTTTATGAGTGAAATTATTTTCAGAGATTCGAGGAGAATGGATGAAATATTTAGGATAGGTAAAACTTGATTTTTTCCAATTCAAGGCTCTTTTTAAAGAGTAGATGAAATATTTGGGATTTGGAATTATAAGTTGAAATTTTATCTAGACTAAGGCTTGAATTGAATTTTCTTAATATAATAGATTTCATAATTATTATAATAAGAATTTTAATGAATGAAAAATTGGAATGCATGATTAATAATTTAAGTGAGCTCCATATTATAGGCATTGATTTTATTTTAAAATTATGGAAAATAAAGCCTCCCTAATTATTTGATCCAGTTCAATTGTAAATATGTATATAAGTAATTTAGATGTTATTTTTGTTTTCTTTTGTTATAAATTCAAATTCTTGAAAATTGTGGAACTAGTTTGGTTAATTAATTTAATTGGATCTTAATTTTGTGTTCTAAGTTAGATTAGGATTATTTATATTTTTTAGATTAATTCCACCATCTTAATTGAAATTAGATAATTTTGTGTTAATTTGTAATTTTAGATGTTCCTATTTTTGGACTTCTTTTCTATTTTTAGAATGTTTTTAAATTAAAGTTAGATTTCCTACATTAGAAAAGTAATCCCATGTTTAAGATTTATTTCTATGATTTTTTAAATTTCTTAAAATATATAATTCAATGGTGTATTTTTCACAGATATATCTTCTTAAGTTCCGATGGTTTTGACCTCGCACTCAATCACTATATTATCGAATGGTTCGTGCCCTTATGAGTTATAAATTTAAAATTTGCACGACAAGTTTTTAGCGTCGTTGCTGGGGAACTTAAAAAAAATCACCATTCAATTATTTATTTTTGGAAATAATGTTAATTTTAGAAATATCTATTTTTGGAAACTCTTTAAAATTAGAAGTTTCTATTTTTCTTAGAAAATCTAATTTTAAAAGGTTACCTTTTTTAAAAATTTCTAAAAATAATTAAAAAACAGGAGATTATCTGAATTTGGAATGACTGCTAAATTTAGAAATTTTTTACTTTTGGAGACTTCTTGATTTTGATTAATTTGGTGAATGTTAATTTAAAAAAATTTATGGTCTTAATTTAATTTAGAGTTCTTAATTAGGTTCCAATTAGTTAATTTCTTCCACTAATTATAACATTAGGAAAATTGCATTAGTTTAGGAATCATTCATTTTTTTATGAGATTCAGAATCTTCACTAAAGTTTGTGCTGTTTTATTTTGAAAGAATTTTAATCGCGTGCTCTAAAAATTTCTTGCGGAAGTAAGCGCTACAGGCCAAGGTAAGTACCTAAATCTCTTTTATTTAAATTTTCAATTTTTCATGCATTCATATAGATTTTCTTAGGTTGTCTTGCATTTATTTTGCATATTAAAAATTAAAAAAAAATGTATATTTAATTTGATCATGCATATTAGGGTGCTAGTTTCATGCATTAGCTTAGTTATTTAATTATTGTTTGCATATTTGCTTTGAATATTTCATTGTTAGATTAAGATTGCATTAACAAAAATTTGAAAATCCAAAAATATGAGTGAAAGTGGTTCATACATTGTAAGTTAAATCAATTTAGAACCATTCTCTTTTGGGGTGTGATGTTCAAAATTTTTAAAGTTTAGGTCATCTATTGTGTGCCTTGTTTTATTTTTATTTGTTGTTATTCGTCCATCCATCTCCATCCATCTCTATCCATCTCCACCCATCACTTTAAGTTAGTGCTGTGTGGGTCTATGTGTGTGTCGATGTTTAACTAGTTTAGGTTTTCGATTTTTTTTTTTTTTTTGAGGCAGTTTTGTGTTTTGTGTCAATGTAGAGTTCTTGTTGTATGTTTGTGTTTTTGTTTTTCTATGTTTTGCAGGTTTGTATAATAAAGAGAGCTCTCTCAGGTATTTCTCACCTCAAGTTGTTCTATTATGATATTTTCTTTTAATTTGCTGATGAGTAGGTAGATTAGGGAACATTGAGGACAATGTTCAATTTAAGTTTGGGGGTATTTAGGGGTTACACTGTGTCAGTTTAGTGTGTTTCTTTTAGTTCATTTTGGAAAAAAAAAAATCAGTCTTGTGTTTATCTTTGAAAAAAAAAATTCAATAGATTTGAAAAATCTGAAAAAAATTTGATTTTAGCATTAATATATGGATGAAAATTTTATATCATATTTTTTCAATTGAATTTTATGAAATTTATGCTTGGAAAATATTTTCACAGCCATATTAATATTAGCCGGAAAATGAAAAATATTCATGAGTTAAGTGATCACTGGAAGAATACCAGTGGAAACTTGTGACCTAGTGAGCTTTTGAGCCATTCGATTTCATGAGGGTTATAAGTAATTCTTTATTTCTTTGATGTGCGCATTATTTTTGTTGAAGATCTCATTATTCCTTGTTTTGGTCAAATTACTAAGAACAACATTAAAATTGAATTAGTACATCTGAATTTTTCTGAATTTATTTTGAAACAATTAAATATTCATATGAAGCTTAGGAAGTGATTTAGGCCATTATTTTGGATCGTTTGAGCTTTTGAAGCCTACCTATTTTTGGTTATATGTTATCTTGATAGTTCTCATTTTGAGCCTTGAATAAAAATATAGCATGTTTTGTTGTTAGCCATGTTATCCATACCCAACTCCAGTTGTGGTTTGAGCCTATAGTGAAAAATCTGTGACCTAGTCTAGGGCCCAGAAAAGGTTAGAGATGATTGTTATTGGGTTTGTACTTTGAGAAAAATATGACATTTGAAAAAAAAACATCAATAAAAAAATGATGAAAAAAAAAGAGAAAAAAAAGGGGAAAAATGAACATCTAGACATTATAAGAAGGATGTGAAAAAAAAAATTAGAAAAAAAAATGCTTTGAAAGTGTTAAGAAATGAAAAAAATAGAAAAATCAATATCCCATCTTTAATTTTGAAGACCTCTAACTTTTTTGTTCAAAGTATTAATTTTAGAGTCTTTTCATCCTTCTTTGATATGATCCGATCCTAAGCCATGTTTCGTCCTATATAGGAAGTCCTATTGATCTTCAGTTAATATGGTATTTAAGTGGAGAATAGATGAAGAAAAATTATGGTGTTTGATTCAACGTTCTCAGGAAAATGACATCCGTTCATGAGATTTGTGTTTTCTTTGTTGTTATACGTTCTTTGATGATAAATATGTGAGATTTGTATTTGATAAATTATTCTGCTCACATAAACTTTTGAGAGAATTTACTCCAATCTCTGAGCAAAAATGTTTCTGAGTGATATATCTTTTGAGATTTAGAGCCGAAGCACATTTTCAGCTGGTGGTTGCAAAACTTGTGCGTATTTTGAAAAATAAAGCTATGTTAATATTTGGCTATCACACACGACACTCCGCGTATTAATTTTGTAAAATAATTTTGGAGTTGTATGATATTTAAATTTTTATTTAGATATTTTTACTGAAATATGAAAAATTTGATGTTTGTTGGTATCATCACTGGAAGCTCTCACGAGACTATAACTCATCCATTAGTGGTGAGCTAGGGGTTTAAAGGCTTGTTGCATATGCTAAATGCAATCGAGAGTGCCAGTGAAAGTGGTGTAGTTTAGGATTTTATTTTATTTAGTTTTATTTTTTTTAAGTTGGGGGGTATTTGATAAGTACTGAAAAATGATAATTTTACTCTTTAATATTTGATTAGTTAGTTCTTAAATTTTGTTTATTTTATATTATTACTGTAATATATTATATATTCTAAAATTATATTTGTTACTATATTATATTAATTAATTTTATCTAATTAAGTGTATTTTTATGTCTTGTCAGGTTGATGAATTGTTGTGCATACATTGAGTCCCATTCAAAGTCTAATTGACGACAACTCAGTGTGGGAAGAGGACTTGGACACCAAGATGAGATAATTGGCACAAATAGAGAATAATAGAACGAAGTAGCAGCCAGAAGCAGAGTTCTGGAACTTGTTGCAAACAACTCTGCAAATCCACAGTTGTTTGAATATGAAAAGAAAAGATGTGAGAGCAGATCTGATTGAGCATGAAGGCTTCACCATCAGTGGTAGTTGGAGGATTGTCCCAAGATGAAAGGAAGAAAGTTGCAAAAAGAAATTAAAGGCAGCATGTGTTTTCGTTGGTAAGCAAGCAAGAGAAGAAAACACCTGTTTTAGAGGCACTGATCAGCAATTAGAAAACAAAGAAAAAGGAGGCAGGCCATGAGCAACATAGACAAGATTAGAAGAGGAGAGTGTTTCTGTGTACAGCAACTGCTGCAAGGTGGAAGAAAAATTATAGAAAGGAGGTGAGAAAATATGTTGTTGAAGAACAGAGATTCCAAAATAAAAGTGACATTGCCGTGTGGTAAAGGAAAAGAGAGAAAATATAGGGAAGTAATGAAATAGTAGGAGAGTTGCACGGTGGAAAAAAATAAAGTAAGAAGTTGCCGTGCAAGCATTGAATCGGCTAACTTGGAGAAGGTCCCACCTAGCTTACTAATTTCACCTCTTCTAAATCTTATTAATAGAGGCCATCAGACGCAATGAAATTTGAACTTGGACGGTGAATTTAGGGAGCTTGGAGAATTTTAGATTTTACGGTTAGTATTTTTATTTTATTTTATTCTTTTGTAATTAGTTTCTTTTATTTTAATTCATGTCTTGTAATTTAGTTACATTAATAATAGTACCATTTCTTTGTCTTTAATTTCTTCAATTCATTAGTGTGATTAAATTCAGTTATAAATTAATAATAGTCCAAGAGTCTTTTTGTTTTGTTTTTGTTAAATCCAAAATTCCAATGCATTGTAATTCTTAATTCATATTTTATTAATAAAAGAAAGGTGAATTTATTTAGAATTATGATTGAAATTATTTTAAGAGATTCGGAGAGAGTGGATGAAATATTTAGGATAGGTAAAACTTGATTTTTTCGATTCAAGACTCTTTTTAAAGAGTGGATGAAATATTTGGATTTGGAATTATAAGTTGAAATTTTATCTATACTAAGGATTGAATTGAATTTTCTTAATATAATGGATTTCATAATTATTATAATAAGAGTTTTAATTAATGAAAAATTGGAATGCATGATTAATAATTTAAGTGAGCTCCATATTCTAGTCCTTGATTTTATTTTTCAAATATGGAAAATAAAGCCTCCCTAATTCTTTGGTCCAGTTCCATTGTAAATATGTATATAGGTAATTTAGATGTTATTTTTGTTTTCTTTTGTTTATAAATTCAAATTCTTGAAAATTGTGGAACTAGTTTCGTTAATTAATTTAATTGCATCTTAATTTTGTGTTCTAAGTTAGATTAAGATTATTATTATTTTTAGATTAAGTCCACCATCTTAATTGAAATTAGATGAATTTTGTGTTTCCATGAAAATTAGATCTCTTGAATGGTTAATTTCTAATTTTAGATGTTCCTATTTTTGGACTTCTTTTCTATTTTTAGAATGTTTTTAAATTAAAATTAGATTTCCTAGATTAGAAAATTAATCCCATGTTTAAGATTTATTTCTATGATTTTTTAAATTTCTTAAAATATATAATTCAAAGGTGTATTTTTCAAGGATATATCTTCCTAAGTTCCAATGGGTCAACCTCGCACTTAATCGCTATATTATCTAATGGTTCGTGCGCTTGCTAGTTATAAATTTAAAATTTGCACAACAAGTTTTTAGCACCATTGCCGGAGAACTTAAAAAAAATCGCCATTGAATTATTTATTTTTGGAAATAATGTTAATTTTAGAAATATCTATTTTTGGAAACTCTTTAAAATTAGAAGTTTCTATTTTTCTTAAAAACTCTAATTTTAGAAGGTTAACTTATTTTGAAGTTTCTAAAAATAATTAAAAATCATATAATCTCTTATTTTCAATTATGCCTATGTGTGTCTAATTTTGACAACTACTGAAGAGTTGTGATTTAAGAATTCAAAATGAATTTATTATTCTATATAAAATTATAAATTTATGTTGTTTACTATTCTGTGAAAATGTTGACCCCTCAAGCGGGTAATCATAAACTAACCACATCGGACACATAGTAGTAATTTATGTCTAATTTAGAGTTCTATAAGTGGTTAAATTTAGATATAATTAACAGGATAATACCAAAGTAGATAAAATATAAATATATTAGAAAAATTCAGCATCACAGGGAGTTTCATATGATTTAAAAGAACAATTTTAAAGACTAGTTACAAGATTACAATAATTCATGGAACAAAGTGTTGGATATTTGAAAAGAAAAAAATAAATAAAGTCAAGATAAGAGAGATGCATGTTATATGGTAATCTAAGAGCATCCGGTATAGAATGTGTTTGGCCAGCTAGCCAAACACATGGCCATCATATTTTAACCGTGTGGTGCTAGCCATGAGTGGAGCCCACATCAAAAAATGTTAAATGGCTGGCTAGATGTAACACAATGGTAGCCAGCCATTTAATATTCTCTCTCCTCTTTCTCTCTCCTTATGTATATATATATATATAACTTGTATATAGTTTTTATGTAAATCTCTCTATTTAGTTTCAAGTATAGAATTGAAGATATTGAACAAATGTGTAGGTTGAGCTTGAGATTGAAATTTATAGTATATGAGTTGATCAACTTAATAATTTATGTAAATCTCTCTATTTAGTTTTAGAAAATAGAGTTCATTTTTAACATATTACACTAATAATAAATAAATAGAGCAAACTCAAACTCATTTAATAAATGAATAGGTGTGACTGTACGTTGATAGTTACAAATACTAGCTTGATAATGAGAACACTGAAATCGGTCACCATTATTTTTCACTGTGGCTTTTTCCTTTTTTTCTTAATT